>RJWH01000129.1:304961-424045 GCA_004363575.1 Solenodon paradoxus | reverse complement strand
TCATCCTCACCATCTTCTCAGTTACTGCCTTACTAATGGTTAGTTCATTTCCTGCATTTGTAGATTTCACATACTCCTAACTAATCCTGTGCCTCCAGTTTTAGCTCCCTGTAATCCCTGCCTCCACACTGCTATGGATACAATCTAAAATGCAAATAGAATACTACTACTTAAAAGTCTTCAGTACCTTCAGTATAAAGGAATAATTCTCTCTTCTCATTTAGTTTCTTGGCACATGGAATTATTTGCTTTCCCAATCCACCTTTCTGCTTTCTTTCAATGTTTTTCCTTATCTGCTTTCCTTTTAATTCCACTATCTGAAATGTTTTTAAATTTAAATGAGATTATATAAAAAGTGTTGGTACAGTTTCCATATTAAATTCAGAAATATTAATTTATTTTTTCCCTCCATCACTAAAAATTTGCATATAATTCTCTTGATATAAGTGTTACTGATTCAACCAATTAAATTTTTATCTAGTCACCATTAAAAGTCAAGTTAACTTCAATACAAATTCCCTCCTTTTGATTTTATAATCAATATATTTTATTTCTAGGATTAGAATTCCAATAGAACATCCTACCAATTTAAAGATAAAATTCCAAAACTATTAATCTGTTACAATCCTTAGCAATTCTTTATCTTCCTCAATTTAGACATTTTTGTATTATTCTTTTAATTACAGCAGGATGATATAGAATAGAATCACTGACATATTGTACAGCAAGAACATATACACTAAAAGCAAAATTAAATCAATTTATATTTGTGAAAAGAGAATTTCTACTTATAGAAGTTTTCCGGTTTTTCCATTGTTCATATACTCTTTAGAGTTTCCACCACCTTTAAAATATGGCATTTTATTCCTTCCTTCTTAACATGTACTTAGGAATCTCCAAAGCCCACAGATTAAACATTTACAGCATATCACTTCCACCTATTTCTCTTCACTTCTACCACCACCAGCCTGGTTCACTTGAAGCCTGCTCTCTTTTCTCAGCCCAGCAACCATTATGATCCTCTTGTATTTCAGAATTCATTATTCCTTTGCTTTCTAACTCCTTCTGACTAAAAGCTCTGGTTTTTATATAAACTAATCTGCAAGGACAAGCAGGATCCTACACTGTCACTTCTACTCTTTCTACTGTTGCTTGCTAGTCTCCTTGCACTTCCTCAAACAATTTCACACACCCTAGATAAGTGAGTTTACCCTCTCTCTTCTGCCAGAAATATCACTTCTCCTCCTTTGGGTCTCTACTCAAGTGACATCTTTTCATTCTGTTCTTCCCTCACCATCCTCCTAAAAACTGAAACATCATATATTTCCTTCTTGATTCACCTTTCTCCCTAGTCTTAACACTATGTTACTTTTACTTTTTAATATGTCTTGGCCTTCTTATTAGACTTTAATGGCTATGAGTATGGGAAAATTGGTTATTTTTGTTCACTGCAAAATTAGAAAGCATCCCCAAAGTGCCTAATATATATAGAAGCTTCTTAGTAAGGATTAGTGGGAGAGGATGCATTTCTGCAAAATTCTGTAGAGACTATTAAATCTTCACCTTCACTTGACATCATTTTTTCAACTTATTTTGGTAATTTTGACATGAATAAGAAGCTTATCAGGATGGAACCTGTAAGACTGGTAGAAATGAAATAAACTTTACATTTTTGCCCAGAGCTATTCTTCAATTACACTGTACTAGGTGTATAATCTGGGGAATCAGTACTAGAGTAAAAATAAAAGTAAAAGGTATCAGATCAGCTTCATGGGTGCATTAACATTTATAGGACAAAGGCCCCTAACAGGAAGAGTATTTCATGCTCCTAATCATCTGAGTATGAGCAAAGATTTTCCAGAGATCTTGGTGGTATATAAATTAGAATATTTTTAACAAATGTGCTAGTAAAAATTTGTTATAGGCACTTCTCACAAGGAAAGTAATCATATTACAGCTTTTGAAATATTTAACAACTTATGTTACACTTGTATGCAAAAAAATGGATCTTTTTTTGAATATTAAAATTGTCTGAACTAAACATTTAAATGTTTTCAATATATTCTTCTCCTTTAAGGCTAATTTTTAAATGGACATACAAAATAATCTTATAATTCAAAAACAATACAGACTCAGGACAATATCTATTACTCACTTAAGTATCTAAATTGTATATATTTGGAATTTATAAATAGTAAAGCTTTATGATCACATTAAAACTGTAGCAAATTATGACTTCCTTACATTGTTCAAATATGTACTTAGCATTATATTAGTCTTCTCATTTTTCAGATTAAAATTCCAGATAATTTTTCTGTAAAACATCTTTTTCTACTTGTCAGCTAAGAATTATTTTTGTTGATTAATTGGCAAAAATTTTATGATGAGAATAATAGCTGTCACACCGGGTGGCATAGCAGTTTAAACCAGGCACAGTTCATGTCATCCCAAGGTCCCTGGTTAAAGACCAGTGTCCAGAGAAAGAACCAATGATGAACAACTGAATATAGTGCTCCTTCCTCCTCTCTCTTGCTGCTTGCTTGACTGACTTTTTGCTTTCACTCCTGCCTGTACTTTTCCTTAAAAAAAAAATAAATTAAAAAATAAAATAAAATAATAATAGCCAAGTAGAAGAGCAGTAAAATATACAGATATGTCGATTCCTTCATTTTTAATTTTTTGTAATTTATAATATTGTAACGTATTTCCATCCAATATGTTCCAAAAATTTATTCCATAAGGAATCTATCTGTCTATAGTTTTTTAAAAACTAATTTTGTCAATGGAACGTAGCATCATAACATTATATAGCTTTAAGGTATACAATATCTGTATATATTGCATTAGGTTTACCAACACACATCTGATTCTCTTTCACCTTATAATGACCTCTTCCACCCAATTTTTCTGTTTCACTTTCTATTAACCCTTGAAGACATTATTTTAATTTTATAGACAAAGATTCAATTTTTGTCATATTTACTTCAATTGCTTGCTTAGTTTCTCTATATTCTATATGTGAGAAAAAGTCGTATGACGTTCATCTTTTTCCTTCTGGCTTATTTCACTAAGCATATATCCTTCTTGGTTCATCCATGTTGAAAATGATAGGGATTCATCTCTTTCACTAGCTAAGTAGTATTCCATTTAGTATATATACAACATCTTCTTTATCTACCCATCTGTCATGGACACTTAAGTTGTTTACAGCTCTTGGCTATTGTAAACAATTCTGCAATGAACACGGGGGGGGTGCATATATCTCTTTCTACTAATATTTATTTGTTACTGTTTTTAGGGTGAATACTCAAAGTGGGATAATGAGATCATCTGGAATTTTCATTCTCAAGTTTTTGAGGAATCTCCATGTTGCTTTCCATATGGTTACAGCAATTTACTCTCCCACCCTGTGGCTCAGGCAGCTAAGGTGAAGGCTGTGGGTATATGCTGACACATTTAAAAAAATCAAGGGTTATATTTATAAGAGCATGATTGATCCAATACTGAAAAATTAAAAAAAGAAAAACAGGTATAATGTGAAGATTTAGAAAAATATCAGTTTTTGAATATTTTGCATGGTATCATCAGCTATTTAAGTCATGTCTTATTTTAACTTTCCTCGTGCATATAATATACTCGTGGAAACAATACATTAACATTTATTATACCAAAATATAGAACAATTAAATATCTGAAATTACTTTGGGAAGTGAGAATAAAAGGAGATTTTCTTTAAAACAGTACTATTTTTGTGCTTTGCATCTCCAGTATCTTTAAATTTTTACATATCAAAACATGACATGACATACTATAATCAATCAACTTAAATAATATAGAAAAGTAAATCATGATGTAATAGATTATTTACCATGGCTCGGTGCTTTAGATAATGATGTAACAAATTTATATGAAAGTATATTAAATAAATATATATATTTTTAATTCACCTGTCTTTTTTAAGAGTGGATGCATACTAAAAACTATGCATTACTTTTAATTTGTGACATAAAACACAAGTAAATATTCTAAAGAAGCAAATTCAGAACATATAATGGCATTTCTATCACTAGACTTTGTAGCAATTTTAATCTTATACCTTTCATATACATTAATTTTCCACATATAATAAAAAATTATCATCTATGAACAGTTGTACTGGATATCAATAATCAACCCTTAATTATCATTTCAGAGTCAGGAGACAATCACATAGACAAATCAAAGTGTCAGATAAAAAAAGAATCAAATCAGAGAGATTCAAGGAATTTAGAGCTGAAAGGACCTTAGATATCAGCTATTCCCATTCCCTTATTTTACAGATGAATAAACTGAGACAGTGAAATTAAGAGATTTTCAAAAGGTCCCATTGCCAGGTTATTTGTACATCAAGGACCATTGCTCTTCTAATGAGATTTTTCTACAGATTCTCTTTTGAAAAAGTTCTCCCAGGTGCAGATCAACCAGTAAAACGATATCCAGAAATATTCAATAGTTTTCCAACTCTGTCTGCCACATTGCTTTAAAGTCCTTCCTAACAGCTAAATAATGTCAATATAATAATTTCTTTTTAAGATTTAAGGTAGCTAGTATTTAAGGTACTCAGAATATCATTTGTCAATTAACTAATAAAATCAGTTAATTTTGCTGAATTTTACATGCTTCTGTCCAATGTATTTTAGTGGAGATACCAGGTAAATCAGAAAAGCAAAAGGCCAAAGGAAAATGTACTTGTGTAAATTTTGTAAATAGGAAAGCTCCAAAGACAGTAATAAAGGACTCACTTATTTACTTATTTTGCACCCTTTTATTAAATACTTAAATATTAGTGATATCCAAACTCTGATACAACTCCCTACCACCGCTCTCAAGATAAGGATACAAATCAGTCTGAGTCCAGTGATCTGTATCCTTGTGTGAGTGATCTGTATCCTTGTGTGATTCTTATGATTAGACACATTAGTGGAAACTTTGTACTATGTAAAAATAGTCAGTGCCCCTTAGGGAATAGAAAGATGCACTGGTTTTCTGGAGTTTTTAGACTAGAGGTAAAGATAAAGAGGTACCAAATGATAGCTATATCTTAATTCCCTAACTGATGAGAAAAGAAAAACTTACTAGTATGTGAAGTATAAAAATGGATGAAATTTTAATAGACTGAGACAAAAATCACACTGGGAGTAGTGTGAGTAGCATGTGCACATTAGACAATGGACATAGGGATGGACTGGAGGAAAGGAGGAAGTAAATGTATAGAGTTAGTCTGTGACTAAATGAAAAGTGAGGTTGTGCTACACTTAACCATTTTTGAAGAAGTAAAAGTGGAGAATAATCAGGAATGCTGTTCTGGGATCCATAATCAAGAATATAAAGAACCAGTCTCCACAAGTCATGAATGTCCTTGATCATGGTGGTCAACTCGATCAAGTCAAAGGTTGATACTTTATATCTGAAAAGTAGTTTTCATGATTAATTGGAGTAGGGATGACCTAAAAAATGGATAATCCACTCAGTTGTGAGGAGCTGAATGGCTTCTTGCTTAAACCTAAACTAAATCTTCAGAATATTTTCAATAATATGAATTAATATTTGGTATTTTTTTATATTTTTCAGACTAATTTCTAGAGCTATCATAAAATACTGAAAGGTATCTGAGGATTGCTTATTGAAATAGTGTTAAACTTAATGTATTATATACAGATGTGGATTTACTATGATGCACATCTTAAACCTGTATAACTTGTGATATAACATTCCTTCAATAAAATTAATTTAAAAATTATAAAATACCTTAAATATAATTTTTAAATGATAAAATAAACATTGCCAAAAAATGAAACTCAGGTATTTGAAAACTATAAGATATAATTAAAAAAAGTAGAAGACATAAAGAAGTGGGAAGATATTCTATACTCATGAATTGGAAAAATTAACATTGTTAAAGTGGCCATATCAACTAAAGCAATATGTACAGATTTAGAGCAACTCCCATTAAAAGCCCAAAGACATTCTTCACATAAATAGAACAAAAAAAAAATCATAAAATTTATTTTGAAATACAAAAGACTTCAAATAACAAAAACAATCTTGAGATAAAATAACAAAAATGGAAGTGTCATGCTCCCTGACTTCAAACTACGCCACAGAGCAAAAGAAATTAAATCAGCCTGGTACTGGAATAAAAACAGATGCACAGACAAAGGAAACAGATTTTAGAGCTGGAAAATAAAACCACATATATATGGACAACTACTCTATGATAAAAGAGCCAAGAGCAAACAACAAGACAAGGATAGTCTCTTCAATAAGCGGTTTTAGGAAAACTACACAGTCACACATAAAAGGATTCTAAGAGATTACTACCTAACATACACAAAAATTAATTTTAAATTGATTAAAGACTTGAATATAAGACATGAAATCATAAAATATGCAGAAGAAAACATAGGTAAAACATGGCTTGGCATTCCAAAGTTGACTAAAATGTCTAGGGAAATAAAATCCAAAATAAATAAATGGGACTATTTCAAACTTAAAAGCTTCTGAAAAGTAAAAAGAAATATTATCAAAAAGAAAATACATCTTACTAATGGGAGAATATGTTTTCACATCACACATCCAATAGAGGTTAATATCAAAAATATATAAAGAAGTCATAAAACTCATCAACAGAAAAACAAATATTCCAATCAAAAAAAGGGCTGAAGATCTGAATAGATACTTCACCAAAGACAGATGGCCAACAGGCAAATGAAAAGATGGTCTACATTTCTTTTTATTAGGGAAATTCAACTCAAAACAGCAGTGAGATATCTGTGAGAATGGCTGTAGTCTAAACAACTGGAAACAAGTGTTGTCAAGGATGTGAGAGAAGGGAATATCTATACTCTTAATGGGAGTATAAATTGATGCAACCATTATAGAAAGCAGTATGAAAACTTAAAAGAACTGAGAATGTGTATTCCATTTTATCCCATTATCCTACTCCTGGGCGTTTATACGAGAAGCACAAAAACACTTATTGAAAAAGATATGCACCCTTATGTCATTGCAGCATTATTTATAATAGACAAGAATAGGAAATAACAAATTTTCATCTGCAAATGAGTAAAAAAGATGTGGTATTTTATATACTATATTACTAATTAGCTATTTAAAAGGTGAAATGTTGCCATTTATAAGATGAATGAACATAGAAGAAATTATTCTGAGATGAGTCAGGAGAAAGACTAACATTATATGATTTTATTCATATATTGAATATAGAGAAGCCAAACAGACAAATGAACCACACCATATAAGTCTATAAAATTAGTTACCAGAAGGGATGTGGGAAAATTTGGTAAAGGGGATTAGTTATATGGTCATGGATAGAACTGAACTGTTGGTGATAAATTTAATGTATTACATAAAGATGCTGATTTATAATAATTCACATCTTAATTTTACACAATATTATAATGCAGTGTTCCTTCAAAAAATGTTAATAAAACTATTTAAATTTAAAAAATTTTGTGTACATTATCATGGATTTTTTTGCAGAAATTGATAATATAAAACATACAAAATATATGTACATATGGATATTTAGCTATAACGTTGCCTTTATTAAATAAAAATATTGGAAATGATCTTAATGTATGCTAATTAGATGAAGTATGATTCATCTACACATTGGAATATTATATAGTTATTAAAATGTCAGAGAACTATATCATCTTAAACAGAAGACATTTATGTATCTTTTTAAGTATAACACACAAATTATAATGTCAATATTTATAGTATGGTATACAGTATTGCTTTTTTAACATAATATTGTTAAAATATAGATAAAATTTGGACAGTGGTAAATGTAATGCTCTTCCTGACAAATGAGATTATTAAGATTGTTTTTACTTTTCACTTTACTCTTTCCTATAATGATAAATATTTGGCAATAGAAATATTATTTTGTAAAAATAAAATAGCTATACAATATTTTAAGTAATACTGTCAGAGATCAATTTTTTAAAATAATTGCAAACAAGAAATGTTTAACATCTTCTTTATTTCTAAAACAGTGAAAGTTGGTATTGACTGAGTGAAAATTAAAATATGCTCAAAAAGAGATTAACTACAATATAGATTACTTGTTCTTTTGCTGATATTTTTGCAAGTTTAATTTCTATTATATAAAAGCACTTTATTATTCTAAGTTGCATAAAGTTTGCATACATTTTATATACTAATTTGGAATAAATAAATGCATAGCAAAGATAAATAAATAATGCAATTATAAATGATATTATAAGTGAAAAACACCGAATCTGCCCAAAATACAGTTTCAGTGTGATATGTATAAATGCATTTTTTCCTGTGACTATAGGAAAAATAAAGGTCATCTCATTATTTCAACCCAGCCTCTTTCAATGTTTGGAATTTTTCTTTTTCAGAAGGCAAATCAATCCAGATAATACCTATTTCTCAACCAACTTCTAACAAAAAATATTCAAAAGAGACAAAAATCTCACTTCTTTCCTTTTCAAGAGAGCTGGCAAAGATCCCTTGACCAAATTATAGCCAGGCTCCTCTGACTCCTCTTTTAAACTAAGACTTATCCTTGGGCTTTGTGCTATAGTATGCATCACTCAATTTTAGTATGACTCTTGCTTAGCTCAGTTTAGAAAGAATTCCCCACATCTGTTAACTGATCACCCTTGATCTTGATGTGATATAATTCCTAATCACATATCTTTGATATTCTATTATCACGGATTTCCTTCAACAATAATCCTGTTATATCATTTTAGTAAGAACCACCCTACCTTTAAAATCTCTTCGTAATTTTTCATCCACTGACCCTCACATTTTATTCAATGGCTAGAAAATCCACTCAGGTCCTTGCTATATTCAGAGTTAAACCCAATCTCTCCCCCCATTGCCATAGTCCTGATACCTATTTTGATAGTCCTAAATCTTTCTTATCCCATTTATGAATATGTGCTTGTATATGTATATATATGTGATTTATATGTCCATGTGTATATGTACATGTATATATATGGTATTTAAAAGTTCAAGAAAACTTTTACAAAAATAAAATATTTTTTAAAAGAGGAATAATAGCTGAAGTGGAATATATTCCCCATCCCCTAATAAAAAAATAATTAAAGACTAAATATGTAAAAAGAAATTGAACCTGTAATAAACATGAAATATACTAAAACCCAGAAAAATCAATATTTCAGCGAATGCTAAGAATCCCAAAAATGGCTGTGTTTATAAGAATAAATAAGCAAATGTGCCATATTATTGGGGCAAATATTTTAAAAACTGAAATATGATTTGCCAACTCAGACTATTTAATTTCTATCTCTTTTGAATAGATGATAATAATAATAATGTCATTATTATTCTTATATAGCACTTTAAATTTAGTTGAAGCATTCTACTTATGTTATATATACATGTATCTCATAGTACTTCTAAAATATATGTACTGATATTTTATCATGCTGATTTTATGGAGAAGAAACAGAGATTCATTGGTGTTTTGTATTCCAAGTCAAACAGTAGTATGGTAGTAGTCTAAGCCCTGCTAGATCAAAATAGAATATTATGTACTGTATGCTGATTTACAATATGCAACTTTAAACCTAATAATGTCATTTTATTATTATTTTTTAAATATTATGTGTTATATCATGTTGCTTTATCTTGGAATTAAAAGTCCACATGATAAGAAGTTCATTTTAGGAAAAACAGTGAGAAATTTTATTTGGGTAATACTGAGTTTGAGCTGAGCATATAACTTAAAGGAGAGACCTTCCTGTCAATAGTTGGATATATGACTTGTTTTTTAGGAAGGAGACTAGTGCTAGAGACTGTATTTGCAGGTATAGCAAAGTCTAGGTGTAGATAAGATCATTCTGCACTTGGAAGGCAGAGAAGTATTTGAAAAACAGATTGAATGAAAAAAAAGAGGTCAGATGTTGGATAAGCTAAGGAAAAAGAACATTGGTTTCTAGCAGTGTCATAAACTGAGAAGTGAATAGATCGGGGCGGTGAGAATGAGAGGCAAATGGTTCAATAAATGTTATCAGGGAAATGTGATCTCTAAAGGTTGATCTCTAGACAGGGAACATGGAAAAACAGAAGGGACTTGAACATGATGGTTTTAATGTTAATAGGAATGAAGAACTGGATTAGAAAGATAAAGATATAGTTTCTGTTAGTCACTTGTTTATTGTTATTTTGCTATTTGTTTTCTGATCATTTTGCAGACTGTTATTGCAAATTTATTCCTCTTGTGCTTTGAAAACTTTTATGTTGTTTGGTATCCTTCTTCATTTTCTTCTTTTTCAGTGGATTTATGTTTTGAGCTCATATTCTAACTGCCCACATTTTTACTCTCTTACGCTCCACATTTTATATTTTTCCTTTACTACCTCTCACTTGGTTTCTTTTCATTTTATACAAATTCGTTTAGTACTTATTTATAAGGCTGAGTTGTGACAAATTTCTTTTATCACTTTTGTTTCTGTATAGCTCTTTGTCACGCCTTCAAAGTAATAATCTAGCAGGGTAGAATATTCTTGGTTGAAATCCCTTTTCACTCAGCATTCTGAATATATCATCCCATTCCCTTCTGGACAACAAAGTTTCTGCTGAAAAATCCACAGTCTTACTGGGACTTTCTTGTATATAAATTCTTTTCTTTAGCTGCTTAAAAGATTCTGTCATTGACTTTTTTCATTTTAATTACAGTGTGTCTCAGCATATGTCTGTTTGGTTTTCTTTTCTTTGACATTGTCCAAGCCTCCTAAATCTGGTTATCTATTTCCTTCTTCACTTTAGAGAGAATCTTAGCTTTTATTTCTTCAAATAAAGTTTCTTCCCCATTTTCTCTCTCTTCTTTTGAGATCTCTACAATGCAAATGTTGTTCTCTTAATGATATCCCATAAGTCTCATATGCTTTCTTTGTTGCTTTTCTTTACTTTTCTCTTTGCTAGTCTGCTTGAGTGCATTCCACTGCCCTATATTCTGATTCATTATTTTATTTGAGGCTTTTCCCCATCTACTGTTGAGTCCCTCTATGTGTTTTTTAGCTCTGAATTCTGTTTGGAACTTCCTCATCTTTTCTCTGTATTTGCTGTAGTTCACTTTTTGTTCCTCCATTGTTCTCTTGATTTGTTAGTATCATTAAAAATGTTGCTTTAAAATGTTCTTTGAGCAGTTTGCTTAATTCTGTTGCATTCGGATTTTCTCCTAGGGTTTTGTTTTGATCCACAGTTTGATGTATATTTCTCTGTCACTTCATTCCGTTATTTCCATAGGTTAGGATAAAAGATTTTCTTTACTTGACTTGATGTCATGACCTTCATTAAGGAGTCAGGTTACAAAGTATAGGCCTGAGATGCTGACCTGAAATACTGGAGTTTCTATGATTGTGTGATTTGTGCACCAGTTGGAATAATTGGAAATTTTGTGGCAGCAAGAGTCTAGCCTCTAGGGTTGGTGTCACAGCAGAAAATGCAGCACTTTCCCTCAAAGTCACAGATATAAATAGTAAGGAACAAGGTAGAAACCCAGCAGGTGCATGTCCAGACCGCAAGCAGGCCTCAATTCCAACAGAGGCCACTGGTGAGAGGCAAATGACTTTCTCCCCATTCCTAGGGAGCTTGCCATGACAAAGCACAACCATCCCCCAGAAAGTCTCTCAGTCCTCTACCTGGGCAGTAGCCCCAGCAAGAGAAACATACAACAAGCCTAGACATCTAGAATGGGAACTCTAAAAAAAGTTGGGCAAATGTGCAAAGCTATTTAGCATTAGCCCCAGTCTGGTTCAAGAATATGATGTTTTCCTGGATCCTCTCTAATGAGCCTCCTTGAGAGAGTTGCCAAACCTCTTCAAAGGAAATGGCTTAGCTACCTGTACTGGGCTGCAAATCTGGCTGACTGTCTCCATCCTGTATAGGTAATTGTTGCCCAGGCAGCCTGGAGAACCAGAACTGAGATATGGAAAACAAAAATAAAAACAAAAAAAACAAGTAATCCAATGGTAAAGCAGTGGGGCTTCTTCCAGGCCTGTCTGAAATACGGTAAATTCTAATGCTGATGACAAATAGACAAAAGATTGCTGGGAAAGGACACTCAGCAGTGTCTAGTTCACAGGGAGAATAACCCTCTTCTTATTCCTCATGCTTAGGTTTTTTGTTTAAGAAATAAACATCCTGCAGTCAGGTCTGTGTAGACTTCACTTATTATTTTCCTGTGCTCTCAGTCCTGCTTTCTTTGTGCCCCAGCATTCTATTTTTCTCAAAGAAAAGCTCTTCAGGTTTACACACCAGTGTGTGCCAGCTTGCAGGTCAATTTCCAGATGTTGAAGACACCTGCTCTGTGTTGATGGAACCCAAGATCTCAGTACCAGATTGCATTCAAGTCAAGATAGACTGGTTTCTCTTACTGTTAACAAATGTTTGTTCCTTCTCTTTGTGGAGATGTTGAGCCTCATTCTTTTCCAAAGACTGTAATTACTAAGTTATTTTAGTTTTGTTGTGTCTGTTGAGAAGAGGTAAGCTTGAGATATTAACATAGATTTTCTTGGAATTATCTCTGCCCAGTGAACTATTTTTTAACAAGTTTTTCATATGACTCCAGTGAAGACTAAATTATGAGAATTACTGGAATATGATAATAAAACCATTATAAACTGACTTGTCAAAAAAGTAGCTTGTACTTTGTATAATAATTATCATTTTAACATATATTCTTTGCAAAAGTTCTTTAAAAGTACAGCCTTGGATCAATTTATTACTAGTAAGGACAGGTTAAACACACATGAGGAAGATTTCAAAAGGAAAAAATAAAAAGAAGCACCCTAGTGAGTTGAATAAAGCTGTTAAAGAATAAAAAGAAAAAGAAAAAAAAAACTTTAAATTTGATAGAATACTCTGGGTTTATGCACCTATAAATGCAAGTAGCTTTAGTATCTTCAGCTTTGACTATTGCTAGAAATATTGTTACCATAAAAAAACAAGAATTTTCACAGATAGTGCTAATGGTTATATAATTTAAACAAAATGCAACAAGGTCTTAAGATTAATGGAACAGATATATGAGTTGGAAATTCCCTGGGTTCTGCATTCTGAATCCAAAGTGAGGCTATAATTGTAGAAGGGAATAAGGAGAAATTAGCAAACTTGGGCAAAGAGAAAGTTTGAGGGACCCAAGTCAGCTAAAAAAGCTGTAAAAAGGCCCTGAAAAAAACCCAAAATACTCAGAGAACAAGTCCACTCAACGTAGCATCTGTCAGGATGACAAACAATGGAATGTTTGATAGGTCATTCAGACCTAAACTCTGAAAAGATGTCCTTAAGATAATATTTTATGACCCAGTTCTTGCCCTTCTCACACATTCTTGCATTTTCAGACATGGATTGCACCTAACCTCAGAAATATGCAGCCCTGGATATATGCAAATGAGTTCCCTTTTCTTTTACTTTTAAGAATGTTCGAAAATAATCAGATGCTCGCTTCATAAACACATGCTCTTTTGTAGATTGATTATGGTGTATTTTGTGTTATAAGCAACCACTTTCCACAAAGGTATATTAACTGTAGCCAAATCTTAGAGGGTCAGGCACAGCTGATGGAAACTTTTTGGAGTTGCTCCCCAGGCTAGTTCTCACTTCTAGGTCTGAAATTAAAGCTCATTTATTAAATTATTCTCATCACACTGGTGTTTTTTCAGTCAACATAGTGAAATCTCGAGGATGTTATTCATTACACTTTAATCACTCTGGTAGCATTAGGGAAGAAGGAAAAGAAAGGAGAGAGACAGGAAGGAGAGAAAGGAATGTGGGAAAGAGGAGGTGTGATGATAAGAGAAAATTGACAAGTAGAGTTTTTAATTTTCTTGAGACATGGTATCAAAGACTAAACTTTGGTCCCAGGAATATATTCTCTACGAAGAGAAGTAAAAGTTCAAGAAAATTAAACAATATCATTGTTATATTATGATAAAACCATGTGACTTCTTTTGAACTACATCTGATTTATTTTTTCTTCAGTAAGTATCAATAAGTTTAGTAAGAAAAATGAAACACCCTACAAAAAACAACTTTTTAGTTTTCCTGGAAATTGATTCATTTTAACTGAATAAGAAAAATAAGGTAGATTTCTTAATAAGAGTTTATCATCCATAATAAAACCATTCCAGTAAATAATTCATTACATCATACTGACTGGGAACTAAATCAAGAGAAATTATTTTGTGAGAAAAGCAAAGAGAAGATAAGCAACTGTCTAAATTCAATTACGACAATAATATTTTCATTAAAACTTTCAATTTATGAAAGAATGAGGTAAATTTTTCAATAATATTTGCTTCAAACTTCTTGTTACAGGAGTATTTTTATTATAGATTTTCAAATTAATTACCATGAGGTTAAAAAGGTCATATCTTATAAAATACAGTTATATCTTTTACTATGCAATTTAGAATGATATTCTAGTGACATGGTATGACTCATGAACATACTATAAATATATAAACAACAAATATATAAAAAACAAGAAATATATAAACAACAAGCAAAATATTCATAATTTAATTGTATAATTGGTATATAAATTATTATGAATTGTGAATTATTGTGATGTCATTTATACTGCAATGAAGCTGTTTCTTTTACAGTCATCTATCCTGTCATCTCAGATGCTAAACCACTGAATTTACATTTCTGTAACAAAGGATTTCATTTTCTTGAAACATGTTATGGCTTGGCCTCATTAATTCAGAAAAAACGAAAATACAATTAAAGAAAGTCTTCAGAGGTTCCAAAGTCATCTGAATTTTAGAGTGGTTAATGAAATAAGTATTATTAATTTAAATTAATCCTATTATTCTAGTAGGTTATATAGAAACCGTTCATATTTTATTCCAAGAATTTTGCTGTAGTTCCATTTTATCTCTGTTATTGAAATTTAGGATCAAAAAAGTATTAAATACACATATAAACTGTTGGAAAATGAATCTAAATTTCAGTATTGTATTCTACATGGCTAGAAAAATACTAAAACCTTTATTTTTTATGTTACATTTATATTTTTCTAATTGGAAATAAAACTAGTTATTCAGAATGTGTATGTAGTTATACCTACATCTGTATCACACCTCAATTTCCTACATGGAAATTTGCACTTAACTTTTGAATTACATTTCCTTTACATTTCATACCAAATTTACAGATTTCACATCTTGATATATGTATATGTTTTATCTTTAGCATATATTATTATATAAATATCTAAGCTTAGGAATAACAATATCTCATTAAATCACCTTACATCGATCATTCTTAAATTGTCTCAACATATTTTTGTAATAATATATAGATTCCATTGATTTTAAGGCTGATTGTTTTATTTCAGAAATGAGATTTATATCATCTCACACAGGTATAAGATGATAGCATGTCAACATTTTTTCACTACAAAGGTTTGTCATTAAGATCTTGGAAGCATTCCTTTAACATGCTCTCTTCTTTCTTATTATTTTCTTGAATGAAATAGAAGAACAATACCTCTTAATAATTTAATATTAATATGGATAAGTTAAACATAAAACCGTATTGTCATATTAATGGAAAAAGGTTTTTTGAAGTATGGTCAATTTATTGATTTGAGCATGTAAAACTGTTCCTGTTACTTAAGCAGCTTTCTTTTGTTACATCAAGAATGGTAATTTTATTGAGAAAGGCACAATAGAAGATGATTGATTGTCTGCTTTTGTCATGGAGATGAATTATTGCAGAATGCACACATAAAAATAATAAAAGCATTGTTCTAGAAATTGGTCCTTGATGCTTTGTTCGTTTAAAGTTCATTGTTTGTAGACCTAGCATGAGCTAATACTAAATAGTATAGTAAATAAAAGCATTTTTTTGCTGAAGCAAAATTACTTCACTAATGAAACTCAGCTTTATGAAATAACAGTGTCTGCCAGTGTGCTACATTTAAAATGTATAATTTAATCTATGCCAAAAGCTGAGTTGTAACAGAAAGTTTGCATAGCTATTATCATTTTATTAAATTATTAATAAGATTGCATAATGAAAAATGAAAAACTTTTTATTTAAAACTTAATGGGAAAGTAGCTCACAAGTGATGCAAATTAAAAAATGGTACATTTAATTCAAGACAGTTGAAGAAAATCTATTAAGAAAAAATATAATTGTCAGTAACCGTTGACTGACTTCAATAACTTTTTAATCAAACATTTAAAATCATGATGATCAAATTTTCTGAGACTTTTGAAAGGATAAAATATTAGAATACAAAAAAGTTTCATGAGACATAAAATACTACTTTTAAGTAGATTAATGTCATGCCAACTTATTTCCTTCTTGGAGAAAAATCTTCCTTTCTTTGTAACTGAGGCATAGATAATATCAGATATAATTAATCTGTTTTTTTATGAAATTTGGTTTTTAGATAGATTTTAATGTCAGTTGCAGTTGTATCTCTCCAGCTATGTTACTTTAACCTAGTTCATTTTTTTTCCAATACCCTGAGATTTGCTCAGAAACAGACACTTCGTTCTAGATACAGTTATCACCTGGTGTTTGCTAAATCACTGTGAAATTCTTGCAACAGCTGTTTGTTCCTAGGGAAACATTCACTTCATATTGCAGCAATAAACTGATCATTGCCAATTAAATGCCCATTAATTGTGTAAGCAAGGATTACTGCCAGATGTTTACATTAGAAAGAAAAATATCCTTTGCTATTTATTTTCCACTTATAGCTATCCCTTTTCATTAAACAACTATAAGTATGAATTTTGTTTTGTACACTATGACATAACTTTCAACTCAAAAATTAATAAATAATTTCCCCAGAGGTTTCATTTACTAGAAGACACACTAGGTACATCATGCATATAATAAAAATAAAGTTGGAGAGAATCACTTTTTTCAATGCAAAACAAAATACACAGTGACTCAAAATTTCTAGTTTGTTTTATTCACTATATTACATGTTTTCTGAAAGTTATCTTTATTTCCCTTTTTCCATTTGTAATAATAAGTCTATGAAATTGTGTTCTTAAATTCAGAGTTAGAACAAACTCTTTCATAGCCTATAACAGAAAAGAAATCTGTAAAAATAAAGGCATTCACATGAAATAAATGCAGGTGGCATTTTTAGATTTTAGCTAAATCTCACAGACTGGGGTTTTGCTGATCTCAAAATATTAAGCTGTTTCTCAGAATGCAGTAGTGATGAAAATGAAACATGCACTTAATAATATGTTTTCCCAAGAAAGTTATTTCTCAACACCAAAACAAAATGAGAAATAAACATTAACCATAATGAGTATATTTACTACCTCCTTTAGTGTCTAAATAAATGGCAAACGTTAAAGAAAAGAAAGTGCTTCCATGGCAGTACACACCTATAAATCATGCTTTAAGAGAAGAGAGCTTTCACAGAATACATCATATACATATTTCCTTGCAGATGTGACTTCATATGTTATAAGGAATAGCGAATTCATATACATGTCCTCCCTGTCAGAGTCACTGATCCCAACCCCTCCCACCCCAACTATACAATGTATGCAAACAACAACAAGAAAAAGATTAGGTGGTGTTCTGTTCCTCACCAGATTGAACCACACCTCCTCTTTGGAAGGTGATCACAGGACACATTCAGAGCTGAGGAAGACATGAAACAGTAGCATCTGGCTCCTTAAATATCTCCACAGGCATTTGTAATGGCATCTTTGAAGTTTTCTCGGCATCTGTCACATGTTTAGACTGCACATTGACTGCCCCAGCTGAGCACGATTTTGATTCTTTGAGACTTTGAATAGCGTAATCTGTTTAAGAATAAGGCTTGGGAAAATCCCTCATAATATCCACACACAAGCTCTTTCATGATTAAAAAAAGGGGGTCCTCATTCCCATAACTTATGTTTTATGCTGAAATGATGCCAGCCTTTGAGTTCATAATAGAGCCTACAATTATATTACAGCTTTGCACATTTTTTGAGAACCTGTACTCAAAAATCTCATCCTGTCTACTTTATTTTTTAAACCAGTGTTATAGAAATTACTACTTGAGAAGACAGCCTCTGTAAATGTGATGTGTGCATAATCGCCTTGGCACTTGATTGTAAAAGAAATCTGACCACTGTCAACTTACTTTGAAAATCATTTTTGATTCAACCTATTGAGGATCAAGTACATGAAGTGTGGAACATAAGAATAAAGTGTGATTTGACTAAATGGTAGCTTCAGTGTGATTGACTTTGCATCTCTTAAATTAATACACTTCTCATGATTGTCATAAACATTCTGGGTAACCCCACCTCCATATATGCAGAGTCTATTTCCTACTATTAATTAGATCTTCAAGAAACATTAAGCAATCCCATAAATACAAATCAGGACTATTAAGTATAGCTTCGTCTCTTCAGTTGCATGGTTCTCCTATTTTAAAATTTTGAAATTGACAAAATCTTCCCACATCTCTAAATTCAGTATATTCTTTTTTCATTTTCCTCAACTGAGCAGGATGCTTAATAAGTTTATTGACATGAGAGTATCAAAAATTGAATGTTTTACTACCTCTTGAAGTTTTCCATTAAAAATAAAGACCAACTGAAGCAGAAAAAATATTTCTAATAATCAACACACATGTGTGTATGTGCACATATACTCATGCACACACAAATAATAGAAAGCAATAGTATTTTTCAGGCATAATGGTTTTCAAACTGCATTAAATTATACTATTTAAACATCATTTTCTGTTATAAAATTATTCTGAGTATATATATATATAATTTCCTATAATTTAGTGAAAAAGTTTTGCTCTTATTCAATAGAAATAACACATTCACCTTAAAAAATTCTAGGAAATATTTGTCAATATATACTCCTACCTGGAGCACATTAGGTCATAATGAAAATTAAGCTATATACATAAATAAGTTGACCTGTAAATTTCAGCAATTAGTGTCCTGGGGTGAGCCATAGTATGTGACACAAAAGAATATGAAATAACTTGAAATAAACATAACTATTTGTAAAGAAAATCAGATCCGTATATATTCCATTTGAGAAAAATTGATAGTATTCAGTTTATTTTTCTGGAATGTTTCCCTACTACTTTCAGAAGGTCAGTAAAAAGTGTGTAGCAGGTTTTTTCTTCCCTTCTTTCCACTTGAGGGTGATGCTCTTCAAAGAATTAGATTATTCAAGGCATTCTAGCCATACAAAGATCAAAGTGTATTGATATGGCTTTGTTTGCTTGTTTTTGAGATCTTCATTTTTACTTGCTTGATATGCAAATGTACAATATGACTACATACACACCTTCACATTCATACATTGGTGTCTCCCAGTTCAGATTTCTGGGAATAGTTGGTATAAAAAGTGGGGTTTGGAAATTCTGATTGGATCCATGTCATGGTCGTAAATGTAACATGAAAATGTCAGAGCATGTTGCATATTCTCAGATAATACAATAATGAAAGATGACAATGGGGAAATGTGGGTGCTGTGGTTGTCCCTACTACTTCACAAATTCAAAACATAGAGAAACCTCTACTGGATGACATTTGACCATGATAGTTCATATGCAAGTGATGAGGCCCATTTCAGGCACTGGTTGGCAGAGAATAACATGAAATTAAGGAAATTAAGGAAAATCTTTTTTCAAAGAATAACTTAACAATCTTACTTTTATCTTGTGTTTAAGCATCCATGACATGCAGTTTTATCCTTATTCCCAGTAGGGATAACTGAGAAAAGAACTCTGGAGCAAATTTTTTTTTTTTTTTATGATAGTTAAGAGAAAGGAATTTTATGTCAAAATAATGCATCTTTTAATAGGATAAGTTATAAAAAGACTCCAGGAAAAACAGACTCTGGATTCTAAAGAAAGGTATAAAAGGAAGCTACAGACAAAACATGCAGTTACTTAGATTAATTTAATCATTTATTAATTCAAGAAATATTTAAGGCATTACTGTGTTCCAAGAATTGTGAGACAGCATAATGTAGTGGGAAACAAATACTACTTTGCCAAGAGTTTTAATTCTGGGTCTTGCACTCATTGTCTGCTGACCAAGAACAGGCCACCCAATTTGTATGAATGCTAATTTTCTCATTTGTAAAATATGAAGAGTGAAAGGATAGCTAAGTATCTTCCAGCTCTAAAGCTCATTACTGAATTTTTCATTTTTCAATCAAATAGCGTGCCATATTGTTCATATAGCCTGTGGGTCTGCAGATTGCTACTCCAGACTCTCCAAACTAAGCAGGGTATTTCAGCGCTCACAATCTGGTTCATATTATGAGATCACTCTTATTTTAGTACACAAATACAAAAATGGTGGAAAAAGAAAACACCTAATATCTAGAAAGGGAATACAAAGAAAGAGATACTTCAGAATGCAAACAGTAGAATGAAAATGCGTCACCAAAGTTATCACATGACCGACAAAATCCCATGTGTGCTTTAAGAAACATTAGTCTCATAATGCCCCTCAGAAGTGTTTAGTAATCAAATGAGTTCGAAGCATTCACTCTACTACCAATCCTAAAGGTTCAGGAATAACACTTCCGAGAATTCTTAAAATTAAAAAAAAAGAAAGAAAAAAGAAAGAGGTTAATGCTTACCCTTTTGAAATTTATCTAAGTACATGACTATAGAATCCAATTTAGAAACATTGTAGGAATGAAACTAGATTTGGCTTAATGGGTTTCACTGAAGGGGAAAAAAAAAAAAAAAAACAACTAAGGCAGTTAGGGCTAGGGCACCAATGAGTTCCATACTTAGCCTTCAGAGAAAAGCATATAGCTGCAGGAGTGCTTTGCAGTTAAATTTACCAGCAATCTTGAAAGCTTTAGAACTTCTGAGATGGGTCAAAGTGAAGTCGGGTAAAATGTCACATATTGTTTACTTTCCAGGGAGGACAAACTGTTTTCATGAGTAGCTATTATTGTTCTAAAGAACACAGGCTTCGAAGTGCAGAAACACGGTATAATGAAACTTCCTCTAAACCTACTTGGGAAAGTGATTTTAAATATAATTGAATTGGATTTCGGTTCTAGTCTTCTATTCAGCAGACATTCCCAAAGAGCGAGAGGTCAAATTTCTAATTTTCTGGCTAAGAGAGAAATCTATGTAGGAGTAAGTGAGTCATGGGCATGGAAGAAACCTGATTCCATATCCATTTGACCTAATGAATTTTTTGCACTCAAGTTATCACTCACTACCCAGTCTTCTATATATGAATTTAAAACTCACAATAAGATTGATGGCGATAATTACGCTCAAAAACTTCTCTGAAAGAAAGTGTCTTGGCCAATTGTTTCATAATTACCCCTGTACTTCTCAAATCATTGTGGAATGTATTTGTTGTAAAAATGTAAAAAACAAAACAAAACAAATTAAAAACCCCTGAGTGCCTTAAGTTATTTTTTTTTAACATAGGAGAAATAAATTTGTTAACTATGAACTGTTAAAGTTATAGTTATAATCACATAGAGTCTTCCAAAAGTCAAAAAGCTGAACAAAAATATCAGTACAATAATGTGATATTTTTTTCTCCCTAAAAGAAAGGAGGGCTTTTTAAAGTTTCAGTTTTAAGCAGTTTTGTTAGAGTTTTGCTACTTAAATGGACTTGCAGAACAGTTAATTACAGTGAACAAACAGCAAAATTAATTCAAAACAGGTCCAATCTCCATTGATCAAATCTTTGTGCAGGTATTGGAGAAAATTTTCATTCAAATCCAAGATTTCCACATTGGAGTGACTATACTTCCATATATTTCTAGAACATTTTCAATTGCTTGTTTCAATATAATATTTTTTTCTTACTGTTTACTTTTTTGTTTTAATAACACCCATTTCAGTTTTAAAAGTACTTGGACAATAAAATGTATGGTGACTTGGTGCATTACTCTACGAGAATGATCTAAAACTTACACTGTTAGACCAACTCAAGTACCTGAACTACAGAACTTAATTAGCAGAAGTTTATTTGACACCTCCACTGGAAATTTCCACCAGACACTCAATTATTCAAATGCAAATTTACATCATCCATACAAAGACTCTTACCAAGCCTTCTTTTCCTTTAGAGTCTGTCAGAGAGGGGTTTGAGAGATCACACAAGAGACACACATCACTTTTCTTTAAATATATTCTTAAGCTGCCTTCTTAGCACTATTCTTCACAATTCCAAATTCTTCATATAAGTGAGCTGTTGAAAAATGGATCAGTCAATTTTGTTTTCCACTAGATCTTTGGGATTAGGATTGCCTGATACAGAAAAAGGAGGCAATCGAAAAAACTTTCTGAGAATATGTTGATGCTCAAGACAAAAGTGCTTGGGTCATTTAAAGAAGTCAATTCTCATCACGGTTTTCTGAGTCAGACTGTGAGACCCACAGATTCAGGATTAACTGTTGATTTTATAAAAGAATGGATAAAGAAGTGTAGAAATACAAGTCCCAGGATTACTAAAAGTGAGATAATCCCCTACATCTCTTTTCTAGACTTTGAAAGCAGCATTGCACTTCAGTGGCCCCTATGCTAACTCTTAACCATGATCACAAGAAAGCTGTGAGAGTATAACCAGGTTCATAGAGTAGAAAACACTGTTATCAAGAACAAGATCTTGGATTTTTTTTTGTTTATGGTTTTAGACAGTGGTCCAGTTTCAGTCTTTTGCATGTGACTGTCTAGCTTTCTTAACACCATTTATGAAGAGACTGCCCTTGTCCCATCGTATGCTCTTAAAACTGTCATAAATTAGTTCTCCAAGTATGTGTGGACTTCTGGTGACTCAATTCTAGTCCACTAATCTGAGTATCTGTTTGTTTGTTTGTTTGCTTGTTTTTATGCCAGTACAATGTTCTTTTGATTACTATCACTTCATAATACAGTTTGAAGTCAGGGAGGTGATATATCTTTATTTGCTCTCTCAGGATTACTCTTGCTATTTGGAGTCTTTCATAGTTCCAAATAAATGTCATGGTTTTCTATTTTATTTCTCTGAAGAATGTCCTGGGGGTTGTTGATGGGGCTTGTATTCATTCTAAATGCATTAAAGATTTGGGCATAAGATCTGAAACCATAAAATACACAGAAGAAAACATAGGTGATATTTGACATTGCCAGAGTTATCTTTCAGAACTCTATTTCAATGTAAAGGGTAATAAAAGCCAAGATAAGCAAATGGAACTACATCAAACTAAAAGTTTCTTCACAGAAAAAGAAACTATCATCAAAATAAAAAGGCATACTATTGAATGGGAGAAAATACTTACACGCCAAAATCTGACAAGGGGCTAAATTTCAAAATATATAAAGAACTCATAAATCTCAGCAACAACAAAAACCAATCCAAGTAAAAAAAAATAGGCAGATGATCTAAATAGAAACTTTTCAAAAGAAGTTATTTAGATAGCTAAAAGGCACATGAAAAGATGTTCCATATCTCGTTACAAGGGAAATGCAAATCATAACAACAATGAGATACCTGACACTATGAGAATGGCTATTAACCCAATGATTGAAAAAAAGTGTTGGGGAGGAAGCAGCAAAAAGGTAATACTTTTACACTGTGAGTGAGAGTGCATTGATCTATCCCTTATGGAAATCAGTGTAGAGATTCCTCAAAAAATTAAAAATAGAAATTCCATATTATCCCATTATCTCATTTCTGATAATTTACCTGCCATTTACAATAACATGGATGAGTCTAGAGATAATTATACTTAGTAAGAAAGTCAGAAGAAATAAAAACCTTTTATTTTACTCATGTGGTATATAGAAAAAACAAATAAATGAATCAAGTCAAACAAAAATAGACTTTCAGTCAGTCTATAAAACCAGATGAATGATTACCAGAAGGGGAGGGTAATAGAATGAAAAAAATCAGGTAAAAGGGGTCAATTATACGACAAAGGATAGAATTGTACTTTTGGAGGTAAACAATATATTTTATACAGATGCTGATTTATGATGTCATACACTTTAAATCTATTTCAAAAGATAATCTTAAAAGGTTAAAAAATTCTTACAGCTTCCTATAAAAATGTGATTTTTTTCATTCAAACACTTATCCAAATTTCTGCTTATATGACTATGATATAAATAACGTTGGTGCTTAATAAGGGTTACCATATATACTAGCATTTCAAATTTCTCAGAATTACTCAAATTTTGAGGAACAGACCTAGATCCTATTAATTTAGAATTTTTGAGAACTACCTCATTGGACATGTTATGATTTTAACTATATTTATTAGAGCCCTTTCTGACTGCAGCAAACTCTTCAAAGTCCCACACAGACTTCCTTCATCAGGCAGATACATCACCTATCAGTCACTGTAAGTGGTGGCTGATAATATTTTGAAGCTGACCCCTTCACTAGAAAATGACCCTTGGCTGGCGGGGTCTTCTCTCTTCTCAAAAAGTTGAAATTATGAGTTCCTGGCTATCAGGTCACCAAATAATTACCACATCTTGACACATGCAAAAGATTTATAAAAAATAACATTAAAAAAAGGATTTAAAAAAGCAATTTCACTGAAATTACAAAAGTACAAGACTTGGTAAATGTCATTTAAAATTTTAGTTACAGGATTGAGATTTACAACGGTAACTTGGTACAGCAGGAAAAATTCTTCTTTCCACCTACCTAGAGATGTGTGGATTAAGAAACTGACTCATTCTAATTTTATGAGGCATTTAACATATACGTTTAATGACTGGGTCATGTATTCATGTAAGAACAAAACAGACATGGTGCTCTTAATGAGAAACTATAGTTTAAAAAAGAATTCTGCAATTTTAACTTTTCCACTCTTATTTTAGGAAACAAAGAGAAAAACAAAGAAACATTGAAAGGTAAAGTGTAGTGGTTCACTCAATTTACTATTTTGGACCAACTAGCCTCAGTCATTACAGTTCTCTAGAGATTCAATAAGTTTTCATCAATTAAAATAAGAGAAAAAGATAAACAACTCTTGTCAAGAAGGCTATTAATTTCAGAAGTATAACAAGATACTCAGGCTGAGCTCAATCCCTAGTGAATAAAACTGGTTGATATGTAAGTGACCAAAGTTCATATAATGTGGCAGCTTGAGTCTCAAAGGAACAAGACAAAGACTGCAGGCAGGTCTAATGTCAGTGATTCCAGGCAACAGGGCAATTCTAAGAGGTCAACTTCAATCATGAAGTCACAGTGACAAACACATGTCAAAAATCTTGTTGAACAAGAGGATTTAAGTCTGTTATGTAGACATGAATGTTGTGGTAAAAACTTAATGAATAAATCAAAAGTTGCTGAAATAAATTTCCAATTTTAGCCTTCTAAAATCTTGATAAAAATAATCCATTCTACTCTGAACATATTACGATACTCATAGAAATGTTATATTTAATTATATTTATTATATCTTTAAATTATTTAAAACATACAAAAATGAGAATAATGTAATTCATGTAGTCAATGTGTGTACCCACTCTTTTTCATAGTTTAGTTTATCCTGCATCTTGTATTTATTCTTAAATTCTTAGTATAGAGTTATCCAGATGTCACAGATTTGAGTATTATTTACTTGGAGAGGGCTTAGATTTTAAAAATTAAGGAGACTGAAAACAATTGAAATCAATTTTTCTAATGAAGATACAATAAAATACTTACCTAAAATAGGTAAAAAATTAACCAATTCTTTTCAGTCTACTAGCATAGCTAAATAATAAAGTTTAAATTAATTAAAACCATTTAATATCTATTTCAGCATAAGTTGTCATAAAATAGTATCAAACTCATGGTTGTATTTTATTTATTCATGCTATAAAATATGTTCAAATCAGTAGCCATTAAGTTTGACCTGAATTACCAATTCCTGTAAAAATGTTTTTTATTGTAGTCCAAAGTCCATATGCATACATACATATATACATATGCACACAGAAATAGGTGAAAAATGTTTCCTTTTTGCATTCTCTTGATTTTTTCTGTATGATTTTGAATATATTCTGGGACGAACCTGTCCATGAATGATAATGAATAAAATAATGAAATAATTGTATATATTCTTCAATATTTATATAATAGTGACTATTGGAAGATACCCATGATAGTGGGCTTTCTCTTCAATAAAACAATTCATTGGGGGGGGTTAATTTTTATAATTTCTGCCTCAGTGTTTTTAAGAATATTAACTAAAGAGTTATCAATTCAAGAGTGAAGTCACTTAACTCTGTGCACAAAAACAACTTTCCTGTGATTCTTGCAGGGAAATGATGTTCCAAAACCAAAATGTCAAATTTAGATTAGCAACTTGAATATTAAGGACTACAATAAATTAAAACTTCCTTCTCCAAGAGAAATCCTGGAAACTTTAGAATAGGGTCAAAAAATGTGGGTGAGGAATAAAAATGGTAGTAGGAAAAATTAAGAAAATGTAACAATATAAATAATGAGATTTTACTCTAAATTAAAATTATTCTCATGTATATTTTGGAGTTATCCTTAGCCAAAATACGTTCTAGATATATTAAGAGTTTACAGTTAAAAAATTAAGAAATAATTCTAATTCCTTCACTACTGAAACCTATCTTAAAGAAAATCCTTCCCAATAATTGTGCAAATGAGACTTTCCCAACAGTTGATAGAAAGATAATTACCTAACAGGAATTTGAAAGTTATAAAGGCGCATTATAGTTTAGAGTAATCTTATTAAAAATCAAATTCACAACATCAACAGATCCTTCCTGTGCCATGTAATTACATTACAGACACTTAATTGAAATAAACTGGAAATGAAACCTGGCTTAGCACAGGCATGTATTGATGGTTATGTCTCAGCAGGGTGGTATGAGTTCATTAAACGTAGTCGTCACATATGTCTGCCCATTATATTTTAAGAAAATATTAAAAGGACACTAGTGCAAACATTCATATATAAACACTCATATACAGTTTGTTTTATGTATCCATAAAACACACTTGAAAACAATGATTTTATGATTTCATATGAATGAACTTTATTTTTCTCTTGGTTACTTAGGGAGCAAAGACTAAATAAATGAGAATTAAGCATTTCTAATTACATGCATGAGTATATACATTTACAAAAAGTATCTATTAAATAAAGTCTAAGCTTTTTATTTTGGTTTCTCAAAATACTAAAAAGCAGTTTTTTACTGCTCAGCTTTCTTCTGCATCATATGCAGAAGAGCGGTCACTAAGTCTGGAACTACATCAGAAATTACATCTACTTTGTTTCTGTACCATCTACTTTGGTTTCTGAAGCTCTTTAGAAAAGCAAGTCAATCAAAATTTTCTCATATTCCACCCAGCAGAGGAAATTTAACCAGGCACAAATTTTCTTAGTGTACGGTAAGTTCAAATAAATAATCAGAAAGGTGAGTTTGTTCATGTGTCTGTGGCATTGGGGACTAAAGGTCAGCGCTAACAGATCAATAGAATATGTATTTGAGAACAGCTTATGTATATATTTAGTCATGAATAATCATGAAACAAACTCTATATAGCAGTGTTGCATAATCCAAGCGAAGAAATCCCTGAATGGAAACAAAGTGACCTTGGACCACTGTCTGTCCCTAACCAAGCAGAGTAAAATTGGTGTTCTCAAAGCAGGTCGAAAAATCGAGGAACAGTTGTAACAATGGCAGTGAAGATGAGCAGAAAAGACCAAATCGAAGACCGCCAATTAATACAGATCATGGAAGAAATTCTTTATGTCCTGCAACATTTCTGGGAAATAATTACTAGATTTTTTTAAATGAATGGATGAAATTCCATTGGTATCATTTTCATAATTATATGGCATGTGGTTAAATATTCATTATGTACTATATTCAAAGCACATTCCTGATATCTATAAATTTCAGAGAGAGACACTTGAAAATTTTTGGTTGCATGAAACAAATATGTTTACACTATATAGCTAGCAAAATGTATGAACTAAAATTTTAAATATAAAAATACTAGCACAATATTACTAATAAGAAAATATATAAAATCGCTGAAAAATTCTTAAGCAGAAGCTTTGCTTTGATATTGACTGACTAACCTGTATTATAAAAGACAGAATCATTTATCACAAGTTATTTAAAATTTATATAATGTTATAATACAGTTACTTTAATAGAAATTATTTCTGAAAATATAAATGCAAGTCTAGATTAAGCAATCAAAAAATTCTCCCACTTAGTAGTGAACTTAAAACAATTTTATAATAAATTTACTAGAGTTTTCTTCTTTCATAAATATATTCTTTGCATATAATCTATTTTTTAAGAAACATAACAATGCAAAATCCTGCTATACTATTTAGGACAAACAGCAGAAACCCTACAGCAAATTAGCTCCAATATAAAAGCAGATTGACTGGTTCACTAACTGGTGGCATTCACAGTTAGTTAGATTTGTAGTTCAACAATGTCAGCATGGAATTTTTGTTTCCTCTCTCTCACTTTATCATTTCTAGAGTCTAGTTTCCTTTACTGAGACAAAACAGTCAAATTCAAATGAAGGATGTAATTGGACTGTTAGTGGTAAACAATGTATTAAATACAGATTTTGATTTGTGATGAAGCACACCTTACCTTAAGCCTAATGTTATGATGCAATGTTCCCACAATAAAATTATAATAAAAAAGTTCCTTTGCCTAAAACACCTTCCAGAAGAGAGAGAATTTCTGCACCCTAAGAGTCAATAAAAATGATTACTTTAGTTCTGATCACAATAACTCTGAAAGTATTCCTAATTAGAGAAAATGCCATGTGTCAATTGGCTTAAACCTAGTTTACTGAAGTAATAACTTTGGAAAGAAGCAAATGGAGCATTGGTTTTCACCAAGCAAGGGTCACTGGGATAAAGTCAATTCCATCCAAATTTTAGTATCTGCATTACAATGAAAAGATGGAGTAATGGATATTATTCAATGGCTAAACAAAAATTATTTTCTCTCTTCTAACCTATCCTCAGTTTTGACTAAATAGCAGATAAAGAGAAACTTTGATATCAGACATGGAATTGTGACCCAGATCTGGTCAGTGAAACGTAAGGGTTAATTTACTGAGAAATCAGGTAACCACGGGGTCTCAGTTGTTTGGACCAGAAATGAACAATTGATCTAGAATGAACTAGACCATGGACTGATGCAAATTAATAGTTAATTATTTTTCTCATGAGTTTAATTTATGAATTTGAAACTCTGAAAAGTTCAGTTTGAACTACATATGAATGTCAGAGTGGACACTAAGGAAAAGGTTCTGGCTTTCTAGGTACTTAAGGCATGGATTCATCCACTTTTCCCTCTTCTGAGCTTTTTCTCAAATCCATTTGTGCAAAGGGATGTTAAAACTGACTGAAGTGACTTCATCTTGGGCCCAAAACTCAATCTAAAGTTTTAACTTTAAAAAAAATCTATTGACTGGCAAGAACCAGCTTCCAGTTACAAATGGGCCCCTCTAAAAACTATGTATAGATTTTCTTTTTTCCTCTCTCCATAGTAACCAAGGTCAGTTTTATTAAAAGTCAATACACTCTAAGGAATGTAATCTATAACCTTTCTTAGTTCTTGGTCAATTCTATCCTTCTTCCTCTCATCTTTTTCCTTTAAAAGTTACTTAAACAAAGACTGTAGTGGGATACAATTGAGGACAAGAACTGAGTTTGTGCACTATGATTTGCAAATCTAAAACCCCTCAAAATTAGTCATTTTATTTACCTTATTGTGTTTTTCAGATTGATACATATTCCAATAATATTCCACTTTATTGTCAATTTATGAGCATGCTAAATACTTAGGACTTTGTTTTTTATTATTGGTTGTTCTTTTAAACCACATCTCCGCAAAGAATTTGAGTACACAATATTACTTTTTTTTCTTTTTTTAGCTATATATTACAAAAATGCTTGTATATGTATCCACACACATGTATATAAACAATTAGAGAAAAATGTAAATTAACTGCCATATAGTCATTAAGTATCCATAATATTCAACATTTAGATAGCTATTTTTACTTACTTTTCAAAATTTTATTAGATTTGGTCAACCTGAAATATGTATTCTTTACGAATTTGATATATTATTGCAGTTAATTTGGTCTCAACTAGCAGACAAATCTAAAATAAATCTTATGTTTTAAAAAGAATTTCTGAATTTTGCTAGCATTCTGGAATTATACCCATTGTGAAAAAAAAAACACATGATTCAGAATTTTTAGGTAGATTGCCATTTGTGTGTAAACTATAATGTATCTGGTTATGATAACTGATACATTTTTATTTTATTATTTCAATTAATTAATAATAAAGCAAGCCTACTATATACTCAGAAAGTTTATAACTTGATTTTCACTTTCTACATTTTTAAAAAGGAAATTATTTGCAATATTTATTTTTTCTGTTTTTGAAACTTTTGTAGTAAATTTTATGAAGTTTTCATTTTGTATTGTCTACACATGTATGATACCATTAGTACCTCTGCAAGGTTGAAGAGGATAAAAGTATATAATGAACAATATTATTATTGCTAAGATTTAGAGCTGCTTTTTAGTGAAGTAGTTTCCCCTTATCCATGATTTTGCTTTCTGTGTATTCAGTAACCTGACGTCAACCATGTCTGAAATTACTGTCTACAATAAGATATTTACAGAGGGAGAGAGGAGAGAAAGAAGGGTACTATATTTGCATAACTATCATTACAGTATCTTGCTATAATTACTCTTTCATTGCTAGATATTGTTGCCAATCTCTTATTGTGTTGAACTTATAAACTAAGCATCATAAGTGTAGGATAAAATATAGTATATTTAAGTCTGTATTATTCATAGTTTTAGACATCCACTGGGGTCTTGGGACAATGCCATGGGTCAGAATGTTCTACTATATGTAAAAATCAGAGATTAATCTTTCTATTATTCTATGTCCTTGCTCAGCAGTTGTTTTGAAATCAAGTACTTAATAATTTTGCATTATTATATGTATACAGTACCCTTGAATAAATTTGGGGAACAGCACTAAGTAAGAAATTGTTGTTAAATAACTGGTGAACTTGACAAGTTCCCTTACTTATCAAATAGGCAAATTACATTACAAGAACACTGATTTTTTTTCAGTTCTAGAATTTGATGTCAAGCTACCTTTTTTATAATGAGCGAATACTTTTTCTTTGTTAAATCTCATATTCAAAATTAAAGGAAAATTTTCCTCTTCTTCAATGACTTTCAGAGTTTAGAAAACTTGAACTTTATGTGTTCACCCTGTTGGCTCAGTCACTAAGTAAAGTTTGACTTTAAAAAAAATAGAGGTTGCAGCATAGTCCAGATTAAAGTCCCACTACCTGATTTCAGACCTGGGGCTGGAGGAACAACCAAAATGAACAACTGACTAAATAAATAAAATGCTTCTTCCTCTTTTTCCTCCCTGCCTGATGATTTGCGTTCATCCTTGCCTGTGTGTTTGGGTGTGGGTGTGTGTGTGAGAGAGAGAGAAAGAGAGAGAGATAGCTGCTGGGCATGTACAAAGAACAATAGAGAGATTGACTTGAGTCTTACACGTAATGGTGAATTTAACAGAACAGTATCCTTCATCCTTTACAGTGTATTTTGCTGTTAAAAGAGGGGACTTAAAAGTGTCAAATTTGATGTCTGCAGAGAACAGGATCTGTTTCTAGATTTGAGCTGCAAAATTTGGTACCACTCCTCACCTGTGATTACGAACACTGAAAATATGGTTAGTGCCACTAAGGACCTCAGTTTTCAAATTTTATGGAAATTTTATTAAAATTCTTTAAATATGTGCAGAACAACTTGTAGGTGTGAATTTTCTTTTCAAGTTGTAACTTTTATGAAATAAAAATATAAATTAAGTATTTCTGATAAAAATGTAGTGCCTGAATGAGAAGTCAAAGTATATAGTACACCAAAATAAAGTGTAAAAGATGTCATTAATAAAAATAATGTAGTATGAAGAGATGTTGAATAATAATGCTGTACACCTGGATGTATAATGTTATAATGAAATTTTAAGTCAATACAAAGACTAAAAAGTAAATAGTACTAAATTTAAAATATTGATTAAATGTTCTAATATTTTGAATATGTTGATTTAAAGTAGATTAAAGTTTAATTTTATTTGTTCCTTTTTAGTTTTTAAACATGATAACTTGGAAAAGTAGGACCTTATGTAGTCCTATCCATATTTCTATTAGATACTCCTGGTCTGGAACATCGGGTCATTTGCAAAGAATATTTTCTAAACAGCAAAGTTCTTACTAAATTTATGTATAATACATTCAATTTTGCTAGTGACTGAATAAAAATAAAGTATAACACCTGAGCTCAGATAAAATTATTTTTGTTAAGCAGAAAACTAATTAAAGGTATTTGAGAATCTGTTTCTATCTCTAGAGAATAAATTTATAATCACTGGCTACATTTTAAAAATAAATCCAGATTCTAGAACTAGAAAAAGGCTTTCCTTATCCAAATTGTTAACCTTACACACACACAAAAGTGTACTTCATCTTAGTTCTAATGTCATTGAGAAAGTTTGTTGTCGTATCAGATCTAAAACTTCTAATGGTCAACTATTCTGTCTAAAAGCATAAAGGAGATAAAAATTCAAATCATAGTCTCAGAGAAAAAAATAATCAGCAAAACTCAACAATAATACTTCTCTTTAGAGTCTTTAAAAGTGTTTCCTAGATATAAACGGTCAAACCAAAAGTTGATATTAAAAAAAAGTAAAACCTATTTCTTATTTTATAAGAAATGAGTTATTCCCTCATTTCTAATATTTTTCAATGATATAGCTCTATATCATTAAAGCAATATTCTTAATATGATCATCCATTGGAGTACTAGTGGGCTAAAAAGGGTTAAGATGGAGATCAAACTTAGGCCAAACTGAATTCAAAAAGTTGCTGATGTGAAGTACCAGGTCTCCTGGGGAAACATCATAGAGGCTGCACCATTGACTTGCCAATTAATCCAAGGAATTGCAAGGCCATTAGTTCAGGAAAGAGACGCTTGCCTGCCTGCTTGCCTAGAGGTAAGAGCTAGGTTTGCAGCTGCCAAGCAGCAGGATGACAAAAATAAATGGGGGAAGAAATTAGGACTAAGAATCTAAGAATTTCATTGTCTTGTCTTGGCTTCAAAGGAAGCCCTAAATGCCAACAAACTATGGTGCTTTGTGTAACATATAGAAGTTTCATTTATCATAAAAGTCTACAAAATAAGAATATTTAAGCATCTTTAAAATATCATCATGGTAAGTATATTCCACTAATTCATACAAAAATCAAAAATAAGCTTTTGAATTGAACAATTAATAACCTAAAAGTTAAGCAGCTATAACTATACAGAACACAGATACATTTATATAATAAACAGAAACAATCTGACTCAATTGACAAAGTCAGTGAAGAAATTTTTAAAACTCTGAAAGTTTACCATCATTTGTATATTAGCATCTTGATCATTTTTATCATATGTGCCTATTTTCTTGTACACATTAAGCTGAGGATTCAGGGTGTTTTAATTGCCACAGATTAACTTTTCTATGGCAATTTCCACATATAAAATGATGCAGTGAAAATCACTGTATTTGATTCTGACACTGAGAAATTGTTAGCAGCTCATACCTACTCTGAAGTTAATTAAGAACGTCCTGGATGTGCTCTTTGGGGAGGTATTTCATGGTAATTCATAGGGAAAAAATTCAACTGAAAGCATCCAACTTAATAGCTGAAATCTCAACTCTGTTCTTTCAAATGTGTAGCAGCAAAATCACAAGAGAATCGGGTTGTGAAATGCAACTAAAAGAAGACATTGAAATAATCCTTAGAAAAGCATTTGTAACTTTCTCTCACTTGTAGTTGCAGAGAATCACTGTATAAGTAATATATGTAATACCCAAAATGTTTCCTGACAAGGATGCAGTACTTTATTCAACATTATTTCCTGACTTAATTATAGCCTGGTTCATGGTACAAAACATGAAATACTGGCTGAAGGAATCTAGTGGGCTCCCCTTTGTCCTATGTCACCCTTTTTTGCATCGAATCAAAATGAAAAGTCTCTGGCAGTCAATAGCTTCATCATTGCTTCCAAGCTCAGGTTGGCTGGGATCCCAAATCTCTGGGGATATGTTGGCTGCCAAAGCAAATCAGTCTCACTTTATCTTTGGGGCAGTGACTTTGCTAACTTTACTGGCTGTCTAGGGCCTAGGTCTTCCAGTTCAAGCAGGTGATATTTCAAAAAAAAAGTGATAAAGATATTGACCCACTTCCCACCCAGAAATTATTCTATTAAAGAATAATTATAAAAGCTGAGGAAAGAAGAATTCTGTTAGAAAACAAGAAGTTGGGCCTTACATGATAGTTAAAAGTGACCAAAAGAGTAATAGAGGATCATCATAAGAAAACATTGCCATTAGGCCTAAATTTATGTGAAAAATACGAATGCCATTGATGAAGCAAATGAAAATAATTATATCTGGCATGTATTATTAAATATTTTTTGAAGATGGTAGAGGGAAGAAAATAAAATTGAAGAAACAATCAGATGTTCAAATCACAAAAAGAAATTGGATAGACTTGAATAAATCAAATGAACAATTCATGTTATACTAACAGATACCTCCTGACCAAATAGAAATGTTTTAGAGAAGCTTCTAAAGTCTTCAGTCTCCCATTAGTGAGAGAATTGGAGGCTTTTGTATATTTGTGAATATACTTGTAACTAAGTAAGGAGAACTCTTCTATTATTTAAAATATGCAATTTTTTAAAACAATGGTGAAAATATGTATTTTTAAAGTTGTATCTCAAATTGTGCTAAACCAAACTGTAACTGCTGAGTTTTTCTTCCTGTTAGCAATGTTGTCTCTAAGCTTAGGGAAGTTTAGATGCTCAACTCACCAAATATTCTTATATGGTAGGTCTGTGGCAGGGTCCAGGATAATTTCTTATCAAATAATATTCCTCTATAATAACATAAGAAGAGACTTTCTTAACCTGTGAAGCCCCAGAACCGGAAATAGTGCTAGACACGTGATAAATGTCTAATAAATAGTTAAAGAAAGAAAGAGTAAAACTTACTAATGACTGAATAGGTGAATAAAGCATATATAATTCTGATGCAGATCATTCATGGGCCAGCCTTTGAGAAACAATGATCTGGAGTCTGATTTCTTTACTTGTTCTTTAATTTAGTTTTAGAAAAAGGTTAAAAAATATAATATTCATTACCATAACATACTATTTAGGAAGTATGATTTGGCATCTAGTAAATTGAGGTAATTCTGATTTATTAATGTCTAAAAATAATTGGATGTTACAGCAACTATTTCTAAAAAGAGTTTTCCTTCTTCCATGATAAAACATTTTTCCCTTTCAGTTGTGAATTCAAATACTACTGTTAAAGTTAATTGGATAGAGTGTGATTTTGCTTAACTCCATAATGATTCTTCACGGTCCATCTTTTCATTTTCTGCATTCCCTGCTTGCATTGATAGGCAACAAAAATCTAAGTTAGTAACAGTAATTAACTACTGATGGGACAAGTTGATAGCTTGCCTAGCATGTAATCTACCCTTAGTCACTGATCTCAAGTAGTTTTGTTCCATTCTTGATGAAAAGTTAGGAAATTAAGAGTCAAAAATGGCAGGACTTCCAGTAAGAACTCCAGAAATTTGGAAATTGAGGACTTAAAATTATGTCAGATTCCTTCTAATATTTAATATACATAAGGTAAAAGTTAAGGGTCATTTCCACCTCTTAATTAGACCTACTTCTCAGGTGTGACAAACTTCAGAATATCAAACATAAAAGTGAACTCCTTGTACAAATAGTATTGTTTTAGGAAGTATTTTAGCTGAAAGAATTATGGAATAGCAAAAAATAAAATAAAGAAAAACACTGACTTTCTATGTGTTGTAAATTTTTGACAGACTGGAAATTAACATGTCAAATTTAAATATAAAATACATTACCTAGTGAGAGATTCAAATCTAAAGATAAAAAAATTGATAAGGATTTGGAAGAGGCAGAGTTCAAGCCTAGCTTAAGGGATGATGGAATTACTAGAGGGGGAAGCACCTCAAGGACTTTCATTTAGCAGCAGGTGCTAAATGAATTCTGTTCTCCATAAAGCATTATAGTGACATTCTACAATAAGTGTAAAATACATAAATTTATTATTAAACAAAGGTTTAAATTACTTTTAAGATACAAATTTATATCTCAAACATATCTTATGGAAATTCTTCATGGTCTGATTTCTCTACTTGAATTATATTCTTCTGAATCAGTTATAATACTTATTAATTTTTCAAGGCATTATATCAAATTCCCACAAATTGTATAATGTTTTCCTATTATCCCTTTTGATACAACATAATCACATTAGATTTTCTTTAGATATGTCTGGAAGTAATTTTTCCCTCAGGCTCCTTACTGTTCCTGATCAATGAAGAGATAAGGTAATCCTATCTTGATACACAACATATGCAATTTTTAGCATTCTAAACATTAAACAAGACACAGAAACATTGTATTTACTTTTCTGTTACAAATTTTTTTTAAGTAAGGTATATTCTTGTGGCTCACACAGCTGGGACAGCTCTAGTGTGGACCATGTGGAGCATAAGGACCAGGGTTGTTGAAGGACTCAGGCTGGGGAAGAAATCAAAATGGACAGCTAAATAAGGATGTTTCTTTCCTTCCCATCTTTTTCCATTTCCTTTCTTTTCCTTTCCTTTCCTTCCCTTCTCTTCCCTTTCCCCTCCATCCTTCCCTTTCCCCTCCCTTTCCCCTCCTCCTTCCCCTTCCCTTTCATATCTTTTCTTCTCTTCCTCCCTTAAAAACATTTTTTAATGCAAAGGACAAGTTACATATTGGTTACCTGTCTCCTCTTTCTTTTTCTTTGCAAATTCTCAGGATCTTAGCATTGGAAGATGATTGACGTTTAAACTAATAGGTCTTCAACGGTTAACTTTCCTCTCTGTAACTTGCATTTGTTTATTTGATTAAAGTATTGAGATACAAAATTGTATCCATATTTTGGTCTCTATATTTCAGTAAATCGAACAGGTCTGTTACTTTTGCACCTTCATGACCCACAGCTTGTGGAAAAAGATGAGTAAATTAAGTACTCAGTCAATAGAGATGGGAATGGGAGGGATTATAAACAGAACAACAAAGAGCTGGAACAAGGAAAACCTGAATAAAGGGAATGATAGCAGACATTTTTAAAGGATGAGTTTTACATTAAGGTTTGATACATGCCAGAAAAGAAAAGTTAAGAAAGTCTCAGATTATAAGCACAGGAATTTTTCTGTTTTGATGAAGTACCCCAAAGAGCAACCCCAAGCTCAGTGTTAGTTTATGTCCCTTCCTTCTTATTATCCCTAACCTTTTCTGCTTTGAAAATGAATGTCTTAATTCCACAAGAATTGAATGACTTAGCTCATAACCACAAAACCAACATGTCATTCTATTGGAAGTGCAATGTTTCACTGGTAATGTACAACATGGGGTCAAGTGATTTACTATATGAATAACAACTTAATTTGTCTTAGTACTCTATTGTCATATTGTCTATTGTCACAAACACTTACTATTTAAAAAATGCTCTTGTTCACTCTTTTCTTTTATATAGTCCAATCTAATATTTAGCACTTACACATATAAATCTAACAACAAAAGAAAGCACTAAACAGTAGAGGTGAATGATTCAGAAATATACTGAATTATTAGAAAACTAACAAGCAATCTACCAATAATAACTGGGCAACTCTCAAAAAGTATTTTGACTTTTATATAACTTTTTCTATTGACCATACTCATGTTTTATTGTGCACACATTTATTTATCTGATGGAGCACCACAATATACTGCTCACATGTAGAAAAACAAAACAAGAAAACTCTCAGCAGAAAAGTGAGTGGGCAATAAACCAGTCCTCCAGTCATAGTAGAGTTGAAAAACTAGAAACATTCCTCACTGATTCAAAATTTAATAATAATGTCAGTGTACACAGGGATAGATGTGTACTTTGGTATAAAAACACATTAAAATCATTTCAAAACAATCTTAAAATACTAAGAGAAAAATAGCAGTGTATTCCCTTTACTCTGAGGGACCTATATCTTCATAACACTATACTCATATTCTGTGTTTAAATTTGTACTTTATTGTTAATACTATAATGAGTTTGTCTGATGCCAAAAATTTTGACTATATCATTTGATTCTTCCATTATTAAGATGTTGTTTATTGGATAGTGCATAACTAAATGATTTCCATTAGATTTCCTGCTTAATTCTACTACGTATAACAGTAAAACACATGTATAATAAATATTTACCACTATTTAAAAAGCTATTCGTACCTCTGTTGTCTTAATTCAAGAAAAATAGTCCTACCATTCACCACGTCGCCATGAAGTGAATGAAAATGTTGACAAGAGTTATCAGAGAACCTATGGGATGCAGCAAAAGCAGCATTAAGAGAGATACTTGTAGCAATATGGACCTACCTCAGTAAATAAGGGTTAAAAATTAAAAGCCTGTGCCTACACCTAAAGAAATAGAAAAAGAAGAAAAGGGCACCAAAAGTCGCTAGAAGGAAGGAAACAAAAGCTAGAGGAGAAATAAACAATATAGAGATTAAAAAGAAAAATAATATAGAGATTAAAAAGATAAATCAAAGAATCAATTAAACCAAGAGCAAGTTCTTTGAAAAGATTAACAAATAGACACATTTTAGCCAAACAAAGAATATGAAAAACACAAAGTCAGAAATGAAAGAGAAATTACAACAGATACTATGGAAATACAAATACCTGTATGCTAACAAATTGGATACTCTAGCGGGAAGTTCTTAGAAACATACAGTGTTCTAAGACAAAATCAAGAATAGAAAATCTGAACAGACCTATTAAGAGTAAGGAAATTGAAATAATAATCAAAAGTCTTCCCAAAAAAACAAAAGTTGAGAGCCAGATGGCTTCACAAGTGAATTCTACCAAACTTCCAGAGAAATATTAATACCAATCCTCCTCAAAGTCTTCCAAAAAAATTGAAAAGGAAGGCACACTTCCCAATATATTTTACTAAGCCAACATTAGACTTCCAAATACAGACCTGGACAACACCAAGAAAAGTATACATCAATATCTCTGACACACATAGATGCAAAAATCCTCAGTTGAAAAGTGAATTCAACAACTCATTAAAGGAAACATACACCACAGACAAGTTGGATTTATTCCAGAGAGGCGAGTGGTTGATCAGTGTTTTCAGACACTGCAAAGAAGAGAATTTTAAAAATGCGAACAGGTACTAATGCTTCAGTGAGGAAGTTTTTGGCGATCTTGGTAAAGAAATATTTTTTCCTACCGTAAAATAGTATGAATGAGAGTTGGCAGCATAGGCAACCCTCTGAAGATGATTTTTTTACTGGGAGGATATGTCCCTGAAATTCTTCATTATTACTAAAATCAATTTACTTAGAATTCAAAAAGAAAATAAATAGATGGTTTACATACAACCTATACACATGCTTCTCTGTAATAATGTTAGGAACATCATTTTTAGTACAAGAGTTTGGAAATATAGGAGAAAAGGAAAAAACTGAGCAGCTATTTAGCACACTATGTGTACAGGTTAATATGTAGTCATTTTTCTATGGAAAAAAAAATCCATCAGCTGTCAGCATACAATGAAGGTACAAGCCTATTCACCATCCACCCAACAAAATCTGTATTTTTAACAGAAAGTGCCCTTCAATTATTTTACAATTATAGGAAAGGGTATTTTAAAAAAGGGAACTCATTAAAAATGGCTCAAAATTCCCATAAAATAGTAGAAGCTAGGATGAATATTTTCAAATTGTTTTAAAAACATAGTCAATAAATAAAGCACTTACACAATCTTCCCTGTTATCCTGACCTGGAATTTTCATAGATCCTAATATCAGGATAATTGCCAGTAACATTCGTGCACTTCATAGGAATAACTAAATTGCATTACAATTTTGAATGAAAAAAAACACAATTATTAATGTCTTTCACAAATTTTTCACAACTATTATTTTCCTTTGAGGTTCTGTAGTGCAACACATAACATTTAAGCAAAATAGATTGAAATTGGGAAAAAAAGACCAAAATCAAGAGTGTTCATGTGTCAGATAGCACTACCTTGAGACATCTTCTCCTAATTCTTCTATAATTTATTTGAGATAAAAAGGCAAGTCTTTTTTGTATATTGAGAATCATCTGCCGTTTATTGTTGCTGGTGGGCTATAGAGAGGGCACTGTAGAAAGACAGCCTCTGTTCATTTCCAAAGGGACCCATCTCTCAATAAAGCTAAATAAGTTTCAATGCCAAGAGCAGAAAGACTGTGGACTCTATTGGGGGAAAAAGTATGTTCACTTTGGAAGCATCTTAAACCTCCCTCAGATTGAACTAAAAATGAAAAATCAGCACTACACCATTTTTAATACCCTTACATATTGTTACATGAATGAAGAATTATTGCAGAGAAAAGCATCTTTACTTTTACTGCTATTGCCATATGCCTTCCGTGAGTAAATATATCTGTCATTATACAATTGTTTATTGGTGTTTTAAGATGTGCTTTTTAAAAGACTGTATTATGCCTTGAAAGTACATAATAACCATGTTAAACAACTTTATTTTTTCCAAGAAATGGTGCATTTTCTAAATGTTATCTACTGTAATCACTTTGCATTTAACATGAATTGAACAGACATTCTCCTTCAGATGAACTTTCTGGTGACAAACTTTGAAACTGACAGATTAAAGTTGATTTGGGGTTGTCAAAATACGGTGTAGCTATCTGCACAAAATATGCATACAATTTTACAGATGAAGGACTGCTGGTTTACATGGCAGCTATGTTAGTACACCCAGTGCCAGTTAAATTAATAGTGTCACAATCTATCTTCCGTGGCAGATGTAAATGACTTCTAGCACATCAACAACTAGTTCACAATGATGTCCTTTCAGTACTTAAAGTTTACCATTGACTTTGCATTTGGTATAAAGTAGTACACCCACATTCCTTATATTTTGCTGTAAGATGAGTTTTAAAATAAATCAAACATTTACAGACTTGAGGAAAATGTATGTAAAATAGCAGTATCTAGTGACTTATTAAACTATCTGCTAAATGTGCCACATGACAGTAGGGATCCCAAGTTTATAACTTTCATCTTACACAGATTAGCATTCAAAGTGAACATTCAAGAATACCCTGATATGGAAATGAACCCATGTGAAAAAAAAAAATCTTCCTGAAATAGCTGCTATTATATTATGGACAGTTCAGTAGATTTAGAAGGTATTCTACAATGAATATTAAATTAACTGAACAACTCCTCAAGGCTGAAACAGTCTTTAGTAAAGGCTACTGATTTCATTATCACCATCAATATCACCATTATTATTCATAATAATACTTTAAATTTTCTATCATTTATAACCTTTTGCATGTAAAATGAACTCTCTCCAATTTTAGTCCCTATTATGTATTTCAAATAAATGCACATGTATACGTATATGTTCATAAGTATACACCAGTATGTGTGTGTGTATATATATATATATATAAATACATATATTTGCAAGTATTAGAATATCAGTTCCACTCACTTCTATTGAAGATCATTTTGAAAAAAAGATACTATGTGCTGGAAACCTCTAAAGGAAATTAAAGTGAATTGTTTATAAACAAAAAATCTAATGAAAGAAACTTTGAAAATAACAGAAAGAAAAGGAAAGGAGGTTCAAATATTAAAATGATATCAGATAAGAAAAGAAATGGATAAAAGTAAGAGAGCTAATGACACATGCTTTCATAGAAGTTATTTTGGGTACGGCTGCTAAGAACAGTTATTCCAGGTTATAAGAAAGGTAGTTTGCAAAATACCTGTTAGTGATATTGAGGAGGATAAAAGGTGATAGAACCCACTTCTACTTAAGCAACCAAGTTACTCTTTTTTTTCTGACCATGAGCATTTTCTTTTCTGTTTTGAGCTTGTTGTTCGTTTTTGTTTTGTTTTCCAAATGATAGCTTTACTATTTACCATTGGTATGACATTAACCAAAATGTCAGCTTAATTTCCCATTAAAATTCAGGTATGTCCTATTATTTCCAGAGGACTATAGACTGAAATTTTCTTTTTTTTAAATATATTTTATTGTTTTTTTGTTCACATTGTTATGTGATTTTAGGATATTGAATTTGCACGTCAGTCTCTGTGCATTTCATACCACATCCACCATTAATGCCCTTTATATCTTTAGGTCAGTTTCAAAATAGGGGGTGGGCATCAACAAATTTAAAATCAGAAAATATCACATATTTGTTGAAAAACACAAAAAAAAATAAAAATGCTACTGTGTATGTAACAAATAAAAAATAAATATATACACAACTCCTTTACACTGTAGAGTGGGAAGAACCTGAAAAGTTTATATCAAATTTAAGATGGTAAATGAAAATTATATAGTACCCATTACTAGTACTTTAAAATGTATAAGCTGTCATTGACATTTTCTATTGATATCTTAATTTAATGTGTTAAATTTATTTTTGTTTCTGTAATGATGTGATTACATCTCCAAACCTCAGTATAAACTACTGAGATTGTGTTAATTTCCAAACATTTTTCAGCATAAAATTTAATCTCTCAAATTTTTCTCTATGGTTTTTAAATTGTAAATGGAAAGAAGTTATAATAAAAAAAAACATAACTAGAAATCCCATATTCCAGATTTTATGTCCAATTGGTAGGCAGTCTCATACTCTTGACAACTGTGCCATGACAGACTTAGTGTCCTCAGATGAATCCTACTACTAAAAGTCACGCCCTGTGTGGTCTTACACAGTGAGGCTGGATTGGGTTATAGGATTTACTTTGTCCAATGAGACATTTCTAAGCATATATCAGCTTTGTTAAAACAATTGGACATTGAAAGTCAGCAACTTGGAACATGTGTTCTTCGAACCCAGACTCTCGAGCAGGGTATCCCAACCTGGAGACATGGAGTGAATAATGGTGGAAAATCTAGAAATAAAATCAACATTCATAGTCATTGACCCAAACATACTGTCCCATCCAAGTTGTCCTTTTATACCTCAGACTCTCAGCTGAAGATACTAACAATGTGTAACACAATCTTGATCAAATAAAACACCTTTTGTTTTAAGTCACTAAGTTTCAAAGTAGATTTAACAGTGCTTGGTGAGTTTTGAAATGTATATTATGAGAAAAAAAAATATCAGTTCTTGCAGAGGCTGAATAATAATAAAAATAATAAATGGCTTTCAATTACCTAACAAACCCTTTTAGTTTTATTTGCACTTACTATTTTTACCAAGGTATAGTTCAGTTTAGCTTAAAAAAAAAAAATATATATATATATATATCTTGCTCACTGCTATAGGCATGCATTCTATTCATTTCCTTTATTTTCCTATTTTTACCCCCAGCCGGAGAACCACAAACCCAGGCACACAGGCTTCACATGAGCCAAAGGGAGAACTATGTTGTTGCTTTTTTTTAATTATAGGAATAATATATAATTAATAATTCTAATGCTAGCATGTCCTAACACTTATCAAGAACATCTTTTAGCCTGACACACAACAGATTTATATATGTTAAATTTTAGTGTAAAAAACACTTTAAAATGAATTATATTTCTAATAATCCCATTTAAGTTTTAGATATAAATTGTTTTCCATTTGTAGAACTAAAGTATTTCTTCAAATTTATTCAGTTACTAAATTAAGGTTTTGGTGGCTTGTGTTGTCAAGGATATATTAACATCGTGACTCAAGCAAATATTCCTGAATGGATATCAAATAGACGAAACTATATTTGATCACATTTCCATCACTATATAAACTGTAAAATTACTGTTAAATTTTTATCCAAAGGGTAAAATTTTTTCTAAATCTAAATAATTATAATGTAGTCAATATAACCTGACATAAATTAAAAAAAACAGGTCACAGATTATTTTATCTACTTACACATTTTCTGTGAATCAGAGAGCAAAGATGGGATGGGAAACACTTAAAAAAAAACTTTTATAAGATCGGGAAAGATCAGTGAAGACCTAAGACTAAAAGAAAATGTGTAAGATTTATTGCTGCTTCTATAATTTCCTGAAGCTATAAAAATGATTCAGAATTTAATTGTGCATAGAATAAAGAGTACATTTTATTTACCTCCTGTGCCATGCCCCCCCAAAAAAAACTTGGGAATTTGTTATCCTTGTCTTTTCTTCATTTACATTAGTTTTATGTTATTTATAATGCTTTTGGGGAAGCTGTGACTTTTGACAGTTGAACATGAACCAAAAGAGAGAAGGGAGAGGCTGCCGAATTTAGAAATATGATTTTAATCCAGCATAAACAGAAGTTACAGTCAAATTCACATATTTTCATAGCATAAGTTTATACATTGGAGGTACCCTCAGTGAACATCCTTTTTCATCAGGAAATGTCTTTGTCACAGGAAAAAACAGTACATCACTAGTGATATCATTTGAAATCAAAGTCAATTCATAAATAATGCAAATTATTATCTTTTGAAGCTAAAGAAGCTGCTGTCTTACAGCATCTAACAGATTTGGGACAACAATTTATAACAGCTAACTTGGTTGAAACTGAGACTTCAGTGATATTGTGTATAAATCATTGATACTCCATAGGTATTACTCTGATCTGAAGGCAGAACAGTGACAATATATAGGTACAATCACTTTGGCTTCTTCAGTGTCAATGTCACCACTCTGGTAAACTGAGAACTGCTAAGGTAAGCTCAACCAAACAGATTTATGATTTCTACAGCTTTTATGTTTTATAGTTTAATGACTATTCTCATTTCATTTGTTCTGATTTTTCATGTGATGAGATAATACATATAACTATGTATCTATAGATTAATGTTTACTGTGTATTTACCTTTTGAATAGTCCAATGAATATAATTTTCTTCCTATATACTTATTATTTTTCAAGAATATTCACAACACATTGCTTTTTCAAAACTAATCCAAAAGTCCAACATTTTTCTTGCTCATCTGAATTTGAAAAAATAAGTATCATATAAAGTTCTTAAATAATAATCTATATATCTTTAAGATTTTACTTTGAATAGAGCTCATTTTTAACATAAAGACTTATTTTGAAGCTACTTGCTTATGTGTGAAATTTAATTCGCATATAAAAATGAATAAGAATATAAATAAGGGTATGAAGACACATTATAATGTATAAATGTACAGAGAAAGTTAGATTTCTATGCTTTTAGGCTAATCTTTGGAAATACTAAGAATATTCTATGGTTGATGCATGAAGGATATTCATAATGTGCTTGGAGAAAAAAAAAAAAGGAAGGCCAGGGAAGCCAGCAGGGTCTAAAAGCTTTGTGTTGATTCAAAATCTGGGGAGGAGGGTCAGCAAGAAAAGGCATGGAGATATTGTGAAAGTATTGAAACATTGCCTCTGGGGTAAGAGAGGAGGAGAAACAGCCATAAAATTTAAAGGGCGCTAGAAATTTACTCAGATGCCAAAGGGAATCTGTGGAAAAATTTATTGGATTCTCTGCATGAGAAATTTAAAGTTCAAATACAGCATCTCTCGACTTGTTGACTGATGTGCTGAATGCATAGAAGATATCTTTGTGTGTTCCCTATAGAAAAGCAGATGAACCGAATATTCAAAAAACAAACACAAACCCATCTACCCATATATATACTATAATGACATTGTTTTGATACAGAATTCCAATCAGAACTCATTATAGAAATGTATTTCTACAGAAGCAATTGCAGCAGATAACTCATTAATACTATTAAAGAAGCAAAATATTATTCTCTTATTAGGAGAATATATATTTATAAGCCACTTACCTCATTTGTAGCACCAACTATCTTGTAACATAATTCTTATCAAAGTAAAAGCTAAATAGGCAAGGAAGATTCTATTCTAGACTATCACAATAGAGGAAATAATCAATTGCATGGAAACAAAGAAAAGAAGAGTTAAGAGCTGGGATAGAACTTCCTTTGCAACCTGTGTTTTATAATTTACTCTACCTCCCTGCCCAAAGTAAACTTTCTCTGTCTCCATGACAGGAAGTAGTTTCACAAGTTGAAACAAAGTACCCCACAAAAGTTAGGCTCCTTTCCTCTATTAAGACCAAGAAATAGGGTGCTATCTTCCTTGATGATTATTTGCCAAAGGAATAGCTCCTAGGTATTTGAGAAAGACATTCTTGGGTTGTAAAACTAGAAAAGTTTTTTTAAACAATTACACCTCAAAGGGACAGAAAAAAATATAATTACAAGTTTTCTAAAATGAACGATCTAAGGAAAGTGAGTTCAGGGGCCTAGAATCAAGAAGAAACCTATTTGTGTGTGTGTTCATATAGAAAAATCTTAATGACTTTATACTGAAGTAACTGCATTATAACATACACATTAAGTTCAAATTTATTTAAGCTGAAAAGAATATTAAGGCCATTTTGCTCTTGCTGCAAACATGTTATTTCAATTTTAAATTATGCTCTAGGACACACCCTGGTCAAATGGCAGATAGGTCAATGGCCTCTAAAGGAGGAAGTTCAAGTTTCAGACAATGTGGCATGGGAGGTGGGGGGGACCCAGAGTAAATAACTAAAAAAGTAAAATAAAATAAAGTGCTAAAGTGCTTCTTACTCTCTTTTCTTGCCTGCCTATCTACTTGCCTTCATGCTTCTCTGTGCCTGTTGTTATATATATATACAATCTAGAAGCATATTTTTTACTTTTTACTTTTGTTCACGTTGACTTTTGCATTACTTCCTAATATTTGACTCTCAAAGGACTGTTAAAATTATAAGTAAAAGCATAATCTCGAAGAGCACAGACCTATAATGTCTGAATATATTGATAGCTCCCATAATCTACTATCTTGAAAGGATTTAAATGGTGTAATCACTCTATGCTCAAGTTGTGCTGAGAAAAATGAAAAACAGGAAACCAACAAACCCTGATTTCTAAACATTTAAGGAATTGGAAGACATGCAATTTTTTTAGTTTGGTAGGTGCTTCTCAAAAGGTAATTTAATACTTTAATTTTGAGTATATAATCATAACCTGAGCTGACAGTAAAGCCTTTTAACAAATGTAATATAAAACAAATTGAATTTTTCTTTTCTATTTTAAAGTTGATGTTTAGATATAACATAATTTCTATCAAAATGAAAAGTTTCTATCAAAATGTAACTCCTTCCAATATGTTTTCATTAAAGGGAAGTTGAAATTTTATGATTATTAAAATTACTGATAATTATAAAATGCATTATAATATATGCTAGTCATTTATAGGTTTCTCAGTAGGCTTTGTGTTTTCCTGGCTACTTGTAATTAAGAAGGCACGGTAGAAGGTTAAGAATACCTGAATGATCAGAGTATAATATGAGAAGGGGGTGTCAAGAGCTTCTCAATTTATACAGGACTTTGTTACCAGCCTTCCTAGCCCCTTCTTCCAGGAGAACATGTCTCTTCAGGATCCCTTAAAAAATCACCACTTATAATGACAAACGTTATTAAAGTTGTGTTATACATATAAATTTTACAGAGATGGGGAGGAAGATTGAGAAACCATTCTAAACAGTATCTGGCACATAGAAGGCTTTCAAGAATGACTTTTGAATAAATTATCTCATTTGGCAAATATTGAGGACAACTAATATAAATATAAATTGTCAATTTTATCTCTACTGTAATTTGGGAATCAGATTCTATTTGAAACTTCTGATATCACCTATATGAATATCTCAATTTTATCAAATTATAGGACTAGTTTTTAATTAGCTGGTTTAGAAATTAGTAAAATACTCCATAGTAAAATAACGCAGAGTTGTTATTTCGAAGAAGCAGGGTCATAGTCACATGTCATAGAAAAGATGTACCTGGATGTACCTATTCATGGAACCAGATTATGTTGACTACTATAGTAAGCGATCCTGTTTGTAAATAACGCTCGCAGAAATTTCCCAGGCCTATGGCCAGACAGCACACTCAGTATCTTAACCTCTGACAGAAAAAGAATCAGTGTTCATAAAGCAGAGGAGAAAAATCCTATGATTGAAGTCTACAGCAGTAGAGACCACAAGATACTCAGACATATTTCTGATGCTAGAAGGCACTGACAAAACCACAAACCATAAATTAGAAGAAGAGGACACTTCCTATGGAAGGCCTAACAGTATCCAATCCCCTTTTTGGTATAAGAGAATGCATTTGGTCATGAGATAATTCTTTGTCTTTTTTTTTTTTTTTTTTTTGGTCATTGTCCTATAAGCCTATAAAGGTTGATGTGAGTTTGTTATGAAGGAAAAGATTAGAAACAGATGGAAGCTTCTTTCTGGCTACTTTGAGTAGCAACACTTCCCCAACATGCTCCCAGTGAAAACTTCATACTAAACATAAAAGAATCAAACATATTTACCATAGGTATCTTCTAGAAGTCCAAGAATAAAGAAAATCAGCAAAGAAAGGAAGATGAAGATGGAGGAGTCAGCGAAGAGTGTACGTCAGTGGTGCTTCTAGTAACGGTAGCACGAGCAGCCTGGCAACACTTCACTTTTGCCTTTTCCTCTTTTTCACTATGATTCTTACATGCATTTTCACCCTTTCTCCCAAACCATCACAGTGACTAATACCTAGTCACTGCTAATTGTTAATATGATTTAGACGAAAGATAAAAAATGAATGATCCATAGTTGTAGCCACCACAGTGGTTACTTATATTCCCCCTCAAAAAACTTAACACAAAAGATTCACTTATGAATTGGAGGAAAATGCAAGTAAGAAATGAATATATTATTCCTCCTATCCCTTTTCACTGTCTCTACTACCCTATTTTTTAACTCATCAAACTAGCCCAGCAGGGGCTTAGGAAGCTTCTTAGCAGCTCGTCTCTGCAGACCACTCAACAACACTTGCTCAGGTACTCATGTGTCTCAGCAAAAGGAACCCGGAATGATTCATTTGAAGTGAGGAGAAATAAAAACAATTAGAAAACAAATAAATATATCCTCTCAATATTTCCAAAAGTCACAAAACAGGAATAAAATGATTAATAAATTTTTCCTTGTGACATGTCAATATTAGTAGTCCATGTGAAGTATTCTGGAAATGAGAAAATATTACTGACTTTCTCATTATTTCATCTTTTAATCCCACTGAACCTCGAACTTTATTCTTTTTTCTCCTTGTGAGTCTATATGACCAGTTCTTCTGTGGTCTATTTATTCCATACCAATCTTCTCAGTTATCTCTCTCTAACCTGGGGAACCTGAATAAACTTTAGGCAGCAGTTCACACTTGAACCAGTTGTGAAATTAAATACGGTTTTAAGAAAATTCATAAAATGAGAAGAATTATATCTCCTATTAATAATTAAATATTGTCTATAATTGTTTTTTTCTGAAATTCGCATTAGTGCTTTATCATGAAGATCACTATCTGCTTAAAGGTACAAATACATACAGAACTCTTACTTTTTTACTTTGTTCTTTCTAACTGAAAAGATGAGTGCCATTCAGAATTTTTTAAGTATACTGAGACAATACAAAAATGGATACATTTTATTTAGACCTATCCTAAGAAATTACAGAGAATTCCCAAATGGCAAACATGTGTAAAGGAGTGCTAGTTTATTAGAATAGAGCACACCATATCCAAGTATAAATGGTCCTGAAATAATGATGCACAACTTACCTTTGACATAGTGTTTTAAGAATGTCACGTGTTTTGTTTGTAAATGGACATTATATACCAGTAAATATAATATAAAAAATATTCAAACTCATCAAGTTCTATGATGTCCCATGAGTTTTACACATAGTAAATCTCAAAATCCTTTACAACCTTTACAATAATCCTTTACAAAAATCCTTTACAACCAGGCTAGAGATTCAGTACTACTCTTCTCTTCATCTTGCATAGGAGGAAATGAGGACCCTGAGAGATTAATTTAAATTCTCTAAATTCCACAGCCAGTAAGTGAAGAAGTGGGATTCTAACCCAGGCCATTGACTCCAGAGTTCATGTTTTTAAGATCTATTCTAGCCTGTCTCTCGTTTTTCAGACAATACAGTTTACGGTGAAAGAAATATAACTGCACATAGGGAAAAGGTAAGAAACGTTGCTAGATAAAATTAGAACATGGGGGATGGAAACATGGTCATGGACACAAAGAATATTAAAGAAAGTAGAGTCAAAATGGTAAAAAGATATAGGTATTTCTCAAAGAACGTCTTGTATTTGATCCAAAGGATAATTTAAAAAAGCACAATATGGTTAAATAGAAGTCTATAATCTATAAGATGATTCTTACATCTAAAAAGCTATACTTTCATAACAAAGGGGAAAAACAAAATTTTCAGTGAAACCATTTTAACAAATTTCTATTCTTAAAATTATATAGTTTGATAACCTTGTTTCTAAGTAATTACTTAATGATAATTGACATATGTAAAAGATTTGTCTTTTAAATTTAAAGGAAATAATAAAATTTAGAATATAATTAATATGCAAATATTTATTGATATTTATTATGTATAAAGCACTGTATCTGATGCTAGGAAAGACAAAATCATTCTGAATTATGGTTCTATGTTTTCAAGATTTTAGATTTTGGATGGAGATAGAAGAACATGAATGAAATAATAGCAAATGTCAGGACATCATATAACAATTAGACTCGAAAATATTTGTATATAACAAAGGAGCTAAATAAAAGTAGCTCACCACTTTAGAAATTTATTATCAACGTTAGAGAAGTTCCCACATTAAAACTGTTCCAGGGTTGTTTGACTCAGCTGTTCAGTGATGCTACTAGAGAATCCTGTCCCTTTCATCTATCGAACTTACCATTTCCATGTGTGGGTCAGGATAAATTGGAACATTTTATAAAATCTGAAAGTAATCTGAACATCATATAGTAATGTAGCAATTTTTATTTCTTCTTTTGAGTGGTTGTATTCTGCTAATGTAGGACGATGTCCTTCTTTTTTAGAAAATGCATATTAAAAATGTTAGAAGTCATAAGGTATCAAGTTGGCAGCTCAGCTTTAAAAAAGTTAGAAAAAATATACTTTCTTACAACTTTTCCATACATTTGAGTTTTAAAAATATTTAATATAAAAATTATGAAAGGAAATATGAGTTTTCTGAATAAAAGAGCAATACGACCTAAGGTTAGAATCATAAGATATATTTGTTACATTCATTCACTTAACCAATGTTTATAGGCTACATAATAGTTCTAAGCACTGTGCCCAGAACTGGAGACACAGTGTGAAAATGAGAGACAGAACTCCTCCTCTCATGGAATTTAGAGCATAGTAGATTCTTGTTAAGCAAACATGAAATCATGATGTGACAACTGATGAAGGAAATGCAGACTATGATGAGCATACAAGATATGCATATATATATATATACACACACACACACATATATCCTACAGGGTAGGCATCCTGTAATAATTGATATTTAAGCTAAAACCTAATGTTTGATTAAGACCTTGCTGATTTCTGTTTGGAAGTAAGGGTGTGTTCTCGGGAACTGAGTCACTTGAAGATCAATCTTAACAAATGTGTGGAAATAAAAAATAAGTCACATGTATTTTTAAAAGAATACACTTGACCCTTTAACAATAACCATGCAACACTTTTTACTCCAAAAACTAAATACAGTTGTCCCTTGGTATCCATGGGAATTGATTTCAAGAATTGCCCCAGTCCCACAAGAGATACCCAAATCCATAAATGCTTCAGATTCTTATAGTTAGTTCATCCATATGCATGGGTTCCACATCCAAATATTCAACCAACCAATATCAAGTGTTGGCTGAATCTGTGAAGGGGGACTCTCCCTATAGAAAAATAATCTGTGTACTAGTGAACGACTACAGTTAAAAATCTATATTGCCCTTGAATTCCACAAGTCAGAGTCAAAACTTTCCTTCACACTAAAAATTATGGCAAATATTATTTTTCTATAAAATATTTCTAAGAAGATAATATCATTTTTCATCATTGGTACCAATTGTACTCAAAACTGGATTGTGATTGGATTATGAAACAAAGTCCAGATAATAGAGTGTCTTATGCATCATATTAAAGATAGGGACTTAATGCTGAAAGTCAAATGGCATCATTTAAATTTTTAAGTAAAGAAATGATCGTTTTAACTAGGTAAGATAAAATAAAGAGCATTTTTTTTGGTGTATAAGTGACTCATTTATATTGCGATAGAGAAGAAAATGTGTATGAATAAGTAAATAAAACTGCAAGCTTATGGTGGAATGGGGCAGGGCATGAATGTTTAGTTTGGACACAATTTGATGAGCAGTCATGGCAGAGGATGGCATGTAATAGAATAGAAACAGATAATCTATAAATTGGGAGATTAGGAGATTGTTCTGTAAATGAGCACGTGGATTTTGATCTGCTGTCTGAAAGAATAATGCATCATTGTTGACATTCATTGTGCTTACAAGCCATGCCACCGCTAAGAGTTTCACAAACTCGAGTGTGCATGGTGGAATGCAGTGAGCAGAACCATTTATGAGACCATGGGTATTCCCATTTAGGAAGCTAGCTAGGCATGAGCACTGAGTGAGGGGTATTGAGCAAAGAATATCCTATTAAGAAGCACCTGCTAGATATGGGCACTGATGGGAGCCTTAACTGAGGTCATCTTACTAAGAAAAACCTTCTCAAGGCTGAGGACTCTAAAAAGAGAAATATCCATACTCCCAGAGATATTCTCTCAGATTCTCTTAAGATCAGAGATATTGTTAAAGCCCTAAGCCTTTCCTGAACACTTGCTCATGCACAGATTTACAGTAGTATAACCCAAAGTAACTTATAAAGGCAATTAGCATGAAATAGGATTGCAGTTTTCACCTGCCAGCGTCTCTATGGGTTTCCTTAGGTCATCATGGGAAACACGCAGTAAGCGTTTGTTCATATAATTCTACCTGTCAATCAACATGAAAGACAGGAGCAGAATCTGCCTTAGGGGAAGGCCTAAGTGAGGACAAGAGGGGCATATTAACCCCAGGAGGAACACACTTGGGCGGAACCCACTTGGGGCAGCCTATTCTCCTCTCTGAGGATGTACTATTTCTTTAATAAACTATAAACTTTTGCTTGCAATAAGTCTTCATTGCAATTAAACTTTGCATATCTGTGCCTGGCTGAATGCTTTCCTGCAAGGGTATAGAATTAGACGTCTGGAAATACAAAAGCAGAGTACTAAAGAATTTGGAGAATAAAACAAACCAAAACAAACCATGAGGTACGAATGCTCTTTGCTTGAACGAATGTGCATCAAGTTATTGTCTATGCCATGGTAGCTGCTGGGCAATTTAATTATATATTCTAAATAGTAATTTTAATAATGAAATAACAAAATCAAAATACTAAATAATAATATTATTCCTGGATTTTCAAGAGCATTAAACATATCAGAATATCCATAAGTTAATTTGTCAGTCTTTCTCATGTGTCTACAATGGATAGATATTCAATTCTGAGGTAAACCTATCAGTTCATAATTGTTTTATTCTTAAGACTAGGAATATCTGTAATCAATGCATCTGCACTGATGACCAACAAGAAGTGATGTTCAGTGCCAGAGAGACGAGAGATCTGCCTTCTAAAGAGGCCCTGATATTTAGAGAAAACTGGAAGAAAACAAACTTTGTTTTCCTCTTTACTTTCAGAGATTATGTGTTTTCTGAGGTAGAAAGGACTTTGTTGTAATAGAAATGTTAGATAGAAATCAGGAACATTATTTCCTGTTATGCTAATGATGATCTAGATATGATGTTAGAGAAATCACTTGACTCTAAACTTAAACACTCCCATTTTTAAAGCAGGAGTGATACTTTGTACCTGTCACACAGATTCTGTAAGTTTCCACAATACTGTACACATACAGATTACTGTGAAAGAGAAGCTATGTATTTTATCTTGTTTTTTTTAACCTAAATAAATATTTCTTTGCACGTATTATTCTAAATTAAGCATGACTTTGCAAATTTAGAGAACATGTTTAATATTTCCTTCACAAAAAAATACTGGAAGAAATGCAAAACCATCCCTTGGATTCTGTATTCAGTATGGAAGCATATTCTATAAAGAAAATATATTCTACATTCCCAAAGAGAATGCCAAAGAATGAGCATAGCAGTCATGCTGATCCTACCTTATATATCAACAACAAGAGGAATAAACCTTCCTGCTTTCAACCAGTTTTGAATACAGGAAAGCAGCTGGGGCTTTGGAATCTTCTTTCATCACCTCAGGGTGTGACACAATTATTCAAGAAAAATCAAATTGACTTTATAAATTCAGAAAGATACATCTACAAAGAAAAGAAGGTGAAATGAAAAATAACTATAAATTATAGTTCTCTACTTGAACAGGTCAAATAATTCATCTTAGTCTCAGGAATATTTTCTCTGCTTTTCAGTGTTAGAGCAAGCTTTCTATGTTGAAAAAAAAATGAATATAAGTGACACTAACTGCTAAGAGTTTCATTATCCCTTATGACTACTTCTTTTTATGATTAAAGTGCTAAAAAATACTTGAAACATTATGTAATATGAATTATACATAGTATACATTTAACAGAAAAACAATCCTCTAAAATAAAGATTATACCTGCATATGATACAATTTTAGCAAACTACTAAAATAATTATTAGTTTATTTAATTTTTTTCCATAAATCAACTTACATGTCAAAATAATGTGATCTGACTAAAACAGTATTTCTAAGAGTGGCTTAAATATAAAGAATATTTATTGGAAAATAAGGGCCTTTATCTTCACATTCTAAGCTTGTATATTTTGAGTGTGCCAGTCTAGACCATAGACCCTAGTGGAAGGAAGTAATCTCTCACTCTAAAGAGCAAGTTAAGTTCAATTAAAAAAACCTCTTTCTTACAACGCTTGTTGATTCAAGTATGAGGACTCGATTTCACAGCCATTTACATCCAGGAAAGAGATTACGAAAAAAGAGTATTACCCTCTTCCACTTGCACTATCACCTCTTCAAATATTGAATGACTTGCATGAGAAAATTCTTTTATAGCCTCAAATAATTTAATACTGCCCTCTAGAGGCAATGTAATAGCATTAAATTTGCTCCAGATGTGGTATTTCCCTCTATTTAAAAACACAACTATTTGAGAAACTTACAATAGATTAACAAATAAGATTTTCAAAAAGTTACATCCATCTCAAACTCCTTTAGAAAGCATCGAAGTGCATTTAAAAAATAATAAAGCCCTATAGATTAATATTTCCTCTAAAATTAATCTTATAAAAAATTCTAAGCTATTAGTGGCAATGTGTATACTAATTATTGCTTTTCTGTGAAACTCTGAAGCACATGGGGAGGAGTAGCATAAACAAACACCTCATTACAATCAATAATTTAGAAAATGAGAAATATTTCTTTCCTTTCAAGAAAATAGGAAAGTAGCAAGCTAAGTTTTCTCTTCAAGGCATAAATAATAAGCAATTTGCTTAAAATTTACATCATAGTAGAAGAACAATAAAAGACTACTTATAAAACTGAATCTTTGTAAAATTTTATGGATAACAAGTTAAGCTACTAATTTGGACTAACCAAAGAAAATGGTTATAAAATAATTTCAGAGAGAGGAAAATATAGAGATAATTGGAATTTGTCTGAAAAAAAAAATCCAGGTAACAAACTTTAGAGAAAAAGGGCAGAAGTTGAAAACTAAGAAACTTTGAAGAGATTTGTCATAAAATATCTATTTTTTGAGAAATAAAGGACTGGGTATAGAATAATTATTTTGAAGGATTCTTATTTTATGATTTCCACATAAAGCTGAAAGAAATTTCACTTTATAAATTGTAATATTAGGAAGTGGTATGTAATACCTGTTGTCTTTCATATTAACACACAAGAAACTATTTGAAATAAAGTACACAATGTATTTTCTCCAATAAGAACAGTTTTCTGAGATATTCATATTAAAATATTGATTGTTGTCAATACAAAGTAATAAATGACTAAATCTATCACATATAACTATTTTAAAGACAAGTACTCATTGAAAAAGACTGCATAATTATCTGCAAAGTAGATTACTTCATCAAATTTCCCTCCTATTTTGATTCAGTGATCCACTCCCATAACTTTAAAACCCATAACTTCTGTATTTAAGTAAATGCTATGCACAGATTGCAGTATAATTATAAAAACTAGTAGTCAGAGTTAAATTTTTTCAAATTTAAATAATCTGTGCTAAATACATGTAAATATTGAGGTACATTTATCTACATATACAGTATGGTCTTACTAATATAGTTACATAACCTATTTCATTTATAATTTAAGCTATATACACATATATACACTTAATTTAAATGTCTCTTTTCCAAAAACAAAACAGCTTGTTTCTCTGATAGGGCTAAATTATTGTAATTATCTCATGATAATTTGGGAAAAAATAGTATTAGCTAACTAATAAGAGGACAACATCTATGTAAAAAAATAAGTTGATTTAAAAGTTTAAGCATTCCTACTTCTATTTTCTGGATTGTCTTAGCTAATCATTAAGCCAGTATGGAAAGATCTAAGAATGCTGCAATTGATTTAAAACTAAAATCACTAATGAAAGTTAGACTTTAACATAGCTATCACTTATATCAACTTAATAAAGAGAAATAATAAAAATAACAATTTAAAATAATTTGAATAGCAAAGAAGGCTAATATACTAATTCAATTATATTTACATATAAATAGATTAGCAACTATGATATAGGTTTTTTTTATTTCCACATATTTAAACTGGAGAATTGATGCTAATGATCTATAAGTAAAATAAAATGATACATAAGACAAGTAGATAATTATGTTGACAAGATATATTGTGGACTCTCAGACAGGCATTAATGTGTTACTATACACAAACAATTCTAACAGTGTGTAACAGAGAGAAGTGAGACTATACAGAAGAAAATTATGTATTTATCAGTCAACAGTTTTCATACATTTGAAGGTTTCTTAAAGAATAGTAAAAAATACTTATATAAAGATATTCTATACTTTTCCAAAATAATTATTAAAATTAAACAATAAGATTTATGAGTTGAAATTACCTAATCTTTTTTTAAATGATACAATATAGTTTACCAGTTAGCCAAGATAAAATAATTTATTTGAAAATCAAAATCTTTTCCCACTTATAGATACAGAAGAAAATAAAGACAAAAGAGGTTATCAAGAACTAAGTGTTGCTGCGGATATATTTTCCTAAAATTCTCATTGATTCAGCTATTCAAAAAATATGACATTTCAAAATTAGATAGTATACATAGTAAGCACTGTAATAAGGTGCTAAATCTAGAGTGAGATTTCAAATAAGAATGCTTTCCCCATAAGAAGTAGCATGCAAACAATGATTTTAATAATAGAAAAGAATTATGTTACTTTAGGTATTATTTGTTTTGTCTGAGATTCCTTTTAAATCAAAATTGTTGACCTTAATATCTTGCTTATTATTATCAATACGTTCTGATCATCAATAAGCAAGAGAGCATTTGTTCACTGAAATGAATAATCCATACACAATTCTAAGGGACAGCTGACTGATGTTTTTCTATGTTGTTAAATGTTAGAAAATGTGTTTCTATTCCTTTGCTGATGAATGGCAACTTGTTAAATTTTGCAGGCTACAAGTTTCAGCAGCTGAATAGAACTTTTTGGAATATATGTGTAGCATGAAGTTTAGAGCTAATTTCAGAAAATAAATATAAAATTGTATCACTCTTTCACACTTATATAGAGAATTTCTTAAAAATGCAATAGTGAAGCAGAGAATGAAATAATGTATAATTAATCTGTATAATGTTGATAATTTATTAAATAAATACAAATATGAATCTATAACATTTCTACTTGTGGAACACGTAGAATGAATTCATAATCTTCCATCTGCCCTCAAATTCATTTTATTTTATATGAGCTTATATAACTTGGCAATACAATATATACTAATATGTTATCTGGTGAGTTTGTTATAAAGCAGATTTCAATTTCCATATACTAGGGTCAAAGGAATGAGATGGAACCCAGTAATATGTATTTTTAAACACAAACTCAGATGATATATATGTAGAATTCTGAAGGCCCAGTTTAGAAATACTGATTTCATTCCCTCAGTCACCTACATAAACTAAAAAAACTAATATTTCCCAGTCTATAATTCATCATCTATTTGGACAGTTTCTCTAATACTGACCATTATGGAATTGTTTTATATAGTTCTGGTGGTATAACCTATAAAACCACAACCCCCTTTCTCCTTGTCCTTATAGTCTATAATTTTTTCTTCTCCTATAAACAAGTTTTGTCTAAACGTGCCCATTTCCCCCCTCTTTCCCTTTCCTCTTTTTCAATTTTTGCCTGATATGGGTTCTTGTCTTGCTTTTTCAGTTCTAGAATCCAGTGCATTCTTTGACTTCCTTATAGAACACTGGATATCCAAGTTCAAATTCTCAACTGGCTACTTTTCCACCAAAAAGTTAGCAAATTCCCTAAATTTTCTCAGTCTCAGAATTATTCTGAAAATCAAAATTGATTTTATATGTATACATGATTGGACTTGTGTATATAGTGTATATACATTTAGAACAGGTGCATAATATATATTACATATATGTGTGTGTATATATGTACATATGTGTGTGTATACACAGAGAGAGAGAGAGAGAAAGTTTTAAGAATTGGTAATGTACTTGTAGAGTCTTAATCTACAGAGTAGGTTAGCAGGTTGGAAACTCAGGGGTGAGTTCAAACATTGTCAACTACTGAAGAGTATTTTCTTCTTCGTGGGTAATCAGCCACTTTACTAGTAACTCCTTCAACTGATTGAATATGACTCATATACATTATGAAGGATAATATGCTTTACCCAAGGTCTATTGACTTTAATGTTAATCTCACCTAGAAAATGTCTTCACAAAAACATCTGAAATGATTAACCAAATCTAGGTACTCTGACCTAACAAAGTTGACATAAAATTTAATCATCACACTCCCTCTTTACAAAATTGATCAATATTTTCTACCTGTTTTACCTATTTATACTTATCAATTTTATCAACATTCTCATTTCATTGCTTTAATCCCAGGATAACATGTCCTGCCTTAAGTATCACAACATTCTCTTATTTTTCTTACTCTTTTTAAACTATTCTCCACACTAACTGGAAGAACCACCAAAGTAATCATTCCAAAATACCCTATTCTGATTATTTTAATACCATGCTTGAAATTATTAAATATCTTCCCTTCACTTTTTAGGAAGTTCAACTTCATCAGCATGATACATAAGTTCCTCATGACCTGATTCCTGAATACTCCATTTTCTCATGTACTTAATGCTCCAAATATACTAAAGTACTTGTAGCTGAATGAACAAGTTTGGTTATCTTATGTATCCACAGTTTCAATGTCTGTTCTATTTAGATTAATTCTCCAGTGCTTTTGAATCGATTGAGTGTTATTTATGATTTAAGACTCAGTCCAACAATGCCTTCTCCAGGAATACTTCTCTAGTGTCACAGGGGTTAGATAGTTATCCACTCAGCACATCACAGAAACAGTCTGTATTCAGTTGTTAACTGAATTGATAGTGCAAAATTCTTGAAACTGAGTGTGCATATAGCAAGTATTCTTTGCTGTAGGCTATTATTATTATTAAGTTTAGTGGTTATATCACTGAAATTAAGTTGCAGCTTCTGGTCTATTGTTAAAAAAATTAAAGGTTAATAAATTTTATCTACTTTTGAAAATCTCCAACTATTAGCGTAGTACCTGACACATAGTAGGTAATAAATACATGAAATTAAATAAGGAGACACTTCAGTATTAATAGTAAATATAATGTCTTCTAAAAAAAGAATTTTCTTTCTTTATAGGATAAATCTCAGATACAATACCAGATGTCTTAAAATTCAAAGAGTAAGTGAGTCTTTCAATGTGATTTTACTGAAAGCCTTCACAAAATTAAACCAGAAATTATCACATATTTATGGAATTTTTGACATTATATTTTGCCAGTCATATATCTATAGAATATGTGAAGTATTACTAAGAATACTTCAAGAAATGACTATTAAATGAAATGTCACTAAAATTATCCCAGTCTCTTTTTTGAACTTTCTAGGTAATTTGCAGATCACTTTATTCAAAATCTTACAATGCACATTGTTATTTTCTTTCCATCACATTGAACCACATTTTAACTGTATAGAAATTTCCCTGTCTTTTATAATTTATTGGTCTTTTTGACATTTTAGTTTCCTTTAAAAAAAGTAATTTTTATAGAAAGTTTGAGTCAACTTTGCCAGATATTTGACTTAGGAAGATAATTAGTGATAAATGAGATGTAGCTACCAATTTCTAGGATCTAAAAAAGATCCTATTTATTTAAAAAAAATGAAAGTAATATTTAAATATGGAAGTGTTTTTATATTTTCTTATTCTTAAAATAAAAATTTCTTTACACTCAAATTATCTTCAAAGTACATAAAACAAAAAGTTTACATTTTTATTTCTGTTAATTTCCAACTTAGCTTACATATTTTGTAAATTACAGTCTCTTCCAGTGATTCTCCAATTGCACATGAGAATCACCTGAAAAGTTTGTAGAGGTATTGATATTTTACTCTTACTTTCAGAGATGATATGCTCTCAAGTGTAATGTGGAATGAATTTTAAAAAGCAAAGGAAAACAAAACTTACTGGATGATTTTAAGGAATATGGCTATTGTTGATAAGTAATGAGGTAGGTTGCTTTTATTAGACAAAAGCTTAATAATTATGGAGCACAATTCAAATGACAATTATCAGACTTTAAATCATCCTCAGATATATTCTTTTAAAAAAATTAGTATTTATTGTGGTTGATTTACAAGATAATATAAATCCATATATGAAGATTCAACCTTAAATATTTGACAATACACACTGCCCACCACCAATTTACCAAAAGTCCTTCACAAATGATCTTCCCTGAGATAGCTGGAGGATGGAATGCTTTTTGCCATGAATCACTCAGCTATCCTTATGTACACAAAGACATGATTGCTCCCTCAGGCATTCTTGAGCTGCAATTATGAACACAAACATCCTGGAACAAATGCATTAATGCATTCTATTCTCCAGCTATCTCAGGGACGATCATTGGAGAGCCTCCTTTGACACAGCAGCTTCCACCCAGTATGGGCTACTATTGAACAGCTTTGCAATCTGCTTGGGACTTCCTAAAGTTTCTTCCCCCACATACCAAAGTGTACTAGCTGTCCCCTGCTGGGACTGTCATTCCTTTGGAGGAAAGCAGGATTCTCACTGAGGGAGTGCACTTTTGTATGACCGGTTCCTGGCTCTCTCTCTCTAGTGACCTCTGCTGGTACTTGGCCTGCTTGTGTACTGGGACCACAACCCTTGGGTCTCTCTCCTTGTACATACCTGTGACTCTGGGAAATTACCTATATTTTACTACTCCAACTCCAACACTGTAGGCTGGACTCTCAGGTCTCTGAACAGGATCAAGTCTAGATCTTTAATAATTCTGAGGAGTAAAGTGATCACACAACTAAAAGAAGTTCAGCATTTTGAATCAACATCCCAAATCTATACCGTGCAAATTGATCCCTAAATCAAGACCTTTACATAAGGGAAGCCTAACCCATAGAAATAACAGAGACCCTCCAAAACTGAAGAGACAGAGAAATATATGTTAAATGATAGATCAAAACAAAACTCAGGAGAAAATGTAAATGTAAAAGAATTAAGTAAAACACCTAAAGAAAACTTTAAAGCAACATTAGGAATGACACTAGCTGAAACAGAAGAATCATGAAGTGACAGAAAGAACACTACATTAATGACAGAGAAAATATGAGGCATTTCCACACAGAAGTCATAGAGCTAAAGAACACAACAGAGGGGTTCAACTGTAAGATGGAAGAAGTCCGCAGTCACATCAGTGAGCTAGAATACACTGCAGTGTGATGCACCCAAGCAGAAAAGAAAAAAGAAAAAGAATTAAAAGAAATAAAAACAATATAAAGAGTTATGGTATAACATCAAGAACAACATTAGTATCATAAGAGTTCCAGGAGTAGAAGAGGGAGAAGGTAGCAGAAAGATGTTTGAAAATATAATAGCTGAGAATTTTCTTAATCTGATGAAGGAAACAGACCTACCGACCCAGACAGCAAAAAGAACAAAAGTACTGTGTGCAACATCCAGAAAACAATTAACAAAATGCAATAGCTACATATCAATAATCATCCTAAGTGCTAATAAATAGAATTCACCACTATAAAGGCATAGAGAGGTCTAATGGATTAAAAAACATAAACTAACTTTTTGCTGCATACAGGAAACTCATCTAAATTCTAAAGATAAACATAGATGGTAAGTCAACGATTGGAAAATAATCCTGTAATCAAATGGTGACTTTCAGAACCCCCACAAAAGCAAGCCTTAGACCAAGGATTAAAGTTCAGCTATTAGGACAGTGAATTGTCTCTGGTGCCAGTTGTGGAATGCATCCAGATCAATAAGGAAAGCCAATGGATGAGTTCAACATGTGAGACATGTAGTATGTGACCAGGACAAACCCTTCACCAAGAAATAAAGGAATGATATCAGTTGAAGAACACTACCAATAATTTCAAAGGACAATGTCACCTTGCCCAATCAGGAACTGAAACTTGGTCTACCAATCCCCTCTCTCCTTCCCCTTCCTCACCATGTGTGTTTTTTCCTTAAAAACCCAGGTCACTGGCATGGTGGGCAGGGTATGAACCTACTTTGGAAGGCTTCATCCCTTTACCCTCTAATTAAATCTCTACTTGCTCACTCACCTAACTCTGTCATGGATTCTTTGAGCGACCTGAACCCCACAGTGACAAAAAAAAAAAAAAAAAAAATCAGACAATCATACTTACATCATCTAAAATAGACTTCCAACTAAAGAAGGCAACAAGACATAATGATTAAGGGGTAAATTTAGCAAGAAGACACAATTCTTTGCACCAAATGGAGCATCAAAATACACAAAACAATTACCAACAGGATTTAGAGGGACATCAACAATACAATAGTAGTAGGAGGCTTCAACACTCCATTTACAATAAAACAAAAGCTTTAAATGGCAAATTAGAACAGATATGTTTGATAGACATTTACTGAACACTACATCCAACAAATGCAGAACTCACATTTTTCTCAAGCGCTTATCGAACATTCGCAGACATAGATCATATGTTGGGAACAAAACAACTCTCAACCAATTTATATAGATTGGAATCATACCAAGCATCTTCTCTAAACATAGTGGGATAAAACTAGAAATCAACCACACACACACCAAAAAAACGCTGGAAAATTCAGAAATACATGGAGGCTAAACAAAATATGTCTGAATTCCTTTTGTGTAAGAGACGAAATCAGAAGAGAAATTAAAAAACACTTGGAGGCAAATGAGAATAAAGACATGTGCCACCAGGACTTCTGGAATACAGCAAAAGCAGTACTAAGAGGGCAGTTTATAGCAATTCAGGTCTACTTCAATAGACAAGCAAAACTGCAAATAAACAATCTAACCCTACATCCAGAGAAGCTAAAAAAGGAAGAACCATTGAAGGAAAAGTCAGTAGCAGGAAGGAAATAGTAAAATATGCAGGCAAAAATAAATAAAACAGAAATTTAAAAAGACAATTCAGAAGATCAATTAAACCAAAAGTTGTTTCTCTGAAAAAAGTTTAAAAATTGGCACACAAAGTTTAGGCTAAGAAAAAAATAAAACTTTAATAATTAGAATCAGAAATGAAAGGGAAGCAGTTACAACAGATATTTCAGATCTTTCAGATATTTCAGCATCATAAGATGACTTCAATGAACAGTTATATTTGGCAATAAACTGAACAGCCTAGAGGGCATGAAAATGTTAAATCTAAATACATTTGCACACACACATATACACACACATCTGAGTATATATACATACATATATGTATATATACATATATACATTCCTATGATCTAGTAATTATATCCAAGCTATATATCCAACAAAAATACATACATGTGCACCAATAATGCACATAAAATATAAAATATGTACATAATCTAAAGTTTAGTCAAAATTAGCCATCAATTTAATAAGTAATTAACTATACTATATTTACATCATTAAAAACAAAAATAGGTAAACTACAAAGATGAATCTCACAAAGAAAAACTTGAGTGAAACTTATGGACAGCCTCAATAAACTTAAAATAACAGAAATAATGCAGTTTTCTTTAACCAAAATGAAAATATAAAATTCAGCCACAGTGAAATTTGTGAAATTCACAAATTTATGAAAATTTATAATCATTTAAAATTAACATTGATATTTATCAAAGATAAGGTATATCCAGAAATTAGTTAGTACTTTGATAAGAATGGAAATTAAAACACAATATAGATTATTTTATGAGATGTAGCAAAAGTGGTATTTATGGGAAATTTATAACTGTAAATGCCCAAAATTAAAAAAAAATATAAAATCTGTAACCTTAACTTCTACTCTACAAAACAAGAAAAATATATTCAAAACAAACTCAGAGTAAACATGCAGAAGGAAATAAAGATTTCAGCAATAAATGAAGTAGAGAATAGCAAAATAATTGGGAAAAAAAGCAAAACCAAAGTTTGGTACTTTGAAAATTTCAACAAATTGACAAGGTTGATTAAGGAGAAAAGAGTTAAGACTTAACTTACTCAAGTCAAGTATGAAACAGTAAGCATCACTACTTTCTTACACAAATAAAAAAATGATGATAAGGATATACTACTAAAATTTTTAATAGATTATGTCACTGAAATGAACAAATGCCAGAAAGACATAATCAAAATGACTCTGGAAGGAATAGAAATTCTTTATAGACATAAAGAAAAGGCATTGAGTTGCAAATTAGCAATTATCATAGTGAAAACTCAAGCCTTGTTGTCACTAATAAATTCTACTAAATGTTTTAAGATAACTTAATATGATTTCTCCACAGAATCTTCCAAATATCACCCTTATACCAAAACAAGGAAAAGGTATCACACAAATTTCTGACCAAAATCAGCATATATATATATATGCAAAAATCTTCAAAAGAGTACTAGGACACAAGCCAAAAATATATATAAAGCATTATACACCAAGACCAAGTAGAATTTAACCAATATGCCTCATTTAACATTCAAAAATTAATCACCATACTATAGTTTAATAGTAGAAAAGGGCAAAATCACAGGATCATATAAATAGACAAAAGATATTTGACACAACTTAGTATATTGAAATAATGAAAAAAATCAACAAAGAGAATGTCTTCAAGTTAAAACTGAGCACCTATGAAAAGCCCACAATTTATAGCATATTTAATAGAAATGTTGAATACTTTTCTCCTTACATTAGGTACAAGATAGAGATTCTCTCTCATCTCTTTTTATTAGTATTACACTGAATGTCTTTATACAAACAAATGTATCTCAATCGAAGAACAAGAAGCAAAATCATCGATATTTTGAATTACAAAATCTTGTTTCCAGAAATCCTAAGGAAATCACATAGATATTATTAAACTAATAATTAGTTTAACAGAGTTCATTTCTATACACTAGCAATAAAAAATCTGAAAATAAAATCATTCAATAGCTACTTATAATGGCATGCAAAAAAAAAAGATTAATTTGATAAAAGTAGTGTGCTTTTTACTGAAAGCTAAAAATATTATTTAAAAAATTAGAAAAGACTAAGCATATGGAAGCACCACACATTTATCGATAGAACTTAAGTTGTTAAAATAGTGATATTCACTAAATTGGCCTATAGTTTCAAATCAATTTCTATCAAATCCTAGATGTAATTTTTGCATGAATTGACAAGTTGATCCTAAAATTCATACAGAAATGCAAAGGACAATGAATACGCAAAATAACCTTGTAAAAGAAAAACAATGCTTGAGGGTAAAAACTTTCTGATTTCAAAACTAACTATAATATCACAATATTCAAGACACTGTGGTATTGCATGAGGATAAAGATACGGGTCAATGGAATACAACTGAAATCCTCATATTAAAATGTGACCAATTGATTTCCAACAATGGTGTCAACACAAATAGAGAAAAGAATAATATTTTTGACACAGTGCTGGGACAAATGGATATCTTCATGAAAAAAAATTTAGATTTCTACCTCATACTATACACAAAAATTAAATTCCAAATGAAGTATAAACCTAAATGTAATAGAAAAAATGGTTAAAATCCTAAAGGAAACAGTAAATCTTTTTGATCTAGGGTTAGACAATAATTTTCAAAAAAGAAAGCCAAATATATGCATAAAATTTTAAATACATTGGGCTATATTAAAATTAAAAATCTTGTGCTTCAGGAAATGATATCAAAAATGAAAAGACAACTCAGAGATTAGGAGAAAACATATACAAATCATGCATCTGGTACAGGCTTATATCAAGAATAACTAAACATATCTTACAATCTATCAATAAAATACAAATATCCATTGCAAGTTGAAGAAAAGAAATCAGACCAAGATTGTGAATGATGATGTCCCTGATTCAGTCCCAAAAGGAAAAACAACCATCTAATAATAAAGCTACCCTGAGAGGATTCCACAGCATGGGGCAAGCGAAGCACACTCTGCATTTCAGAGACCAACATAGACTACACTAGAAGAAACACTGAAGAGATCCAAGCATTAGTTTGATAGAAGAGGAGTAGAGAGAAACATGCAGAGATGGTAGTGGCCTCTGCAATTTGGAGATACAGGACTTCTGACCAGCCAAAGGCCCTAGAATGGAAAAAAAATAGAGATGATATGGTGGTATAAAACCTCATTTAAGTGAAGATCAAAATGGAAGAACTGGGACATGCTACACAAGTCAGGACCACAACAAGGGAACAACAAAAAAAATGACTCTAGTCTACATTCTCCCTCCCCCATTCCTCAGGTCCATAACCATGCTGTGAAATGCACCAACAATATAGACTACTAAACCTCACGTCTGAGACCACAGAGAGTAGGGTTAACCGACATAAAACAGGACCATGCCCCCATCAACATTTCATAACAGCAACTGGGCTCAACCACAGCCCTTACCATCTCATTGACAGAAAAATTGCTTTTTACCAGCTTAAGGGCCTATCAGAAGACAGCAAAGACCAAGCAAATAATGTAAAATAAAATAAACCCAAAGTTCCACCTGCAAGAAAGTAAAAAGATAAACAGCTCAGTTCTTAGATGTGATTCAGACTCTCAACAGAAAGTCAAAAAAGAAAGAAAAATACAGGACTATATGAGAATTCAAGATACTATAACATCATAAAGAGACAAATATACTTCAACGGAAACAAAATTCGAAGACATGGAAGAAAGATATCATTTAAGAGATAAAATTTTCAAATTAGGAATCTCAAAGAAACTAATACAGAAAAAATAAAACTCAGATACACGAGAACTAAGCAAAGCAAGTTAAAGAAATATAACAGAATTTATCAAAACAAATTTAAAAACAAAAATAAAATTATTGGGCAAAGGATGAAATTGAAGTTTTAAACAAGAAATTAACAAAGATTCATGATGTATAGAACTCAAGAAATGAAATCAAGAGTGCATAGTAAAATAGGGAAGCAAAACGGATTTCATGAAGGAATGAATTAGCGATCCCAAGATAGAAACCAAACTATAATTCAGGTTGGAAAAAAAGAGAGAAATAATACATACATAGAAAATGAAGAAATGCCATAATATCTATCTGACTCAATTCACAAAGGCAACATCAGGATAATAGGCATTCCAGGAAGTGAAGATAAGGAGAAGGGAACAGAGATTCTATTCTAAGAAATAAACAGCTAAAATCATACCAAACCCTGAGAAGAAACTGTATACACAATTTTATGAAATTAACAGAACAACTGGTTATCTAAGTTCAAAGAGACCCTTACTGAGACCCATATTAGTGAAACTATCAAGAGCCCAAGAAAAACAAAATATATCTAAGACCTACAGAGGGGAAAAATAAAGATAATTCATAAAGGTATTCCTTTCAGTCTATTATTAGACTTCTCAGAAGAAATTTTACAGGCCAGGAGTAGATAGATATATTCAAAATAATCAATGACGACAGCTTCCATCCAAAGTAATGCATCCTACAAGTTCCTTTCATTATGAGGGAGAAATGAAGACTTCCACGTTAAACAAAAGCTAGTTTACTTCCACTATACCTTTTTAATAATGACTGTTGAAAGACGCTCTTCTAAATTATACAAGACAATAATTAGACAGACAAAACCAAAAACTGTAAATCAAAATAGCAGCAGCAAGCCTTCATATATCTATAATCACACTAAATGGAAATGCACTGAACTCACTGGATGGATTAAAAAAAAAAGCCCAGTTATGTTTGTAAGAGACTCACTTAAGCTACAGAGACAAAATAGACTCAAAGTATAAAAACAGAAAATGATATTCCAAGTCAATGGAAAATTTAAAAAGGGAAAAACCACCATACTTAAATAAAATATACTTTGAGACTAATAAAGTTAACAGGAATATTTTATAATGATAAAGGGATCAATACAATAGGAAGACATTAAACTTAACAGTATATATGTTCTAAATAGGGACACCTAATATATAAATCAAATATTAACAGACATAAATGGAGAAATTAATAGTCATATAGTAACAGAAGTGAATTTAACATCCCACTCACAGCCATAGACAGATCGTATAGTCAGCAAATAAAAAGGGAAACAAGGGCCTTAAATGATAAATTAGATGAGATGGACTTGATATTTATAAAACATTTCACCGAAAACATAATAAAATGCAAATTCATTTCAAGTGCTAAAAGAGCATTCTTAATTATAGATTAAATGATGAGATACAAACCAAATTTCAATAAATTTACAAAGATTGAATTCATATTCATCATCTTTGTGAATCACAATGTAGCCTATTTCTTACTCTCCATAAATCTGTGGTTTTCCCCTTATCGTCTTTTGGTTGATTTCTAGTTTTAAGAATGTCCACTACTATTATTCAACATTATGTTGGAAGCTGTAGCCAGCACAATAAGATGAAAAAACATAAACGTTACCCCAACTGAAAAGGAATAAATAAAACAATCACTATTAGGAGATGAATTCTATATAGAGAATTCCAAAGACTCCAGTAAAAAGTTATCAGAGGCAAATAATTGAAGTAGCAGGCTACAAAGTTAAATTTGAAAATCTGTTGCATTTCAATATGCAAAAAAATCATGCTCCCTGAATTCAAACTAATTACAAAATATAGAAATCAAATTAGCATGCTTTTGGAATAAAAAGACACAGAGATCAATAGAACAGAATAGAGAATTCAGAAATAAAGCCACAGATATATGTGAAAAACTAATTTATGACAAAAGAGTTAAAATTATACAATGGAGCAACGTCAGTCTTTTTAATTAATGGTGTTCTGTAATATGAAGAAATACAAAAGACTGAAACTAGAAATCTATCTACACCACTGACAGAAATTAATTCAAAATGGATTAAAGACTTTGATGTTAATATCTGAAACCATAAAATCATTAGAAGAAAAGACAGAAAATATGGTCCATGTTATCAGTGTTACAGAAGTCTTTGGGGACTCAATTCCAGTGGCAAAAGAAATAGAAACAAAAATAAATGCAATTACATCAAGCTAAAAAGCTTCTCCATGGTGAAAGAAACTATCACCATAAAAAAAATATGTTCTACGAATTGGAGAAGACATTGGCACATCATACATTTGACAATGTCTTAATATTCAAAATACATAAAGAACTCATAAACTCAAGAACTGAGAAACAATCATCTCAATAAAAACTGGACATATCTGAATAGACCCTCTCCAAAGAAGACATGCAGATGGCCAACAGGCACATGAAAACATGTTCTCTCTTGCCCTGTATTAGGAAATGTATATCAAAACAATGAGATATCACCTCACACTTGTGAGAGTGGCTATTATCAAAAAGACTGGAAACAACAAATATGTTGATAAGAATGTGGAGAAAAGGGATACTTTTTACTTTGATGATGGGAATGTAAACTGGTGCAATTTTAATGGAAAGCAGTATAGACATGCCTCAAAAACCTAAGAATGGAAATCCCATATAATTCTATCATCCTACTTCTGGGTATTACCTGAAAAACATAAAAACTCTAATTGTCAGAGATATATGCACTCCCATGTTAATTGCAGAAATATCTACAATAGCCAAGAATTGGAAACTACCTAAGTGCCCATCAACAGATGAATGGATAAAGAAGGTGTGGTAAATATACACCACAGAATACTGCACAACAATAAAAACGAAAAAAACTAATGTCTTGTTATATTATGCTAAATAAAATAAGTCAGAAGAAGAAAGACAAATACTGATCTCACTCATATGTGGAATATAAACAAACAAAGTAAAAGAACAAACTAAACAAAAACTAATCTTTGGACATAGACAACTGACAATAGAACACTGATGTTACTGGGGGGAAGGTGGTGGGGGTCAGAGCAAGTGTTAGTGAGGATCCAACAGATAGTTGTGGAAGACTATGATAATTGGGTGGTGAGCATGATGTGCTATTTATTTGATTAACAGTAAACCTGTACATATATATCCGTATTATTTTGCAAATCAAAGTTAACTTAAAAACTTTTTTTTCTTTTAAGTATATAATATCAAAAGAGTACAAAAGCACTGCAAGAAACTTTGGAAAAATGAAATGTGAATACATTAGAAAATAAAGAGAGGAAGCTTGAAAGGGTTCTATAGATCAGCTTTCTTTTGTGTGTCACCTGATGCCTAGAATAAGAAATATAAACAGAAGAAGGAATAAATATCAAGGGCCCAAAGTATTAAAAAAGTATTGGTAGTGTAAACTGTAACTACTTTGTAAAATACTTTTATAATTTCTTGAAAAAAGTTAAATGTAAGTCTATCATATAATGCAGCAAAAATTATATACTAATATGTTAACATTTTTCATAATAGCACCAAGGTTGAACAAATTAACCTGGGATTTAATAGACTAACTCTGATATAGTGACATAACTGAATGCTATTCAGCGATAAAAATAAATGAACTGCTAACATATGCTATAAAATATGAATGAATCTCAAAAACATTATGCCAAATGAAATAATTCAAACTAAGAGATTATATATCATACAATTCCATTTACATGAAATACTCAGAATTTGAAAATATAGAGAAACAGAAAGGAAATTAGTGATTACCTATTGGGTGAAAATGAAAATTAGGGCTCCCTGTAAATGAATATAAAGTATCTTATGGAGGGAATAGAGATTTTTTTTTTAAAGATGTTTGCATTACTTGATAAAGTTACTACAATCCACCCACTTCATTCTTGAAATGTATGAATTGTATGTTATATAAAATATATACATTAATATAATTGTTAAATTATTGATAGTGGTACTAATTATTTTCTCTGACATAGGAAAAATGTTGCTTTTAAAAATTAAAAAAAAAAGAAACACAATAAAATCACTTTTTCCAATACTTGTAACTACTCCAGAATGGTCTATATGGACGTTGTCAAGCTTTTACTAAATGACAAGTATTATACACAACTGAATAATGGGTATGAGAAAAATTTATATAATCAGGTGACTCTGGCATAAATCCCAGATCTACTGCTTATTTTCCATCAAGCAAGTCATTTAAACTCTGTAAACCTCAGTTTCCTCACTGTAACACTGAATGATAATAGTACTATATTATTAGACTTAAATGAAGTAATTAGTGTAATTCCTAGCCACAAAGTAAATAACAAATGATAGCTTCCTTTATTAGAGTCATAGCTTTCAAAATAAAAATGATCCCCATCCAGAAAAAAGACCATTTAAGGAAAATCCACACAAGATTTGTTTCTTGTCTATAACAATAAAGGAATAAAATAAGGTAAACCCATAAGGCTTAGAAAACAGTGGAGGAAGTGACAGAAGATAAAAGATGTTAACAAACTTTGGCAGATGGAAAGCAGATGGTTCACTTAGCCAAGTGGAAAAAGCTAAATCTGAGCAAGGATATCTAGAAGTGAACAGATTCATGTACTGAGAGTGGTTCCGAATTTGGAAAACTAATTATTTTTGAAAACCGGATTTTTTAAAAAGAAGACTGGAGCATACGCTGTGGAAAGAGACTGCATCACAGAGCTGATCTCAAGATGCCAGGGACAGCAAAAGAGGGTGAGAAAATCTGACGAGTAAGGGAATAAAGAACATCTTACACGCTGAAATGAATAATCTGGACTCATCTCTCACCTCACTATGGTCTAGGATACCCACATCTCTGACAACTAGGTTTATTTTGCACTTTCCATGGTATTGAAGGGTATTAGAGAAATGGACAATGTAAAATAAAAAATATTGGGGTAGAGTCTCAAGAAACATTTTAGTTCCAATCCAATCACTCGATAGTGAAGACCAGAATCACAAGTTCTGTGCTGTGTCCATACAAAAATGTCTTTAAAAGCTTCAATATTGTATGTCAGTTTCAACAGTTAATATCACCAAAATAATTGAGAAGAAATTCTGACTTTAAAGATAGAGACATAGTTACACAGGAAAAATTAAAGCTAAAATAACAGATGAACACACAAATAAAAACTTAAACAATATAATTAACCTAAGAAAATTAAGGAAGCATACTATACTTACATAAAAGTAATATTCTATAAAAAAGGAGACCCAAAAATTCATTGAAATTTTTAAAAATTATAAAAATGAAATTTAATAAGCTCAAAGGAAAAAATACAGAAGAATTAAGAAAATAAAAATGTAAATCTACAAGTTCTAAAATTTGACTTAGAAACAAAAGATAAATACAAAGTTCAGATAATCTGAGAAGAAATATCAGGGACATAACACTTTTTTAATACTCATACTAAATGATGTAGATTTTCAGTATGAAAAGAAGACAAATTTATCAGGTCAACAAATAAATGAAAGACCCACATAAATATTTCAGATATATTTTCTAGTACTTGGGATAAGATTATATAATTTTTCCAGAAAGAAAAAAAATTATATCAATAGTATTGAAAATCAGATGACTTTAGATGTCTCAAAATTAATGATAACAAAGAAAATAAGAAATGTCTAAGTTTTGGAGACTATAATTTCTATCCTAGATTTCTCCAAATTAAGATGAACTATCAGTCAGCTCTGAGAATAAAACCATATTCAGATACATAGAGTCTTAATTTTTCTCTTAGGCATTATTTCTCATTTACTCTTTTCAGAAAACTATCAAGGAATATGCTTCAGAAAATCATACAGAAGAAAACAGGTTAGGATATGAAAAACGGGGGACAAATAGAGCATAGAGACTAAGTGTTTCCTCATGACAGTGATTAAGTTAAAAACCCAAGATGAAAGATTTGAAACATATTTAACAGCAGAGATTTAAGATTAGAGTGAAAAGATTGAAGGTTCTGTGAAACATGTATTCAGTTAAAATACTGATAGAAATATCTACTATGTTAACCACATTAATAATATTTTATAGTTCTGTTGGAAACTTTGAGTGTTATTAGTCATTAATACATTTTTGAAATTAACATATAACACCATATTGGTTTCAGATGCATAACAAAATGATGTAATATTTGTGCAAACTGTGAAATGATCACCACAGTAAGACATCAAATTAATTAATAAACATGTTTAAAGAGCAACTTAATTATTTTAATTGACTAGCTAAGAAAAAAAATTTCTAAGAAAGGAAATCAAATTATGATACATAATATGATTTAACTGTGCAAAATAGTTACATAGAAAAATAATATGGTGTGGATATTTATTAAACCAATAGTTTTCAAATAAACATTTCATATAACTATGTGGGTTTAATATTGGTTTTTCTTTTAGAACTATTATATAGGCTACTCTAAATTTTAAAACAAAACTTGAAACATAATAATAAGGTGTAACCACTTAAAATAGGGACAAAATATCAGAATAATATGGTGAAAAGATTAACTTGGGAATTTTCCTTAAACTTAAGCAAAATTATGAAAATATACATATATATGTTAAATAAAATATTGGCATTAATTTCAAGTTATTTTAAATATAAAGTACAAATAGCACTTGCTTTTCACTCACAAATATTTTTCTTTTTTCATAATACAATAATTTTTTATTGTTTGTTTTACAAAACCATACTCATTTTAAGATACTGAACCCACTTCTAGGTCTATGGCTATTACACACTGCACCAACCACCAGAATTCTAGTGGTTTTTACCACCACCTTGATCCCTCTCTCCCACTACCACCCCATTTACAGCTATCATTGTGTGTCCTGTGGATTTTTGCTGGGTTTAACAGTTCGTCTCATTTCATTATACTCTATATATGAATGAAACCACACTGTATTACTCTTTTACTTTCTTACTTATTTCATTTAACATGATCCCTTCCAGTTTCATCTAGATTGTTGCAGTGGGCACAGTGTTATCTGTTTTAGTAGCTCCATAGAATTCCATTGTGTAAATATATGTAAAAAAAAAAAAAAAATATATATATATATATATATATACATATATATAATCACAATTGTTTTACCTAGTCATATATTGGTGGATATTCAGGTTAGTTTCTATGTCCTGGCTATTGTGAGCTATGCTGTTATGAGCATAGGGGTGTAAATATATTTCCTGATTAGAGATTTTGTATTTCTAGGTATATACCTAGGAATGGGATTTCTGGATAAAATGGTAGTTTCATCTTTATTATTTTGAGTAAACTGTTTTCCAAACTATTTTCCAGAGAGGTTGCACTAATTTACATTCCCACCTACAGTAAAGGAGGGTTCCTTTTTTTTCACACTCCTTCCAACACTTGTGATTTCTGTACTTTTGGATATAGGACATTCTCAATAATGTGAGGTGGATTCTTACCTTTATTTGAATTTACCTGATAATGAGTGATGTAGAATATTTTTCATGTGCCTGTAGACCAACTGTGTGACTTCTCTGGATAGATGTCTATTCTGTTCTTCTGTCCATTTTTGAGTGGTTTGTTTACTTTTTTGTTGAGATGTATGAACTCATTGTATATTTTGAAGATTAAGCTCTTATCTGATGCATGTTTTGTGAATATTTTCTCAAATTCAATGGGTTATCTTTTTGTTTTAATGGGGATTTCTTTTACTATGCAGCTTTTTAGTTTGATGCAGTCCCATTATTTAGTTTTACTTTGGTTATTTTTACTGTAGTTGTTCTTTCCATAAAGATCTCTGAGGTTGTGAAGAATTTACCCCATATTTTCTTCCAAATCCTTTATGATAGCAGATCTTATGTCAAGGTCTTTGATCTATTTTGAGTCAACTATTATGTATGGTGCTAAGAAATAATCTAGTTTATTTTTTTTGAAGATGCCTGTACAGTTTTCCAAACACCACATATTGAATAGACTTTCCTTCTTCTTTTGTATGCTCTTGACTCTGGTCAACATTGAAATGTCCATGTAGGTGTGGTTTTATGTATGAGTTCCCAATTAATTCCACTGATTTATGTGTCTATTTTTGTTCCCATACCATACTGATTTAATGATTATCACTTTTTAATTTAGTTTTAAGTCAGGACCTGTGATTCCTATGCTTTTATTTTTCCCTCAGGATAGTTTTGGCTATTAGAGGTCTTTTGGGATTCAAAAAAATCTTCATTATTAGTCTCTCAATTTCCTTTAAAATTGTTTCTGAAATCTTGAGGAGAATTGCATTAACTCTATATATTGCTTTGGGTAGGTTTGCCACCTTAATTAATTATTCCAAACCATAAGCACTCAATATTCTTCCATATTTTTGTGTCTTCTCTTTCTTTTGTTAAAGTCTTAGTTTTTCACTTATTCTTTCACTTCCTTAGGTTTATTGCCAGGTATTTGATCATTATGGTGATATTGAGAATGTAATTTCTTAATTTATTTTTCTTCTATCTTATTATTTGTACAGAAGAATTCTACTGACTTCTGAATGTTAATTTCATAATAATTTATTGTCTCAAGCAGTATTTTGATGGAGTCTTCAGGATTTTCCAATTATAATGTCATGTCTTCTGCAGTAATGTTAGTTTTATTTCTTTAATTAGATTCCTTTAAGATATTTTTATATTCCTTTAATATGTTTTTCTGGCCTTATTGCTCTGGTCAAAACTTCCGGGAATCTGTTGAATAGTAGAATTGAGAAAGGGTAACCTTGTTCTAGATCTTAGTGAAAAGGCTTCCAGTTTTTAAACACTAAGTAATATGTTGGCTATGGGCTTATTGTATATGCTTTTTTTTATGTTTGAGCTGTTTCTTCTATACCTATTTTAGTGACGGATTTTTTTTATCATGAATGAATATTGAATCTTGTCAAATTCCTTTTCAATGTCTATCAATATAATCACATGATTTTTTTATTTTCTATTTGTTGATGTGGTGTATTACACTGATTGAGCCAGTCTTACATCACTGAAGTGAATCCCACATGATCATGGTATATTATTTTTTAATGTGCTGCAAATTTAGATTGCCAAGATATTGGTGAGGATTTTCGCATATGTATTCATCAGTAATATTGATCTGTAGTCTTCTTTTTTGGAGCTATCTTTGGTTTGGGGATCATGATAATATTGAAATTATGTAATGTATCAGGGAGTTTTTCCTCTTCCTCAATTTTATGGAAGAGTTTAAGGAGGAAGGAGATTAGCTATTTTTTTGAATGTTTGGTAGAATTCATTGGTGAAACGATCTGGACCTGGTCTCTTGTTTTTTGGAAGTTTTTTGATTACTGCTTCAATTTCTGGGTTTATGATTAATGTGTTCAAGATGTCCATATCTTATTGGTTCAGTTTTGGGAAATTATAGGTTTCTAGGAATCTGTCCATTTCTTCATGCTTGATGAATTTATTGGCTCATAATAGGCTCTCATTTTTATTTCTTTGCTGTCACTAAATCTCACCTATTTCATTTCTGATTCTTTTTATTAGGTTTTTCTCTGTGTTCTTTGTGATTCTAGCTAGGGATGTATTATTTTGTTTAATTTTTCAAAGAATCTACTTTGTTTCATTGATTTAGTAGTGGTTCTTAGGTTTTCAATTTCATTTATTTTTGCCCTATTTTTATTTGTTCCTTTTTTCTGATGATCTTTGTTTTTGATTGTTCTTTCCCTTCTAGTTCCCTAAGGTATGATAATAGGGATTTACTTTGGAATCTCTTTTGTTGTTGCTTTTTATTTAATTTTTTTCATATTTTTATTGTAGTAAATTATTATACATATTATAAAACCTAATATGTATAGGTTTCCCATTCCTTAGATATGTGTCATCAACACACCCTATCCTCCACCAAATCACTAAATGTTGTTCACCATTGTCCAGTGGGCTCCACTACCATCCCCCCTACACTCGTGTCACATTCCCTATTGGTAGACTCAGTTCTGTTGCAAGTGTCCAAGAGGTTGTTTTGTCTGATCCTTTGTATTGTCTGTTTATATTCCACATATGAGTGAGGTCATCTGGTATCTACTGTTCTTATTTTAACTTATTTCACTTAGCATAATCCTCTGTAGATTCATCCATGTTGATTTAGATGACAGGATTTCAGCAATTCTAAGGTCAATGTAGTATTTCATCATATATATATATACGTATATATATATACGTATGTATATATACATATACATACGTATATATATATATATATATACACATCGTACACTGGACACTTGGTTTTCAGTTCTTAGATATTATGAATTAGGCTGCAATAAACATGGGGGTACATAAGCCTCTGCTAATGAGTGTTTTTGTAACATTTGAGTAAATATCCAGAAGTGGTATGATGGGATCACATGAGTTTTTCATCTTCAACTTTTTGAGGAATCATCAAACATTTTTCCATAGGGGTTGAACTAATTTGTACTCCAACCAACAGTGCAAAAGTGTTCCATTTTTTTCCACATCCTCACAAACATTTGTTGTCTCCAGACTTCTGAATAACAGGTCTACGGTGATATCACATTTATCTTTTGATTTGCTTTTCCCTTCTTTTCAAGTGTTTGTTGGCTGTCTGCATATCTTCTTCAAAAAAAAAAAGTCTAACAAATCCTTCTTCCTATTATTTTATTGAATTTCCTATTATTCTGCAATTGAGTTTTATTAGTTCTTTGTATATTTTAGATATTAAGCCATTGTCAGACATATGAAATGCAAATATCTTCTCCTAGTTAGTAGGTTGCCTTTAGGTTTTGGTGATGGTTTCTTTCACTGTGAAGAAGTTTTTAGTTTGATATATTCCCAGTTGTTTATTTTTTTCTTTTTGTTTCCCTTGATGCTAAACTGAGTTCAAAAAATCCTCTCTGTGCTAATGCAATGGAAATCTTTCTCATGTTGTCTTCCTACAATTTTATGGTTTCTGGTATTATGTCCAGTCTCTAGTTCATTTTAAGTTACTTTTTGTGAATGGTGTTAGAGAGTATCACAACATATGGTCTTCCTTGAGAATGTTTCATGTTCACTTGAGAAGAAACTGAAATCTGTAGTCATTGGGTGAAGTGTTTGGTATATATCTATTAGACCTATCTGCTCAAGATGGTCATTTAAAGCAGCTATTTCTCTGTTAATATTTTGCCTGGTTGATCTGTCTGTTGTTGTAAGTTGAAGTCTGCCACTGTTATAGTGTTATTGTTGATGTCTCTTGTCAGATCTAATAATACTTGTTTAATATATTTCGATGCTCCTTTATTTGTTGCATATGTATTAATAAGTGTTGCAAGTGTCTCCTTGCTAGATTGACCCTTTAATCATTATATAATGTCCATCTCTTTCTTTTGTTAAGTTCTTTAGATAGAAATCTGTTTTATCCCATGAGCAGAGCTGTTCTTGCTCTTTTGTGGTTGCCGTTCAACAGTAGGTTTGTCTTCCAACCATTGGCTTTGAACTCTATTTAACTTTTGAAAGAAGGTGGGTTTTCTGAATGCAGCAAAAGGTTGGGGGTATACATTCAATCCATTCAGCCACTCTGCATTGATTGACTGGTGAGTTCAGTCCATTAACATTTAGGGTGATTATTGATATGTAGCTGCTTCTTGTCATTTTGTAATTTGTCTTCTGTATGTTGCTCCAGACAATGCCTTTGTTCTTCTCTTTCTCTCCTTAGGTTGATTGGGTGTAGTTATGCTTTGATTGGTTTCCCTTTTTGTTTTCTTCTTTGATTTTTCCCTGGGGATGTATTTTGAAGTTATCCTGAAGTTAGCATTAATGATTCCATGCTTATTTCCTATTTTTACTTGAAAGCAGGTTAGTCTACTAATCATTCTATATATATTTTTTTTCTTCTTTTCCTTCCCATTTTTTATATTTGCTGTCTTACAGTTTCATATGGGGTGTCTTTACACTTTATAGAGCATTCTTCAATTTTTTTTTCCAAGCTGGTCTTTCCCTGATGAATTCATTTAACTTTTGCTTATCAGAAAAGCTTTTTTTATCATTCCTTCAGTCTGAATGATAATCTCACAGGGTATAATACCCTAAGCTGAAAATTCTTTTCTTTCAACACTTTGAATATATCATGCTATTCTCTTCTGGGTTGTAGAGATTCAGCTAAGAAATCCACTGACAATCTTACGGGAACTCCTTTGTATGTGACACATTTTTCTCTGGCCGCTTTTAAGATTCTTTATCTTGTATTTTTGATATTTAGATGACAATGTGCCTGGTGTAATTTTGTTTGGGTTCTTTTGCTAGAACCCCTTTGAACTTCTTGGATCTGGAGATCTCCTGGATCTGCTAATTCTTCAGGTTTGGGAAGTTTCATCTACTATTTTTCTCAAATACAGTTTCTGCCTCCCTTTCCCTCTCTTCTCCTTTTGGGATACCTTTGATGTGAATGTTGTTCCTTCTAATGTTATCCCAAAGGTCTTGAATGCTATCTTTATTTCTTTGCATTTGTTTTAAATCTCTTCGCTGGTTTGCTTGAGTTCCTCTGCCCTACCTTCCAGACCACCGATTATAATGGAATCTTCATCCATCCTATTATTGGGTCCCTCTATAGAGTTCTTTCGTTCAGTTACCATATTATTCATTTCTTTGCTACCTTGCTTCATTTGTTCTCTCTTTTTTATATTATCTTTAACTTCCTCTATTGTTTTCTAGATTCCCATGAGCATGTTAAAGTGATTAACATAGGTTAACATAGGATAAGTGGTTACCTGAAATTCATCTTCAGCTATAGTTTGATTTTCTCCTAATTTTTTTTATTGGATTCATCATTTCACATATATCTCTCTGTGACTTTGCTCTGTTTGGCATTCTGTTTATATTTCCTTGGATTCAGTTTTGCTGCAGTGATGGTGTTGGTTATGGTGATCGCCTTGCTGCTGGCCCACAATTGCCAATCAGGTTTCAGTGCTGCTCCTACTCCACAGGGTGGCACTATCAAGGTAGCATTGGGATTTAATCCCTTCAGTATGACTACCTGCTTCCCTTAATCCTGGAGTGGGATATCCAGTGGGTGGATCCTGAGACCCAGGATCCAATGGTGATGGAAGAGGTGGGGGATGAGAATTTCCCTAATTGCCTTCCAGTTATGGCTGTGCCTTGTGAAATTTCACCATGCAAGCTCCAGCCAGTCCCTGGGGCGCTGACTCTCCTTCTGCTCTGTGCCAAGACTATCTTCCCAGTATCCATGTCCTGGTCCCACTGTGCAGCTCTTAACTGCTTCTGCAGCAACTCTCCAGGCCATTCACGTCCTCCTGCAATTCCACCCCCTCTGCCATGGCTCCTATCCCAAGTCCCAAATCTGCAGTTTAGCTTTGTACTGGGACATTTTCACCTACTTTTGTCATCACAAAAGCCTGTCCTTCTCTACAGCTGCTATGCCTGCCTTTCCTTAGTATTTGTTTATGGAGAATAAGTGAAATCCTAGTTGCTCTGGGGGGAGGATTTGAATCTCATCCCACCAGGTCACCATGTTCTGACCAACTCTCTTGATTTTTCATGCATGCTTCCATGGTTATAAACTTTCCTCCCAGAGCTGCTTTTTCTGAATCCCACATGCTCTGGTAGCTCATCTCTTTATTTCCATTTGTTTCCAAATAAGCATTAATTTCATCTTTGATTTCATTTATGATCCATGAGTTGTTCAGAACCTGCTGTCCAACCTTCACATATTTGTGATTCCTGCAGTTTTGTTCTCCTGGTTTATTTCTAGTTTCACTTCTGGTCAAAGTAGATGCTTTCTATAATTTTAATCTCGCTAAATTTGCTGAGATTTTTGTGTTCCAGATGTGATCTACCCTTGAGAATGTTCCATGTACACTTTTAAAGAATATATATTCATTTTAGTATAACCTGTATACATTTGTTAGGTCCATGTGCTCTATTGCTTCAGTTTAGAATTGTTATTTCTTTGTTGATTTTCTACCAGAATGAGCTATCTACTGATGTAAGTGGAATATTGAAGTATCCTCCTAATACTGTGTTGTGGAAAATGTTTGCTTTTAGATCAGTCAGTATATGAACAATAATATTTCCTAATATTAGATTGAAAGTTGAATGACCTTTGACAAATTAATATAGTACTTTAATCATCAATATATCATGATAAAGGTATCCATACTCAGATGTATTTTCTTTGATGATCATAATTCTTATTGACTTACTGTTCCTTATTTATTAATTTCCTTAAGTCTTCAACACTTTGCTAATCAGATCCCAACATAATTTTTGACTTCATGAAGACTATCATTTATATAAATTACACTCTCACTTTTGTTTCTCCAACACCATTTCATTTTAAGTTAAACAAGCAGGATTCATGAAACAAAATCATTAAAGTAACTATCATGTTCTCACTTTTCTTTTAAATCAAGATGATGTGCACACCTTTCTTTGCCAATCCCCATTCATAGATTAAAAACTCAGGCAGGACCCATGCATTCACTGGTTACTCCTAGTTACAAAGTCTCAGTTCATAATTTGAAATGTCCAGATGTAAGTAATAATCACAAATGTCAAGATTTGTGAGAGGAAAAATTCTATAATCTCTTGAGAAGGCAGAGTACACTTCTTTCTACCCTCTTTCTTATATGGTATTTCTAACTGTTATTTCTATCACTTAAATGGCTACGAAGCTCAGTTTCTTCCATTCCTAATCAAGACTAAAACCAGTAAAGTTCAGGCAGATGTGGAAAGAGGAAGGTGGTCAAAGGAGGCAAAGATTTTTCAATGATTGTTCCTTCTTTGGGATGGTTTCAAGCTCTTTGTACCAGAGATACATTTATATATAAAACTTTTTCTATGTTTTGTGTAATGCTTTTGTTGGGTTCCTTCAATATTCATAACATAATCATTTTAATCCTTTAGCTCACTGATTATTTCCCCTTAGCTTCTGAACTTCCCTGTGTTTAGGTGCCTTCACTCTATGAGAGAAGTCTTAACTCTATTGCTCTTCTCTTCTGAATCAAAATGCTTTTCCCAGACTCTTGACTTTAACAGTCTTTTCAGCATAAGTAAGAACTTCCAATGCAAGGAATATATTTCAACCTATCCTCTTTGTCTAATTGAATGGAATGTCTAGTCAATGGAAGAGCAAACATATCGATAACTAAATTTGTTTACGACAATGAGAATCCTAACCATAATCTTTTCAAAGAAATGCTTTCCCACAAATATTTTTCACTTTTCTACAAACTGATCCTGTTTTAGTCTTGATTTTTGTGAGTACTCAAATTATTTTTGATTATGTATGTTAAATTTACATTATCATGCCTCAATCACATTGAAGAGATATGTAACTTTTGGAAATGAGAACGATAATGGAGTTTATAGATACACTAGGATTATCTATTAGAAGAAATGTCTTAGTAGACACTAATTTCACACTGATTAGTTTATTTGTAAAGAATTTTCAGGTTATAAAGACTTTTGATTTGATATCAAACTTTATAATAAAAATGTCTATATTGAAAACCCATGTAATTTAACGCACTTGTATTTTAAAATGGGCAAACAGCAGGCATAATGGTGTCAATTCTTCCTTAACTATTACTTAATTCATACTCTGTCCATAAAAAATGCTGTCATTGCAAATAATTCTTTTATATCTTGGTTTAGAATCTGTATTACAATCCCTCAAAGCAACAAATCTATTGCTATTATTGACAAGAAAGCAAAAGGCTTAACTTTCAGATATTATGCACTAATTTTAAAAACATTTAACAAACTGCATGATAGAGCCATAAATTGGTAGCTTAAATAACTGTCCTTAAGTAGGAAATCATATTACTCAATGTGATATTAATTCAGTTTTCTCCTGCTACCCAAAAGAAGAACGTTTCAACTTTATAAGATTTGGCAGGTTACTTTTGGATTAGATAATGTCATTACCATTCATTTATACTGAAAATTTTTAGTGTTTCCAGATCCTAAAACTAACCTCCCAAATCATACCAAGTAGGAATGTTTTACTTTCAGCTAGTGGGGGAAACTTCTTATGATAATGACAGAGTCAACCACTATATTATGTGCATTTTGTGCATTATCTTACATCATTACTTGTACAGAAGACAATATTACAGGTACAATAGTCACCCCATTATACAGATCATAAAACAGATATAGGAAAATGAGAGAAGATAACACAACTCTTAAATGGTGAAGTGGGATTCAAATCATAGCAATCTTCCATAAGTGTGAATTACTAGCTACAATATATGAACAATAATTTCACATTTATACAACACATGCCAAAATAGAAAATGAAGCATAAGAGCTTTTCAGCAAAATCCTGTTAAAATATTGCAAGATGGAAAGTAAATCAATGTGTAGTTAGGCAGATATGATTTCTAGCCCCAGGTCTGCCACTAGAAATAGCACCTGAGATAAGTTACTCTTAGCCTCAGTTCTCCTATCTATAAAATGAGAACACAACTCATTTTAAAAAGTAACTAACATGGCACATATAATAATGCCTGACAGATGGATCTGTTTATTCAATAAAATGAAATCAACATTCCTAAGTGGTGTGTAAGCTTCCATTACTGTTATTGACATAGATTTTCCCTTTTATCCTGTCCACTCTTACTTCTACATCCTATACAATTAAGATGAATATTTTTTATAAAATTACTATGTGCTTATTTTAAAGATAACTTCTATATGTAATAAAGAAAAAATTCTCATATTCTCACCACTTGCAGATAATTATTTTTGACAAGTTTGTGTTCATCTTCTCAGATTATGTTTATATGTGTATACTTAAATACATACATGCTTTATTAGTAGATTATTTACATCTTGCTTCTTTCATTGAATAATTTACTGTTAATACTTTATATACATATACATAAATCTCTTTCTCTAGCTATCTTTTTATCTACCTACTTATCTACCTTCCTAACTCTGTCTCTGAAAGAGAACAATAAGTATAATATGCAATATATATATATATACACACTTACATATTTGTATAGTTATCTGAGTTTTTAGTATAAATATATGAGTAAAATTTCTATATTAAAAGTTCTGTACTTGTTTATATCCATTGACATACCTTGAAAAATTTCAACAGTATAAAATAATGTGCATTTTTCATACTTGAAAAATCAGAGCACTAACATAAAATCTTACCAATTTGATGAGATAAAACTGGAATTTTATTTTTTAATAGGTATTGCTTATTTTGATTAAGTATTTCCCAATCCTTTATGATCAGATTTTTTTATAAATTTGCCTCCAGTGAAAAGTTTATTTTAAACTGAAACTGTCTATGTGTTTATCTTTCAAATATCTATTGTCTCTAAGTTATTGATGCAGAAAATAAATTAAAAAAAAACATTTAGTAGATGTTTTTAGAACCTGATAAGAGACTCTTTAAAAGAAGGTAAATTAAAACCAAGATAATTACCAAGTAAATACATAGTGTCTCAGAGCTCCTCACTATAGTGTATTGAAATATATTTAAGACTGGAGACAAGGTTAAGTTATCAAAATAATTTAAGTTTAATATTAAGAAATGAATGAAATTGTTATTTGGGTTTAGAAACATTTTCATCAAAATTGTTACACTTGGTACCTGTTTACTATGAATTCTTTATTCTTATTATCAAATATAAAATTTTGATTTACTATATTATTATAAGATTACTGTGCATATATCCAAGAATATACTGTGCATATATCCAAGAATATACTGTGCATATATCCTTAGAATATAACTTTGGTATGTATCAAAATGATATCTGGACTGCTCAACTATCATATATTTCCATAACATTGCAAACAATAATATAGTCAAACCTGGGAGCTCCAAATTATTTATTCTTAACTCTACACTGTACACAATATTTTATTTTAGCTGAGTAAAATTGTACTAATTTTTTAATTATTTTTATTATTTGTTATGGTGAAACTATTGCTTAAAAGAATGTTCAGCAGAGAAATGAAACTCAAACTATTGAACAAATAGTACTGAAACAAAATGAAATGTCTAGTTTATGAGCAAGAACATGCTAAAATCATGGCTACTATGTCAATTCAAAATTTATTTACAGCAAGGAAATATTTGATAAAACATTCTGTATACCACTTGTAGGTATAATAAAATAATTGCCTAGTGGTATGAAAAGACATTCAGTATGATCTAGGCTAAGATCTTAAGGTAAGATTTAAAACACCTGGGTTTTAGTGCGGTGGCTCCTCTAATAATTATGCGATATTGAACAAAACACTCAACATGTCTTAGTGTCATTTTTCTTAGCTGTAAAATGGTAGTAATAGTAAACTCCTATACAGCACAGACATTTGTTGCAAAGATAAAATGAGGTAATAGATGTAGCAATGCTTTCAAATGTAAAGCTTACATAAATGTGCAATATTATGTACCTGTATTCAGACAAAAGGAATAGCAGAACAAGCCCAGAAAAGCAGAATAACTAAATCTGACTGCACTATTACTTTCAACTGTGAAAAAGAGTTAGATAAGGAAAGATAACTTAAATTCCCAAAGAAACTTCCTTCTAAGTAAGAGCAATTTGAAATAGATAATCTCTCATCTTGCATTCTAGATACAGGCCAAAGGCTTACTGTATTTCTAAAAAAGAATATGTGGAAGAATGCAAATTTGTAGTCCATGATTATATTTACAAGAAGATATTATTCCCTTATATTTCAAGTAAGTACAGTTGTACTGATGAAAAAAAAAAAGTCTCAGTTTTATCACTTTTGGACCACACTAGTATAGTAATCTATAACAATTTCTCAAGGTTTCATTTTCACACAAGAAAAATTAGATATGTATATACTATTTTCATAGAGACTTTCAGAATTAAATATAAATATATAGTGTATGTGTGTATATATACATATATATGATATAAAGGCATATATAATGTAAAAAATTTGCAAATGTGTATAAGCATTCAGAGTTATAGAAATTCCCAGTAGACTCCAGTGGAGTATCAGTTAGGTCAATCACATCTGAAAGAGTTCAAACCACATAACCCTGGGTTTGAGTTCTAGGTTCAGGGTGGAGATTGGGGAAAACAACCAGTGTGAACAACTAAATAAAAATAAATATAATTCTTTTTTCTTTTCTCTTCTTGTCTGCCTGCTCCTCTTAATGCTGCCTGCACCTTCCCTTAAAAAAAGAAAGAAAGAAAGAAATTTCCTAAGCTATTTATTTCATAATATTGTGGAGTACATAAAAATTGTCAAATATTGACTTAGATCCTAATGATAAATATAATAACCAAGATACTTGGTTCTCAATGTGAGGGGGTATTTAAATAAACAAATACATAAGTTGGTACATCAATTTATGAATTATATATGGAATAGACTTCATAACCAGACTCTTACCACTTAATCCCAGAACACTGAAATTAAGTGATCTTATTTTTACTTATTTATTATTTTGGAAGGAGGGAAAGAGGGAAAGGGAAGGAAGGAAGGAAGGAAGGAAGGAAGGAAGGGAGGGAGAGAGGGATTTATTTATTTGTTTGTTTTTTATTTCTCCTGGTCCTGGACCCAGGTCTCAAACACATGTCCTTGTGCTTTACTTGGCCTATGCCACAGATGCCGGCTTAGTGCTGAGATACCAGGACATGTCAACTTTAAAAAGTTAAAATATTTCGATTGCTTTTTAATTTGTAGGAAAATGAAAATTTATTAGGTTCTTTCAGATATTCAGAGGGAATGCTCATATAAATCTTCCCTATGACCAGTAGACTGAAGCTATTGACATTGTCTTTCTAAAACTTCAAATTAATACCACGCAGTTTTCAAAAAATCAGAATTTTTATCATATTTTATAATAGTTATACCATTTGAGTGTGATTTTATTTAAACTCTGAAATTGGAGTCACCCAATTAGAAATAATAATTAAAACTAAATTTTAACTCAAAAACAGTTTAAAATTCTTACACAAAATTTTGGGTACTAACAGCTAATTATTTTTACCCAGTCTATTTTTTTATAATACCAAAATATATCAATTTTACTGGTTTCTGGAATCGATTTTCTACTTTTAAAAATACTCTTGACCTTTTTTATAATTTCTGAACAAAATAGCTTATTAAACTGCACACAATTTTAGAAGTGTTACTTTAATCTTCTACCTAGAAAGCTGTCTTTGTGCCTGCCTTTTCACTACAGTTATTTGTAGTCTCAAAAGATTAGCTTTATAGAACTTTGAGATTCTTTTGATTATCATTTAAATTTAACATCAAATTTATATCTGTGACTATTTTTAAAGAAATAGCTAAGACACTATAATAGATATATTGATTTTTTTTTACATTCATTATAATATGCTGCCAAATGAATGTACATTGTAAATACAAATATTGTGCTATTAGAAATTATCCTGGTTTTGGAAAATAATTATTTAAATCTTTCCTCCAACATTCTGAGAAGGATCTAACTCACTCTTCGTCTTTTTATCTTTGGAAGTTTCTAGTTTATCGGCCAATCTAGACTTCTCCACTAGTATTTCAGCATTCATGCAGACTTCTAGATCTAACAAAATACATACTCTGGAGAATCCACCAGATAAAATTCACTGAAATGAGTAATATTTTAAAAAAGAAGAAATTAAAGTAGCAAGGAATCCACAGTGGCCAAATATTAAGTGAAAGGAAAATCCTTCCATGAATTGTTTTGCCAAATCCATATTTCTTTCATTTTTCACTGATGATTGCACAGGGTAGGAGACAGGTTGTAAAGACTAGAACCTAGTTGGGGAATATTTAAAAAACAACAACAACAAAAAAAAAACATTACTCATCAAGATAAGTTCTCAGTAAAAAATGACATTGCCTCAAAGAATTACATCTGTATCATAGTGAAATTAAAGAACATCAAAGACAAAAAGAAGGGACTTAATAAAGTCAGAGGTAAAAGAAATACTCAATATAAGGAAAGCAATAAAACTGGTATCTGACTTCTCAACAGCAACACTGGAAAAGAAAACATGGAATATTTTCAACGTATTCTAATGTCCACATCAAAAGAATAACTGGTACAAGCTCTTTAGAGTAACTTAGGTGGCAAGTTCTTTAAAAGTTAAATGAATTTCTATCCCATGATCAAGCAATCCCAATCCTATTTATCCAAAGAAATAAATACATATGTCCACAAATGGCTTGTATACAAATGTTCATAACAGTTAAATCTAAAACTCAGTAATTCTGGATGTTAAAAGACAGTGGCAGCTGCATAGCATCCTACTTCTAATTATTGCCACAAAAACAATAAACAAGAGCAGGAAATTGAATTCTACACAAACCTATTTCCTCAAGATCAGCTTAAGATAGACAGTACTGAAGCATAAAATACCTGTAAGTAAAAGAAGAGGTCACCTCATCCCTGCACACTCACTCTCTCCTGCTCCCACCCAACCCCTGTACTGCTGCCCTGTTGAAGGACATGGCAGCAAACAAAAGAGCAGAACAACTTCAAGAAATAAAAAAAAACAACAACCAGGTAGTGAAGGGTTCTAAGTGGAATCATAGCAATTGTCAGGAACATTATGTCTACCCAAAATCTAAAAGTCTAGAAAGGTATTGTGGTAGATCAGAGCATGTACTACAGAAAAGGGATTTCAAAGTACATGTGGTTTAAAAAGAAAGGCTCAATTTAAAAGGGCCATTTTTCAAATTGCATCATTTCTGGAGAAGAAAAGAGAACAAAGAAGCATGGAAAATTACTTTTGGCAATTGGGTGGTGAAGGAGAAATGCAAATATATATATATACATACATACATACATATATGGCTGACCATACATACCATTTTAAATGGGACAGTACAGTTTGTTTTCATACTTGCCAACCATCGGTTTTGTCCTATTTTTAAAAACCAGATCCCTTTAAAACATGGGGCAAAAGAAGAAGTAGATGTGCCCCGGGCCCTGTTGAGAGAGTTCAAAAGGCCCATTGCATTTTTCTTGCAAAGAAATATGGTCAGCCTAATACATACACATAAGATACATATATGTATGTATATGAGTCATGATTTCATGACAAAAGAGAATCACAAACCCAAAGACCTACAGCTCTTGATCTGCCACACCAGTGCGAACCAAAAGAGAGGAGAAGCACCTGAACTGTGTTTTTTTAGTAGAGTAGGATGATATTATTAAGATAGAAATCAGGAAAAACTTCCAATATAAAAAAGGAACAAGAGAAAACCCAGTAAGTTCATATCAAGCTATTGCAAAAATTCAGGATTGAACTCAGGGAGAAAATAAAACTAACTCAGAAAAAAAAACGATAAATTCAAGGTACCCACAGGAGAATAGAATAAAATAAAATTGAATAACGGACCTTGAGGACAGTCAGGAATGAAACCTAGAAAAAAGAAAAGAAAAGAATGGAAGTACTAAAAGGCTTTGAAAAATTTAGTAGAAATTGGAGATCATGAAAGAAGGAATAATGTTCATAATCACCTGAATCTCTGAAGGAAAATAACAAAACCATGGATAAAGCAAACATCTAAAACTACTATAAAAATAAAACCTTTTTGTTTGTTTTAATCACTTTCTGAATGACAGGCCTCCTTCCCTTTTGGTTGTGTGATGCTTTGGTTTCTTTCACTTTATATGTTTAGATGTTATTAATTCTTCACAAACCCTAAATCAAACATAGAAACAGTTATTGCTTTGAACCACAAAGAGATGTGTCTATTATCAGTCTGCTCTGTTATCAGCATACAATTCCATTGTTATTTCCTTCCTTCACATGTTACTATTCAAACATCATTTATTGAGATGACTCTGCATTAGCCTAAAACAGAAAAACTTCCTAGCAATATGCCTGCAAATATTTTACTGGCGCACATATGTCATTGAATAAAATCTGTATGAAATATGACAATTTTCAATTTTTAAATATTTAAACTTACTTATAATTCAGATTTTTCTTTAGCACACTAAACTCAGGTAATTTTTCAAATACACACACTTGTGAAGAATAATACACAAAATATTATTGCAATTAATAGACCACTCCAGTCTGCACTTTATATTTATAACTTAATATATGTCAAGAAGTCATTTGTAGGCTCCAGTTTTCTCATCTGTAAAATGTTGAATTAAGCAATTTTTATAGCATTTCTAATTCCAAAGTTCTAGAACTATAAAACAGGTGTGACACAGCCAGGTAGAGTGGAGGTTTCACAAAGATACAAACATTTTAAAATATTGCCCACAATTCTGTAAATAAGAGAATACATCATTTCCATAGAGCAGAAACTTTGTATGGCAGACAACCATTTTAGCAGTAATATCTTAAATTGCTCCCTAATATTCATTAAACTGACAATTATAGACATCACCAGAGCATTGGTAACATGTTGATTTTCCACAGTGTTTTATTAGTTAAACCAAATAAGGCTACCTAATTTCTCTTCTAAGATCTTTTCTGTGATATCATACAGCTGTCACAGATACTCTTATAGTATTCCCTTATATCTCTTTAAAATATGAATGATTTAAATGGAAATTGTAATGTTTCATTTTACAGGGATTTTCTCAGAGTCATGTAATAGGGCTTCCCATATAGAAAAAAATTTCCCACTATCATCCCTAATAACAAATGGTATTGTCATGCAAAGAAAAAAAAGTATTTCTTGTCAAAAATGTTATTCAATTTACCAGAGCTAATAAAAATTTTCTTCCCATGTGGCTGAATCATGATAACTACACACACACACAAACACAAACACACACACACACACACAGAAACTTTTCATCTCCTGACATGATATTTCTTCATTCCTACAGTATCTCAAGTTTTTTAAAAAGCCACATTTTGATAATGTAATATTCTCTATTATCACCTACTTAAGATCAAATGAATTGCTATAAAATAAATGGGAACCAAAATTAAGATGTAGGAGTTTCATATGTCTATTTCTGAAAAACACAGATGTGTTCCTGAGACTTAATGTACATAGAAAGGGACAGTCTATGCATTAACATTTGGTTTTGCATTCAAAAAATTTAACCAAAATCAGTCTGAAATTGTCATCTTTAAAGACAGTTGTGAATTTCCAGCAGCATAATAGATGTTTCCTGATGAATGTTCTATTACTATCTTAAAATCAGTTTGGTTTCTATCTTTCAAACTTTATTGCATTTCCTGATTGACCTATGTTCAGTTAATGGGTCTACTCTTTCACTTACTCAGGCTCAAAAAATCAGAGGAACCATGGTCTTCCTCATCTTTTCACCCCCTGTGTTTAATCAGTAAATAGTCCATTGATTTTTAAACATTACTACCGTTCTACCTTCACTGCTTCACATGTGTACTCCCAATTCATTTCCCTAACTTTAGTCTCTCTCTCTTCTCCAACAAAGTATATGTATTACTGTAGGTCAAAATCAATGTCTACAGGAACTACTTCTCTTTTGTCTACATGATGCAGTCCCAATGCTTAAAATTGGTATTTCAGACCCTTATAGTCCAGTTCCAACCTACATTTCTTAGCTTCAGCTCTTATATAATTTCTTCTGTGACTAGACTTAGATATACAAATCAACTTACTCAAATATATTTGTCATAAGTCTTCATGTAAAAAAGGATGACATCAACTGGAATACTTCTACATTGTTAGCAATTGAATGCTCAATTCAAAATTGTTTAATAAGTGCATGATTTATTATATAAAACAAAAAAGGTTTCAGTTTTTCTATTCCATCTTTTTTTTTTAATAACTCAGTGACATCAGTGACACCAGTTCTTTACAGCTTTCTATTAAACTATGCTTATGTATTAACCAAAGCCTTCACAGATTACAATTGTTTCAAGCTCCAATCTCTAAACCAATAACTTGGCAAAAAGAATGACACCATTTTAATAGTGTAGACAAATCCAGATTCATCCACGTAATTTGGAAAGGTTTCAGGACCCTTTGAAAGACAAAGACACCACAAAAATATATCAGTTTTTAATCAATAAGGATGTATAGAAAAATATTTTTTCAAGAAGCCAATTTCAATTTGCCACTAAAGTCTGCCTCTCAGTACACCCTGATGGAGTAGCAGTTAGTTCAATTGCCTCCAAAGAAACACATGGCCAAATAACTTTGGTTCAAGTACCTGGTCCAGTGGTCCAGAGAGGTCCAGAGAGAAGCAACCAGTGTGAACTAAAGAAAAATAAAATAAATCACTTCTTCCTACTCTTTCTTCCTGCCTTCCTCCTACTCACCTTCATGTCTGCCTGTACTTTTCCTTTAAAAAAATAAAAATAAAAAGTCTGCCTCTCCCCAGGAATTCCTGTGTCAACTAAATATTTACTGATTATTATTTTTGTAAATTAAATTGTCTTTGGGTATATAGAATTATCCTACCAATGCAAGATAATGTATTGGCTAGTTGCACAATAAGATCAAAACTTTTGTGACCTATTATCACCAAAATAAATACATACAAACACACAACTAAATAAACAAACCAGAAATTTGCAAAATTTAGCCACATTCACAAGACATATTTTCTCAGGGTAAGGCCCCAGAAGAACTCAGTCTGAATGAGGAAACTGGATTTATAAAAGCAAATGGCAGGCAGGCTCCCAGCAGAAATACTAGAAAGGCGCACGAGAACAAGTTAGCTTCCTTTATAACTCTATTTGTGACATCAGTTTCTTTCAAAAATAAATCTGAAGGTGCTTTCTTTTAAGATTTTTTTTCCCTGTAAAGACCAACTCTGTTACTCTCTTACAGATTTATTCTTTTATTTTCACGATTGTGTTTTAAGAAAAATTCAGCACTCTCCAGATAATTCTTTAACTTAGCAAGACCTGTCAAATGGGATCCTATCCACATGTGTAGCAGGGAATAATGAGCCATTATTTTACTATCGCCTTCCTTATTACTGTATATGAGAATATGTTCTATCATATAAATAATATGAGCTCTTGGAAACCACAAAAAACTGCAAGAAAATTTTATGCAAATATATCTTTTCCAGTATTAAAAGTAGAATTAAATATAGGCAAAATACTCCTCATTGGGAAATAATGCATTACAAACTCTATGAAAAATGTTCACATTAAATTAGAGCTATAAACAGCTGAAATAATATGTTTTCATTTTTTTTTCTTCTGTCCTCATATTCCCTGTTAATTTTGTTTGTTTCTTATTTTTTTTTTTCTGGGAAAATAATGTGTACACAAAACTGTAGATAAAATTACAAAAAAAATAAAATAAAAACTTCTACTTCAAATAATAGCATTATTAAAGACTACCCAGTAGTTTGGATTTCTTCCTACATGCCAGTCACTGCCACATAGAATCAAAAGGTCTACCTTCCATATCTCCATTTTACTGAAATTATACTAAAGTTTCTGCAAAATAATTAACTCTGACAAGGACCAAAAATATGAATCCTACTACATCAAACTTCAGATGCTTTTGTATACCCATGAGGGAAATTTACATGATTACCCACATCTCTGTAGTATTCTTATTTATCTGGCTTGCAAGTGGATTCCTCTTTTCTGTTTTTCCTCTCCAATTTTTCAAATGTCTTTGTCTGCTTATCTGCTTCCACAAATCAAGCTGTTTGTTGGACACTGTTGTCTCCAGTAAGATAAACTAGAACTGAAGGCTATTTCTCTGAGCCAGGTACTTCCCTGGTAGTTCACAAGCAATTGCTAAAGCCAACTGGATGTTATTTGCACTGAAAATTCATCATCAATGCCACCTACTTCAGAGTGAGAAGTAGCATTCTTCATCAAGAACGGTCCCACAGCAAAGTGGTCTGAAAACCAAATATTTGCAAGCCCTTCTCATCCACAGACATTTCCTAAGCACACACAAATGTTAAAAAGGCTGGTGGGATCATAACCAGCTCTGCTATTAAGATGTTGTATGCAAATTCATATTCTCCTCTATGGTATAGACTTGATCTTGGGCTACCTTTGTCTTTCAGGTTCTTTATATGATAAGCTTTTTCTCAAGGTTCATAATACTCCTTTCACCAATGCACTCTTTAGAATACCCCTAGCATGCCTAATAGTTTACATTTAGAAACATAATTGAAAACGATTGAACAGTATAAACTTTACTTCTCACAGACATGGTTCAAATTCAGTTGATTATAACTGTGAAACCCGCTAGAAGTTGGCATAAAACAATTTTGTTCCACCAACACTTTCTTATTTAAATACCATACCATGACATCAATTTATTTATTTCCATTTAATAGGGTTTTTCCTTTATACATATTCTTAAATTTACTTTAAATAAGGCAAAAGACCTTGTAACTCTAGAAACTATCACAGAGGGGAAAGAAATCACCAAAAAACAAAACAAAACAAAACACCTCATCTTGCCCATCATTATTTACTGAACAACTTTTTTTTTTTTTGAAACAAGTATTTGGCAAGTTAGAAAGAGTCCAGTGGAAAAAGGGTTTTATCTGCCTTCATCAGACAAGAGATAGATTTTCCAAAATGTATATATTTAGCAGCCTTTGATCATCCTCAAAATGAGAAAATCAACAATCTTTTAACTCAGAAGTCTACTTATGTACAGATGTTGATTTATGATGCACACCTTAAACTTAAATAGTGTTACAATGCAATGCAACTTCAATTATTTTTAAAATATCGCATTAAAGTGTCTTCGATAAATTTTAAAGATCTCATTGTCTAGAGATCTTTTTAAAAAAGATTCTTATGTAAAATTTATTATAAATTTGATTATATATTTGTCATTAGTTAAATCTACATATTATATGAATTGAAAAACCCTGACCATTCAGAACATCAAGATAAATAATAATTTATCTTTGACATTGAACATTATTTTTTTTACACAATTAAATCAACTAATACAAAATATATACACACTTGTATATATTTGTGCTTGACTACTGTGAATGACTTATTATACTTTGGATGTATAGTTTTAGAGATGTTATTAAACAGCAACTTTCTAAATTCTATCAAAGTATTTTAACAGTGCTCCAATATAATATTCTCTATAACCTAAAAGTAAATTTTCATAATATTTGCCCAATTAATAAAGCTCTCTGGAAATATAGAATATTTCTTCCAGTACATTCACAGAAACATTTCTGCAGCATTGCATTTAAAATGCCCTTGCTTGATTTCTCCACAGGGCTTACTTGTCACGGTGCTTTGTTAACCTACCCACTACTCTACAGTATACCCGACAACTTTGCCTCACATTGTTAATTAGAAAAAATAATAATAATAACCAAAACAGTTTGCCTTCCAAATTCTTAGCTGCCCCAATCCTGAAAGCCAATGATGTGTAGAAAAGAAAAAACCCTCATAACTTCTTGCCTGATAAATGAGTAGGGAAAATTTGACAGATCAGAACGAGATGAAGCAGCCTAAAACATTTGGCACAATGTGCGTCTGGCATACAGAGACTGCCTGTCAAATGCCTATGACTCCATACAGCAGCTAGGGACCCTATGGAGCAGCAGATGGGCCATTAAGGTAGTATTAATGTAGATGCCATCAGTTTTCAGTTCTGACTGGGACATACTCTTTAGAACTCTGAGCAGCTGCTGCCATTTATTGTGACAGCTTCCTGCTAACTTTTGCCAACTGGCACAATCTGACTCTTTGTACCTGAGCTATTAAATGTGTGACTTCCACCATTTTATTCCTCCTGAGAATGCTTTTAATAATCCTCCAAAGAAGGAATAAGCATTTATCACCAAAGTGAATATATATACCACTCAGTTCTATTGTACAAGACTCCTGTCCAGTGTATGTTACAGATCATATATTAATACATTTTAATAAAAGTTGGCATAAATCTTTTCCTATATGTGGAATAGCTAAGCTTAAAATGATCACTGTATTAAATCTAAATCTTGATTGCAATATTGATGTACTTAACCATTTACTAACTGTAATATTTTCTCTTCTAAAACAGTTTTCCCTCATGAACAAATTTAAAAAGTCATATGAAATATAGTGATAAATTAATAAATCCAAAATAAGTTATTTCTTGGTTCTCCATAGGTAAATATTTATGTCAAATGGTTCATATATACCTAGTGGTTTACTTAATATGTGAAGAAATCTTAAGTATATGAATGGATTTTAAATCTTTATATTTAAATAATGTTGCTACTAGTGATCATTAACAATGCAATATAAACGAAGGTAATTATATATATAATTTCAATTTCAACATAATATGTAACCAAACCCTTGGCAGAGGCAGCCCTCTATTGCCTTCCTTTCATCTAGCTAGATTTCCAGGGATACATCGCATCATTTTTATTGTGTCGAACAAGAAAGCTCACAGTACAGCACAGCATACGGTTTGTCAAACAATAAAAACTGCAGCAAGTCATTATAAAAATGGCTGGCAGATATATTCATTATGCTGAGCTAATGTCTTTTCTGCTTCAAGTATCTCTACAATCTGATCAATAATCGGTATAAGACTTCTAAACATATCTCTCCCACTCAATACTATATTTTATAGGAATGCCTGTGTGTTTATACGTGTGTGCTTACTCACACATACATACACAGACAAACACTAAATTTTAAGGAAGTTAAACTTTCTAAGTTCATTTCTATGTGTGTAATATTAAGAATACATCTATCAGAATGTGTGATACAAAGTTTCAAAAAAGCTGGCATAAATAATACAGTTCAGGAAATGCTCTTTAAGATATAAATACTGAAAAGAAAATAGTATAGAAATCATATTTAAGATGAACTATGCTACATATAAAGAATATATGTGAAATTTGATGATGCTGCAATTAGACCCAAGAAGAGTTAGAGGAATGGCATCTTGATGACAAGACAGTCTCAGTGACTCTCAGGTTTTCCTTCCTGAACAACCCTTCGACTTTTAACCAGCTTTCAGTAGCTCTTTTAACTCTATGTGTTTATATGGATGTATACCCATATGCATTGACTTGCTTTTGTGTATTATTTCTAAAGGGATTGATACTTCTGGGGAACTCCAAAAAGTGAAACAATAGATTATGGAAAGAACTACCTAAAGAATTGTATTACCTAACATGAGTGTGATTATAAGAATGCAAGGAAAACTAAGTTATCATTAATATCCAGAGCCTAAATATAAAACACACATGTAAAGGTTGTGATTTATTAATTTAATCATAGGAACTGATATGTTGATATTTTTAAAGATATGCATTATTCTTATTGGTTGTTCTGTTAACATTTCACTTTCAACATATTTTTATTTTACTTAAGTCTGAAATCCTAGGGCAATATGAACTTGTTTTGAATGTTTTACTAGTATATCTCATGGTAATGAATTTCTAGTCATTACCTTTTATAAGCCTATCATAGGTTAACAAAGGGAGTTTTATTCAGCTTTCTAAAAAAATTGGCAAAATCTAAAACGATTTTTGAAATTTTTCCACTATTTACTTTGATTTGGTATCAAATTAAAGATGCTACAATATGGTAAATACTTTGAAAACAACCTAATAACACATTTGAAAATAAAGGGAAATAAAAATAGAACCATTGCTCATTATTCAGCACCTGTAGCAGTGTTCCCACAGAAGAGCATTTCACAGGATTTTTTCAGGAAGTGGGTACGCTGCCTCTTCAAGGGAAAACAAAGCCCAATAGGTAGAACTACCAGAGCAGCTCTTTTGGACAAAAATAAATAAATCCATGGAAGCCAGGGAATTTGTAGAGCAAATCTTTTAAGAGGAACTGAGAGATTTTGCAATACTGTGCTCATATCATGCATCTGGAACTGATCCAGAGAACTACAGCACACATGTAGTTCTGAGGAGAGCTAAACTCAGAAAAAGCTACATGAAGTTGATATTATTGACCTTACACTAATGCTACTGCTTTGGAATACTGAGATTTTTGTATTTTAAACAGTGTTTCATACATGTCATTTCCAAGGAAAAGTCTAAATAAAATATTTTTTATAAAAATCAAAGGACTAAAATGTTTTATTTCAGTAAATTTTAAAATAATTCTTTATAAACTGTAATCTAAATAATAACATGATGTCTTAATAGCAAATTTTATTTTTATGACCAAAACCAGATAATATGCAGATACTTTCACAACTAACAATTAAAATGTTTATTGAAGAACTAAGAATAAGTAACTTGACCTTTCAGGTCCTGTCTTCAGGGATAGTTTTGTAAATCACTATGATTATCATGTATAGCAGTGCTGTAGCATCAATGAATAAATGTAATGGCAAGGATTTTCATCTGTTTCCCAAGGACAGAGGTAGGAAAATATTTTACTAAAAATCTATGTACAATGCCTAGAATCTTCAAACACCTGAGTCATCTTCCTATAGAGGAATCACTTGTCTTTCTACTCTGGTTCAAATTGCTATTGTACCTGAATAGAAATATTTCTTTGAGCAATAAAAACCATGTAAAGATGTAAAATCCAAATACCTTAAAGAAAAGATATACTTTCAGATTTATCAATTTTAATAAAAATAAATGAATCTCCATTGTGATTTAGTTCTAAAGTTAGCATTGATGGACTAGAAATACTCTTGAAATAAATGAATTCAATGCCTTATGCTTTAGTTTTTATAATCGGTTGAAACAGGAAACTCCTTTGTCTATATTAGATACTTATAATAAATTAAGATCACATGGTATTTGAATATAAAACATTATAGCTAATGGTCAACAATATTGCAAGTTCCAAAATACTAGAAGATTTCCACAACTCCACCCAATTCATAAATAGCTTCTATTGTTAGTGATTTCTCAGAAAGCTAATTTGGTTACAATGCTTGTTTCTTCTTAGTCTTTTAACTATCATGGGTATAGTTTAGCTAGAAATGTGTTATTTAAAATATACAAAAAGCTTATTTAAAGCAAAATTAACAACCATTTTCATATTCTTAGTTCTTCACACCTAACAAATAAGTATAAAAGCAAAAAAAATCACAATACACATACAGGAATTGAAGTTATGATATTGTTCCCTTGAATTCAAAAATTCAAATACTTAGACTTTGAATACTTTTCCTTTTTTACAAACGACCACAGGGCACATCCCAGAATCAAATGCAGAAAATGGGGAAATAAAATCAAGATCCACCTCAATTATCTCTCACCAAACTTTTCTTTCCTATTTTTCATACTTCTGCTTATATGCTTATATCTTATTTCTTGATATTTTTACTAACAATCTTAACCAGCCTTAAAAACTTGCAATTTGCTTATGTAGAGAAAAAAAATATTTACCTATCCTAGAACCATTCTAGTCTTCCTCCTATGTCCCCAACTTGTGGTTCTCAGGAAAAATAAACAACCAAGCAAGAAAAAAGGCTAATGTTTAATGCCTAAATTTATTGATAATATAGATTTAATTTGCAGTTTCTCAGCCTCTCCACTCTTTTTTTCTTTGTAAGATGAAGTCTAAGTGTAGCAGAAATATCTGGGACTTCATGGACACAGGGAGGGTCAGACCTGAAGGTGAAATGTCCACTCCCTTGTTTCTAAGATTATATAGGTGCTACTTGCATAGCTAGCCTTGAAGGAGGAAGATAGTGTTGACAGACTCTGACCTCTTATTATCTTTGAGAAGAGGTAGTATTCCTACAAGAGCAGGCTTCATGTATTCTCATGCTAGTACAATAAGAATTCTTTAAATTAATCTTGATCGTGTGATCTGTAGTCACCCCACAAGGACCTTCTGGTGACCGCTAATGACTTTTTTCCTGTGATAATGTTGCATAAAACTTCCTCCCCTATTTCGGTATACTATAAAAGCAAATTTTTTTTGTTCTCAAAGTTTTGTAGTTTGGCTTGGATGGCTGTATTTTAGACTAGAGGTCTAATTCAGATAAAATAAAAATAGTGCATGAAAAAGCACTATTTTGAGACTAGTCACTTGTAAGGGTAGGATCTTTGTATGATGGAAAGCAGAAGTACAAGAGGAGACAATAGAAGCATAGGATGCTTCCTATGACTGTGAACCATCACATTGTCACTTCGGCACAGAGACCACAGGTCAAAGAAAATAATTTCACCCAGCTAAAGTCAATGAAGGTGAAGTACATCATCCACATATTCTTGTCAGGATCACTGAAAAACTTAAATGTTAGATATCATGAATCTCTATTTCTTCAATAGAAGTCAGTAACATTTTAGAAACAATAATTTTATTTACAATATGTCCTTCGGAAAACTCTTTGGATTGGCATGTGGTTCTGATCTTGTGTATGTCATGCTAGCTAAGCTCAGGGCTTCTTGTTAACTGACAACAAATTACCCTATTGATGTGACTGAATTCCCATTCTCTCTTCTAGACAGATCTCTATTGAACTCCTTTTCCCGCTCTAAGATAAGAGGCAGTCTGGCCAATTGTTTTTTTTTCTGTTTCTAGTCTTCATATCTCTAATAATCCCATTTTAGATTAGGAAACAGAAATTTCTGTTATATCATGTTTTCCTCAATGCTACTCCAACTCCCTGCGAAATAGTAAATGGTAAACACATATTTTAATGTATTAGAAGAATTCCATGACATGAATCTACCAATCAAACACTATTTCTTAAATGAGTGAATTGCAAAATTTTCTCTCAAGACAATTGCCTTGACTACAAAACTTGGTCTAAATTCATAATCCCGTATTTGAATATCCTAAACTAAAAACCAACAAAGACTTTCTCAACATATTTTCTCATAATACATATCTATTTCCGTCCTGACAGTTGATAACAAGGGAAAATATTATGTTTTCTAAAATGCAAAAGGTAAAAGCCCATTAAATTTATATTTTATTGCCATAATATATGTAAGGGTTCTTTTTTTGTTGTGTCAACTCTTAGCAGTCAAAATGTGTACTATACAGTGTTTTTACTTGGAAATAATTACAATAAACAAGAGAAAAAATAAACATTAGTAAAATAATAAGAATAATTATACTGGACAACTTCTAGAAAAGAAATATTGATTGAAATAGTACTTGTGCCTTATTCTGTGGTGAATTGTATAGAGAAGGAAATGAGAGTGTAGAAATTCTAGGAGCCCGGTTAAGAGGATATGGATGGAAGAATAGAATCAATGTGCTCAGAGAGACAAGTTTTAAAAAAATAAATAAAAATAAGATGAAATTTACCTTAATCTGTATTTGTAACAATATATTCACATATAGAAAAAGAGAAAGGTAGTAAAAATATACTATATCATACTATAATGATGTGTACCTGCCATTATACATTTTTCCAAACCCATAGAATGCACAACACCAAGAGAAGCTAATGCGAATTATTGACTGTGGCAATAATGATTTTTTGACAAAGGTTCATCACTTGTAGCAAATGACCACAGTGTTAGATGAAGGAAAAGGAGAAGATGAAAGGGAGAAGGAGGAGGAGGAAGAGAGAATGTGCATACTCTTAATTAAAACAAACAGAAAGAAAACTAGTATTACCAATCAGTCCCTGAATCTATAAATGATAGTCTGTGTTTTATATTCCTCAACATTCAAAACTTCCTGAATCTATAAATGATAGTCTGTTTTATATTCCTCAACATTCAAAACTTCGGACTTGCTTTGAAGGGAGATAATTATGTAGAAATATTTAGAGAACACAACAATTTTCCTGGTTATAAAAAGCATAATTCTGGGAAGTATTACCAGGAGAAAACAACCTGATCTGGTTTATAATAATATAGATGAGTAAAGAACAAATTAATATTGTAAGGGGAGAATATTTTTAGATACCCCTGCTAAAACAAAGTATTTCATTTTGTTATCTTTTCATTGATATGACAATTTTATTTAACATATTGATACGTTAACACAATTTACTTCTATTACATTTCCATCAAAGCTTCAGGTTTAATATGTATGCTATGTATATATGTGATGCTGATGATATTTTTTTACCAGGCTTTTAAAGTACCTACTAATGATTATGATAACAAAAGTATTGCAAATTATGTATAAATAGTATTGATTTCACAAGAGATTCGACTTTCCTTCCAATATTATCATTCAGTGTTCTCTTTTTAGTAGTGAGGAGATAGTGGTCTTTCGACAGGTCACAAGCCATCCCATCATGCCTGTGATATACTGGTTGAGTGAAGATCTTTCGTCAAATAAAAATACTTCTTTTTTTTAGTGTCTTGAAATACTCTAAAATACATGTGGCAGAAAATATGGGTACAATTTAAATGTTTTATATTTTAAATAGTTCAACTATTTTTCAAAAGTTATTTTTAATCCTTCAAAGATTTTTGGCATTTAGTTCATACTGGTGACATTAAGTTATAAATAAAAAATGTTCTGTTAAAATGACAAAAATCTTAAGTGCAAAAAACAAAAATCTATCTTAAAATCTCTTATTTTTGTTCCTTGTTTCTAAATAATTAAAATAATATCATAACCCTCTATATCTATTTTAGTGATGCGTACTTCAGAAAAATTCCCCAGAACTTTATCAGGAAAGATAAGGACTTCTATTTCTAGATAGCCAAGTCTTTAATGACAGAACTAGCTATTCCTGAAGAAGAATGTCCCAAAGTTTAGGATCTTTTTTCTCAAAAACTATTGTACTGTACTCTTAGTATGTATCAGAAAGTTAGTATAGATCCCTTATTGGCTTACTAGGTGATATCACTGACATGACTATTTACTAGTAACAAGGGGGGAATCATTTTTATTGGGTATTTGTTATGTGCTAGATATATTGTCAAATGCTTAATATGGATTATCTACCTTCAGCTTCATAAAGACCTTATGAAATATGAAACTGACCAAAAAAGAGAGGACAAGGTCCATTAGGTTATCTCAGAGCCACTAAGCTGTTGCACCATTTTGAACTGTGTTCTTCTAAAATATTTTCAGTGTTTAAAAGCCAGTGTGAAATTGTGAAGGGGTGGAAATATGGGGAACAAGAATGAAGGGAGGAAAATGGAAATGCACTGAGAAGATAAGAATGTTAGTGTCAGAGAATGTCTAAAATACAAAGTGACCTTGTTAGGGAAGATTTTCTGCCTTCTCTACTAACACTTGAAAGGTTATATGGCAACAGAAATGTATCCAACTTTGTTATTAGATTTTCTTTCAGAAAGGTATGACTTTTGTGAATAAACATTGCTTTATCTATTCTGTAATATGTATTGTTGGTGTGTTGTATGTTTAAAATAAAGTAAAACACTTTACAATGTTTTCATTCTTCTAATCAGGAATTGAGTGAGATATGATTTTACCACGGAGGAAATAATAGGATATCCACACTGCTTTAAATCAAAACACAAATTAGAAATTTGGCTTAACATATATCAAAACCTCCACAATGCTTATGCCCTTTCCAGATAGAAATTAAATTTCTCAAAATTTAAAAAAAAAATTAAAAAATTAAAATGATACCAAATATAGACAAATTTTAAAGGCAAAACATTTCTTGGTTCTTTATAGAGAGCAGTGAAACACTGCTCACAATAGCCGACTTAAATAATATATAACAGGTGTACATATATATTATATGAAATAGATTGCACGTAATATAAAATGTTTTAGAATCTTCATAAGTTCATCAGTATCATATAATAGTAAATGATAAGTATAGGATTCAATATTGTTTAAAATTGACATGGTCATAATTATATAAACCAAAAACACAAGGGAACTACATCAACAACTTTTAGTAGTTACCTCTGAATAATGAATATTTTTGTTTTTGCTTGCTTACTTTTTCTACTGTGAGAAATTTTATTAGAACACCTGTTTGGATGATTTGGGATACTGGATACATCTTTAAACTTTGAATCTGGAGAAAGGAGTCAATGAAGAAAGAATCAGAGATTGAAGTTGAATGCTAGAGTTACATTGCCTTTCCTTTATAGAGTTCCATGTTTTTAATGCTCCTCTACATTTGATTTATTACACCACTTACAGATGTACAATCCAGGTATTTAATAAAATTTGAAGAGTTTTTGGCTTTCCCATTACCCATAGGTCCCAAATCCATGAATCTGTAACCAGAGGACATCTCTTACAGTCCTATATTGACTTTTTTTCATGTCATACCTTTTTTTCTTTATAAAGCAGGTCTTTACACCTGGCTATGGAGGGAAGGGAGAAGTTTGAGGCAATGGGATTTAGCTGCATGAGTCGAATTATGTTATATGAATGCCCCTCTTCTCTAATTTTAAGACAAAATTGCAAAATTGAGTTTATATGTGCATACATTTGTCTGCTTTCCTCTGGCTCCCACATCAAAAATCAGGTGATTCTCATCTGCTCATAGATAAGGTTGCCCTGATCAAAGTATTTTCTCAGTTATTAGAGTATAGAAACTAATAATTTCCTTGTTGTTATACAGTCATAAGTACAAAAAATATTTTGTCTCAGAATTCTCAATCAACATTTAACTCAGGCACTTTCAACATTTAGATTCATTAAATACCCTAAAAGGGGTGATTACTCTAACCATGTGCTATGAAATCTATTCCTGATCTTAGGGAAAATTCATGTTGCATTCACACAGAAGTTATTAGACTGCAAGGTTACTGTTATTCAAATAGTCAGTCTTCTGCTGCTGCAAAGAAATAGGCTTGAATTTTGTTTTACTTGTGACCATTAAAACATTTCAACAAAATGTGTATCACCTACGTTTTTGATTAAAATAAATGAACCTCAAAGCATTCACAAAAACAATGTTGCTTTTAAAGTATATTAAAAAGAAGATGTCATTTTTTCCAAGTATAGGACTTTATAGATCAGTTTAATAAATTTCCAAATGCTTTATGACTCCAGTGATTAGGCATTAGAGCTAATTACTCTAAATATTTTTTCTTCAAGGCGTACTTCCTACTTTTACTCATTCAACTGAAACAATTAGATTCACCAAGAGAAATGGATAATGTCTTTTCAAACCATATTTCCCATAACACTTAGTTTCCTGCAGCAAATCATTAAATAGTCAACAGATGCATTTAGTTTTTAGTCTCTATACAACTTAAAGCAATTATTTTGAAGGGCAAAAGTGGCTTTTTTTTTCCCTTTACTACCAAATATCTTCTCCTGCCCCCAATTAGACAGGTTATTAAAGAAATTGCTTTGCGCCTGTGCAACCATCACACTGCTTTCTGTTTCAACATCCTGAGTCAATATCAAATGCCATAAAAGGTCTTGGGGCAAGTAAAAGAAGAGATTTAAAGTTCACTTTATGATAAAAAAATGACTGATAGACACAATAAAGGAACCATTCCTGTTAATAAGGGGGAGGGAGCACTCAACAATTGCATCACCTAGGAAACAAGATGCTCTACAGTTACAAATTATCAACCCCCCCCCCCACCACCACAACTGCCTTTTGTTTCACACCAAAATATAAAGCAAGTATACTTTAGTGACACAAATTTTTTTCCTGGCACCTTTCCATAGCCAATTCCATTCATGCAGAAAAAGGATGAAATTCCATCATTCGAGCATGACATCTCAAAATTCAAACTTAATGAGAGCTTTGGCAGCTTCTGTCGAAGGCAGACAGTGATTAACAAAACACTTCCGAGTACAAGGCACAGCAGTGCTCAAAGAAAACAGTGATGATCTCCACTTAATTGTAGAAAAGCCCAAAGCATCTGCCAGCCGAGGAGAGCTGGAGCCATAAGGAGCTATTGCTCAGATAGGCTGTCATCTCCAGAGATCAACAACCATATGCTCAGCTCAAGCACAAACTCCAAAGAAGTTAATTTTCTGACAAAATACAGGGATAAATATGACATTCAAACAAGTGTGCTCACCCATCCTGAACACACGTTCATCTGCACGCATCAGATTTATGCATCGTTTAAACACAAGCAAATATAATTTGTTTAGAACACAAACATTACTGCATGAGTACAGGTATAATTAATCTTTGTCTGCTCCACAGATTCTTGTGTTCTACTGGTTAACCACGCTTTCAACAAACTTTTGATGAATGAAGAAGTCACTTGTTGCTTCATAGCTAAACATACACCACATTCTTTCAAGCTCTTGAAATTAGCACAACTTATTTAACTCTAGAAAAAAATAAACCTTATTAAAGCTACTATTTGAAGTGTATATATGTTCATATGCACACAAACTGAGCTTTCTATCTACCAACTTATCTACCTACTTATCTACATCTAAAAGCAAAGCTGAGCCTTAGCATAACTTATCTGGGATACACCCTTGCAAATATCAGAAGCAAGGTCTCTACCTGACATGTAACAATTTCTCAGGATTTAGCCATAAGAGAAAATTTGTGTTGGTATCTAGCTAAAAATAACACAAATGAAAACAAGAAATAAGCAAGAAGTTGGTGTTGAACATAAGAGTTACAGAAAGTGAAAAAGAGATTGTACTCTTCCAAAAAAATAAAATAAAAGGAGCGGGGGTAGGGGGAAGACTAGAAAGAGAAACCCACATGTTTGTATTTTTTTCCCATTATCTAGGAGTGGAAGTTCCTCTCTGAAGAGATACCTCCTCAAAAAATGCTATGTGTAGCATCAGATAGATTAGTCAGCACACTATTAACTCTGCATGTCTTAGAAATTGATGTTCAAATTTGTGTTGCATATTAGCTAAATAGTGGTTAATTTTTCAGAGCTGAAAAGCCACACTCCTTATAAAAACTAGGAAGTGTCTAGTAGCAAAGTGCTTCAGCAGCAAACCTAAATCCTGTTTAAAATAAACACAATGCCCTTCTCAAAAATATTTAGATTTCTCCATAGTTTATATTACTGGCAGCATCCAAAGCTATATACACTGAAGCTTAAACACTGGCTCATCACTAAGTGTAGCCACTCTCTCCATAATGAGAATTACACTGGAAAATGTCACATTATCACCTTTTAAGTATATTTTGTTAGAGTTTTAGTTATCTTATAAATTTATAATTATGTTATAGTGTGCTTATCATTTGATATTTTTAATTTTTCTCAAATTTTAAAATTTGTCTCATAACAGCTAATAGATAAAACACATCTTTAAAGCCACACTCAATAAAAACAAAATGTTTTATGTTGATCAATTTCATATATATACATATATCTCAAGTACTCTGTACTTTTAGCATAACTTGTTGACTCGTGTCATATCAATTTGAAAATAAATTTAAATTACTACTTAACATTCCTCTGAAAAGATGGACTTATTATACCATTCCCATATTTTGCATTTTTTCTGATTTTTTTAAACACTATACATAACTCCAAAATAAAATTAATTATAGAAGTATTCTTAAATTATTTCAACTGGAGTTTTTGAGAGATCGACTACATAATTATTTTAAGACTGTATATTTGGTATTAAATTTTCCTCCAGAATGTTAAGAACAATGTCTTATTGGTTATACATGGATTGCCATTAAATGACATCTTCATTGATAAGTATTGCTTTTAATTAAATCATGTTCCAAACTACTATATCAGAAATAACAGTTTATGGGGAACAAAATTCAATATGACAAAAATGATTAAAACATTCCTAAAGTAAGATGTTTAGGAAGGAGGAATATTCACAAATCAATGTAAATGGAAAACTATAAGATTATTCATAATTTTTATTCTACAATTCAAATGTCATAGATTTTGGATAGAATTTACATTTTTTTCTCTCTAAAGAACATAATAGAGGAAGTAAAAATTCATAAATGAACAAAAACTAAAAAAGTAATGCAAAATAGTTCAGAGACAAGATAATCCAGTGAAGAAATACTCTTGATTCAGAAGTAGAAGTGGTCTTAGTCAAAAGCATAAACTAATTAAAAATTTTTATCTATTATTTCAAACACAATACCCCTCTTGAATAACTGCTTGAAAATGCCAAAACCTGTATCCTTAGCTGTAACTTTTCCATCAAACTTCATAAAATAAATGCTCTGAATCTCACTGCTTCTATTTCTTTGTCATCCTTTCTGCATTGAGCTGAGCTGACTTCTATTCCCATTATTCCACTAAAAATACTTTTCTGAGCATGGTATTAATTTATCTTACTAAATGCCTTTTTTATTTTTTGCCTACTTCCTTTTATTTGGAATTCCTTCTTGTTGAAATCTTATCTAATATGTCAAGTACATTCTTCCCTCTCCCTTTGTCCCTGTTTTCCCTTTTACTCTCTACATTCAAACTCTTTTTTTAAGAAATAGCAATATCAACACCTGCACCAAAATGTCTTCTAACATGGCTCCAACCCAGGAGAACATGACACACATTGATAACTATCACTTACCTGTACTGTTTTATGAATGTTTTAACTCTCTTTTCTGTGTCATATGATTTCTGTCCTACCATTCTAACGTTATCTTTAGCATTCCTCCACAAAATAATTTTAATCTAATATAGTGTCTAGACTATAGTAAATATTCTGTGGAAATTTACTCCTGCTTGTTCTCCAAATAGCTTAGCTTCCTGTTCATGGGAATCTCCCTCTCACATTGTTTATACAACCAATTCTACTCTAGCATGACAGGTGTGTTCCTAAAAATCACCAAATTTGCAAAATTAGATAATTGAATTGCTGGATTTGTGGGAAAAATTGAGCTAGGGGTACACATTCATCAAGGAGACATAGAAATATTAAAAACCTACCAAAAACAGTAGCATTGTTTTGAACATGTCAAGTGGTTAAGAAAATATATACATACTACAATAAATACAGCACTTTACCTTTATAAACACCCGAGGTTTGCTTATGAAGAAGTGATGGCAGAGATGCAGAATGTGCATCATTGTGAATGTGAGGGAAGAGGGCTATCTAAACTAAAGAAATGTTGCAATACTAGCTGGGATATAAGTAGGTGTGGCTTATAATACACACTGTGCACTGATGTCTCCAGTCAATGAGTGTTTGTGAGTGGGAACCCTGACCTTCTTAGTGCTATTCAAAGTCATAAACACCAACGTACCTACCATCCATTTATTTTTCAGGTAAAAGTTTCATTTATTGTAACAACTAGGAGGGCCTTAATGTACAAGTAAGTTGCAGGAAAACTTGACTTATTGCCATGGTCTTTAGATTTCTCAATTGCTATATTTATGGACTCCCAGGGAAGCTCCCTAGGATTAGTTAGCAGAGGAGCAGAAAATGTTTGAATTTGGTTACTAGGAGGTTTTCTACTATATGTTGGTCACAATCACAGTGTACCCCGAGGACAGACCATAAAGCATAGAGGAGAAAATCTTCTATGGGATAGAACATCTCATTACCCTCTTTGCCTGAAAGAAAATATAGTCTGACATAAATTTTTTACAAAGCCTGAAAAGTTGCTAAAATTTGGTCAGATGGCCAGAAAATCAAAATATTTGAGGATTATCAACAAACCGTATATGGGAAGGTACACGGACATCTCTAAAATTGTCTCAGTGAGTAGGACATATGTGTTCTTTCGAGCTCACTTCCACTGTGGTAGATATTCTAAATAATTAGAACAAGATGCTCATTTCTGTGAATGCTATTTAGCTTCTTTTCTACAGTAATACCCTTACACCAGTACTTTCACAATTGGTTTAAAAAGTGCTAGGATGGCAAAAACACAGGTTATACGTGAGGCAACTGAGAAGATTCTTCTCGACCCAAATATGAATATTACCACTGCTAAGTGCCAGCCTGATAATTAATCTGAAACCTTCACATTTTGCCATAAGCTCTAGAATCAATTATCCATTTGATGACTTGCTAAATCTTTTATATCATAGAGAACAGAGATGTAAATTACTGGAAAAAACACACTCTTTGAATGTGAATATTCCTTATCTACCTACCATGTTTCTGCCATAAAAATCATCCAGGTACTCATGGAATGTCTCATTCATCATTATCAAGTAATTTGCTTTGTAATTAAGGAAGTAGGCAAGAGACTGATGCATACAATTTTTGCTGTTCTTTATGTGTTTATTACCCAGAAATAGAAAAGCCTGTAGAATTGAAAAACAGTCTGTTAAATACAATGGTGTCAGTAGATAGACAATGATGAGTCATTTGCCTGTTAATTGTTCTAAACTAGCAATAATGCATGGAAAGACAGAATCACTCTTCCCTTAAAGAAGGAATACAGAAGACAATATAATAGTTTCAGGATATCTGTTTTAACACTCTGAATTTGAAGTACCTATTATATATCAATGTGAAGACTTAGGGAAAAGAGATTTGGGAATGATGTACACATATGATAGTTATTAACAAATACATTATGCTTAAAAATAGATTACATGACTCTCCCAGTCAGTGATAAGTTGACAAAAATGAGAATATGTCTATGAAACTTAATGGATTTCTGGAACCAGACAAGGAGACATAAGGGAATAGCCACTAGAGAAGACAACCAAGAGGATGGCATATTGGAACTTAACCAAAGAAACATTTTCAAGATGGAAAGGATGGACAATTGTCAAGCAACTAATGCAGCTACAAAGTCAAGTTCTAAAGCAATCATCATAACATTTTGCAACAAGGAGGTCACTGTTGCCAAAGCAACTTTCCATGTATTAATTAAGAACCTGACTGAAATGGGTTCAAGAGAGTTTGGAAAGAGAATTCTTGGTAATAGTACATGTAAGATTTTAAGGTAGTTTTATTGTAAAGGAGGGTATTGGGCATAGAAATAAGAAGAAACTCTTACTCCATGAAAACCAATGGACGGTAGAACAGAGATACATATTTAAGTATATGGATAGACATGTAAGTGTGTGGAAATTCTCTTCTGATTCTCACCTAACTTCTGTTTTCTCTATGAAATCAATGGCAAGGTCATCAGCTGAGTGTGATGTTATGGAGCTGGGATAAGAAGTTTGAGGAGAAAGAAGAAACTATGAAATAGCAATCTAGAATAGGGAAGAGCATGGAAAATGTAGTAGCAATCAGGAGTTGAGACCAGTTACTAGTATGTAGTCTAGTCTATTGCATACTCATGCATGGAGTGGGTGAAAAAATGTTTATAAACCGGGATGAGAATTTGCCAAACCACTGAAGATGTAGGAAGAGATAAATAATGTGAAACAGAAATGGTGTAATTATAAAAATGGTCAATGCAATCCAAGTCCTGAGAAGAGGAAGTGAGGGACATATTAATCTCACCCCACTTAAAACACTTAAACTCCTATTTCTGCTCTATTTTCTAGCCTAACAAATACTTTTCTTATTGTCACCTGATCACTATTTTTTTTATCTTTGAGAGTAATTTCACTCAAAAATCCAAAGATGTAATTGTGATTGCCTTCTACTTTCAGAAAGTCAGTCATTTGATTTCTGATTCGCAGAAAAGAACAAAAATGTGTTGGTTGCCTTCACTGTATAGCAAAACATTTCTCAGAGAAAAAAAAGTGCAGAGGAAGAATCAGAAGTCTTGAAATCACACAGGGTTTGAATTCTGACCCAGATGCTCACATGTTTTTCTATCACCAAAGCATCTAACTAAACTTCTCTGAATCTGAGTTTCCTCATCTTTAAAAATAAGGATAATAACTACACTAGAGAGGGGGAGCTTTGAGTGAATATCAAACAAGATAACAATGCATCTTACTTAATACCTTATCTGTCAGTTTATTTTTCAAATGGAGTTACTTTACTCCCCTGTCAGTTGATATTACTAAATTATGTTGTCTGAAATGCTAGTTTCTCTGTCTCCCTGTAATAAAGTGATTGATACTGTGTAATAAAGCAATTCCATGGTCAAACACTCTTAAATGCTGTGTCAAGAAAGGGTAAGCAGTTTGCTTGATTATAAAACTTCTCAGAGGATAGGGCTTGATATGTTAATACGCTTTTGAAATTTGAGAGAGGGTTACAAAATGCAGTTTCCTACATGTATTTGACAAGAGAATTCATTGTCCCCAAACATTTAAAGGGCCTACTATTTCACGAGCTATACTAAGAAAGAAAAAAAAAAAAAACTATTTTAAACATTTGTCTACCTGAATTTCTATTCTGATAAGTCATTCAAAGATAATCAGACTTGGTATATGCTATTTGTCAGAGCTAATGGCATTTTCAAAGGCCATGCCATACTTCTAAAGATCTAGTATAGTTACTTTTCAGGGAAAAAAATGCAGAATTAAAAAAGGAATCTAATTTTTTAAACATAGCCTTTTTTGTACCTAGCTATATTCTCTGTATCTCAGGTTCAGTAGACTTCCTCGTAAGCATTTTGTCATATTCATAAAAATTTAAAAGTTGGAATATAAATCACTTCATCTTTATTTTTTACTAACTCAATAGTTTTTAAATAATACAATCTATCTGTGTTTGCTAATAAACTTAAATAATTTTTGTGCTTAAATTATCTTGTATCTTACATAGACAAATGAAGTCATATATACATACACACACTCATACACAGATACATGTATATAGTTATAGTTTTGGAGCTTTGTTCTTTTTAAAAAAATCTTTCAAGCAAATAACAGATATAGAATATGGAATGAATTATATGTTCTTTCTTCATCAGAACAACATCATTCATTAAACAAGAACATGACAAAATTTACTTTAAAAAAATTGAAAATTAATTTTCTTTTTTTCTTATTTTCTCTAAGGATTTACCTTACAGTGCTAGTAAACACCAGAAAGCTACTCTTCTTGATCTCCCTACTCTTTTATATAGTTAGCCAAGAAGTGAGCAAATAGAAAATAAAAGATCATTATTCCTTTACATAATCATTTTTTCCCAGGTCTGCACACACCTCTGTGATCTGCCTTAACCACTAAAATTTGACATTTCCTATATCCTCAGGTTAGTGTGACATTAACTGGAGCATCAAATTCTGATACTATCTCTTTTCCTTATTATTTTTATGCATTTTATGCTATTTTTAAAATAATACTGTTGAATATGTTATGAGTGAATCCAAATATCAGATCTTTTAACATAAATACAAATGTCAGATTGCAGATAAGCCCTTGTTGTTTGAATTTGATAACAGAGAACACATCCCATGTCCAGTTATTGTTAGAATGTCATTTCTACTAGGTATCCTTATGAAAATACAGTTATAATAGAACTGGCAAATTTTAAAAGAACTTAGGAAAACATAAATGTTTCCAGTTAATTCTAAGAATGAAGTAAAGTCTCCAAAATTCCAAGTTAATTTTGAAATTGAAGAAAAGACCCAGCATCCATCTAAACATATAAAGGAAAATTATAATTTTTTCTTGCTAGAAAAATTATCTATCAGTTTCAGATTGTTGTTGACTAGTTTGGATGGGATAAACTGAAGATTAAATAACAATCATTATCACATTTTGTTAGTAGATTTCATATTTACTCTCCTTATTGGGTATTGTCTATAACTAAGTCTTTTAAATTTTCGGTAATTGATTTCAGAGAATGATGACAGGTGACAGGGAGTCTTTTGACATTTATACTTTCAAATTATAATGCAAAAAGTTTTGAAGAAAGTCACTGAAAGACAGGTGACTCTGGAATCCAGGTCCAGTTACACAAAATATTTGAGGAATCAAATTTAGGTGCATAACAACCAGATTCTAATTATCTCCGTCTGCGAGAAAGAAATCTCCCTTTACTTCATTTTGGACTAGCCTTCATTTTGCCATTCAACTGAAAATAATGATACTTAATGTGAGCTCTATAAAGTCTTATTTTGCCTTTGCAGCATCCTGTGTTCTGAGCAGTGTCAATCCATACTTCTTTTATTTGGGCGAATCACTTTCTCTTTGAGTCTGTAGAACACCAGCAGAGGGAAGGATACTTAGTAGAGTCATAGTATATAAATAGCTCTGCTGAGAGCATTACAAAGACTCTGTTGTGCTATCACACAGCAGAGCCAATAATATACAATATGAAAAATCCCTGCTAAGTGCACAGAGAATACAGACAATGTTCGCCATCTCTCTGATGGACTGTTTGTTATGAGTTGCATGAGTTTATAGCGACAGAGTCAGGAGAGGCTACCACACCCCAAAGTCTTTCTATTAGAAAAAAATAACAACAACAACAATATAAACCATAAAAACACGCACTCCCTTGTAGACATCAGAGCAGCATTAACAACAATAAAAAAGCAGTGGATAGATGTGGAATTGAAACACAAACATTTCTACAGAAACAAATGGAATTTTCACAAAGCACCAAGCTTACATCACCACTTCCATGAAGATGTCTTTCTTATGTTTTCTCAAAGCACATCGATCCACTGATTTGTAAAAGTGCTAGAACATCAGATTATTTTAAGAAAAACAATATATGAACTCAATTCATGTATGAAACTATAAATGAACAGAATAAATGTATACCTTATTGAAATACTAAAACATAGGCATTTATTCTCCATGAAAATTTAAAATTTTATTTTCAGAGGATGGTCTCCAAAATGAACATCACTGAATTTTGTTATCAAAATACAGTAACCCGATCACATAGCAATAAAATAAGATACTTGAAAACTACCACATCTCCTTGATGTGGTTGTAGCTACAAGAAAGATTAATTCTGAGTGTTCTTGTTTTTAGGTACTTTCAACAAGTATTTTCAATTTTATGTTAAAAATTTCCATTAAATTATCATATAATTATATTTTATAATAAACAACAGTGCAAGATGTGCTTTCAAGTGTCTCTTGTCTTCCCACCCTAACCTTGCCTTTATTTCCTTCCTTGTGACTCTTCCTTGACTGAATCATTAGTCCTCTGATCACCTCTCTCTTCTTCCACTTCTCCCTTTTGTCCATTTACTTCTAAAATCATAAAGCTTCTTTTACTGTTATCTTTATTTTACAGGCACCTACTTCTGGATTTTGCTTTTCTTTCTTAATTTCTGACTCCATTTTCTTTTTCTCCCTTTCTCCTTTCCTTTGTTTAACACAGGTCCCCTTACTTCCTTTCCACCTCAAAAGCATGAGGCAGTTTAGAAACTTTTTTGAAACAATTTTTTGAGAACAAAATTTTTAAGGTGAGTCATTCCAATGTAAGCAAAGTTACTTCAGTGGAATTCAATCATACTTTATAGATCATGTCAAAATTCACCTCTACTGTGAAATCTTTCTCTCCTTCCTAGAAAAAACCATTTGTTTTCCTATAAGCATTCAAGGAACTGTATACACAGTTTAATTTTTTAACTTATATTATTTATAGTAGTTTACACATTCATCCTGTCTAGTAAAGTGTGAACTGCTTGATTGGAAAATATTTGGTTTCTATTATCTTTTTAGCCCTGGTACCCAAAGTGATTCCTAAATCCAGTTTGTCCCCAATAAATAAAAACTGAGTGAACACATGAACTCACATTATTCTGAGTTTATATTCCTGCTGTCCATTTATTGGAAAGTTACTTAACCTATAAAAAAAGATACCTAATTTGTAAATTATAACTAGTTACTCACTAGAGCATGAAATGACATTTAAGCACTTAGTACAGTTCCTGGGCACACAGTTATTGTTCAGTTTGTGTTAACAGTTTACTTCTGTGGAAGGTAGACAGATCTCTCCTGATATCAACAGATTTGATATGGTTATTATTTCTCTTAAAATAAAACTGTTAGAATTCTCTCAAAAACCTTTAATGGTCAACATCATCCTGCAAATATGCTGCTGGGTGTCTCATTAAATGACATATAGATTCCCTAAAGGTGAAGTTGAGGACTTGAGACTTTTCCATAATGGGCATCACTAGGGAGCAGGAAGTCCAGATGGCTCATGGCAGAGCCAGCTGTCCCGGGAGCATTGCTTGATGAGAGCTAAGGCCCACGAAACCAGTGAAAAGGTAAGGCCCATCTGAAAGTCTGGCTCTGTGGCCTAAGGTAAAATTATATGCACAGCAAATATAAAATGCTTCATGTGATACATTCATGAATCATTTATTATTATCTAACTCAACGTGTTACATAACTATAAATAGTACTACAGCAATGAACATATTAGCTAATATTTGTATATAGATATCCTCTTCTGGAAAATCTTATTTTCTTTTAGTTCCCTTAAGAGAAAAAAATGTCATAAATTATACCATGAACATGATATAGATTCCTAGTGTCCTGTCACAAATAAAAATACTTATGCAACAAATGATTTTTTTGCACAATTGTAGTACAGGTAGATAATAGGAAAAATTTTATAGATTATTTTCTTTCTGAAAATTAAAACAAGTATTTCACCTTCTTTTCTTGCACACTCAACTATCTTTTCAAAAACGTCCCTAAAGCCTCAAATTTATGAAACTACCACAAATGAAAGATTCAAGGGTGTTTCCTGCTACACCAATCTATTCATTTTTCACTCATCTTTATATATTTCTCTGACCTGTATTTTTATTATTTGTTTTAATTCCCAAAGGATACCTTGATTTATATCAATTTATACTCATCCTGATTTGTTTTATAAAATAATTTTCCTATTTCCCCAAGATCATTCTTATTCTCACTGTTACTTCTTTCAGCTACTCAGTCCTTACAATATCTCTGATGTAACTAGTTTCCAACACATTTTAAAGAAGTGTTGACTCCTTTTCTTCTTTCTCTGAGCTAACCTGCACTTCCAGAAGTATGAAGCATGACTCTCATATTCCTTCCAGAGATCCACTTGGGTTTTCTTCTGGATTTACCGTCCTATTTAACAAGTCTGAAATCTTTGGTAAAATTATTTAAGTCTTTTGCCAACATCTAAAGTCCTTTCAACTCTGAATTCCTCTGCCCCCCTCCTACAAACTCTGGAAAAGTTCAGACATCTACTCTCTTCCTGTCTATAATAATAATGTGATATTCCTCAGTGTTTCTCTCTTTGCCTATTGCCAGTCTCACGTTTTTCACTCTCTGTAATCTCATTCTTCTTCCTGAAAGTCAATTTCTATCTCGTATAATAATCTGTATCTTTTGGAAGATCTCTTTATAGAGCTATAAATCTGCTATTTACTTATAATTATGTATTTTTATCCATATAGTCTGTTAACCTCCAGTTACTTAAATGTTGTCAAACTACAAATTCTCTTTTCTACTTCCATATGTTCCATCAAAATAGTGCTACCCTTAAACTAATTGCCCATGTGTTCTAGAAATCTTTCATTTTCATTGCAGTTATCTAAAGCAAGTTGCAAATTTCTCCTTTTCCATAATGACTGCCACAACCTTAATCAGTTTCCCGTTGATTTCTTGCTTTGATTAGAGCAACATCACTCTGACCCCAAACTATTTCAAAATGTCCTTAGAATAATCTTAAAACTGCTAAGGTTTATACAATATATAGGTGAAATTCATACTTTTAACCATGAATTTCAAAGCCCCCTGACTCTTAAGTAATATTTCTCAGCACTTTTCTACATCTTTCTGATTGTTCCTTAATAGACATACTATATGTCCATCATAGATTCTGAGGGGCACATACCTCCTTCTTTCTGAAATGCCCTACTTTTCTTCCAAATATTTGAACAACATTCAAGATACAGTTTAACGTTTTCACTGAGATGCCTTATTTAATCTCTTAGAATGCTCTGAAACATTGCTTGTTAAAATTTGACGTACTTTGCTTTCTTCCTCACAGGGTTACAAACTTCTCAACAGAAGGTGTTTGCCTTTTCATCTGTTGTGGAGCCTGCTTTGTAAAAGCCACTTAATCGATGTGCACAAGTAAATGTCATTCCCTTCTTTCAGTATTGAACCTAATACTTCTCCTTGGTTTAAGCATAGTATTAATATCTCCAATACATCTCTAAGAGTTTCACTACTTTTTACATCATGGGCATTATACCAAGCATGCTAATGACACTGTTAAACTTTTTTTTATCTAAAAATAATCATGATACCAAGATGAATGCAACAGTAAAATACAATAGTCATTAACATATCTACACTTGCATAAGATTACCTATATAGAAAACAAATATGACAGACCTAAAGGGAAATAGTGACAGTGACACAGAAATTGTAAGGGACTTAATACTCAATTTATAGCAATGGACAAATCACCAAGATTAAAAAAAAAAATCAAAAGAACAAAGGTCTTAAATTACATATTAGATGATACAGACTTAATAGATAAAGGGTATTTATACCCTCCACCTGCCCTCAAAAGACAGAATACACATTCTTTTAATTCTCAAGGATCATAAACTGGGAAACAAAACAAGTCTCAATAAAATTTTGAAGACTGAAAAATCAAGCATCTTTCTGGATCAAAATGGCATAAAACTAGAATCAACCAAAAAAAGAAAAACTGCAAATTTATGAAGAATGAACAGCATCTACTGAACAACTATTGAGTGAATAGGGAAATCAAATGTGAAACTAAAAAAAAAAAAAAAAAAAAAAAAAAAAAAAAAAAAAAAAAAAAAAAAAAAAAAAAAAAAGAAAAAT
>RJWH01000129.1:0-304861 GCA_004363575.1 Solenodon paradoxus | reverse complement strand
TCACTAGAGGGAAGCAAAGAATAAAACTTAAAGCAAAAATAAATGTAATAGAGATCAAGACAATTCGAAGGATCAGTGAAACCAAGATTGGGATTTTTTGAAAAATAAATAAAATAAGATTTTTAGTCAGATTCCTAAAGAAGAAGAGAGAGAAAATGAAAAGAAATAAAATCAGAAAAGAAAGAAGTTACAACAGATACTAGAGAAATACAAAGACATAAGAAAGTATTACAAACAACTCTTTAGTAACCAAGCGGATAATCTAGAAAAAAAATTAAATTTCTAGAAACATTTAATATTACTGACTGAATCAGGAGGAAATAGAAAATCTGAACAGACCAGTTATGTTAAGGAAATTGAAACAGTAATGAAATGCTTCTCTCCTACCTACACTTCCCTACCTCCCTCAAAAGAATGCAGGACCAGATGACTTCACTAGTGAATTCTAAGAATTAATGCCCATCATTCTCAAACTCTTCAAAAAAGTTGAAAGCCACATTCCATGATCCCAGCATTACCCTGATTCCAAAATTAGGTAAGGACACTGTAGAAGAGAGGAAGCTGCACCCCCAGTGCCACCTTTCAGGCTGTAAACAGGTATGTACTAGAGAGATCCCTGGTTTCACTAGGAATCCCAGTTCATCTGTATGAACCTGGGGATCAGGTTTGGGTCAAAGGTTGGAAGAAGGAACCACCGAAACCCAGTGGACAGGTCCACACACTGCTGTACTTGTCAGTCCAACTGCTCTTAGTTTCAGGTCTAGCTCCGTGGGTGCACTACTCGCTAGTGAAAACAGTTCATCAGAGCAGCGAGTCATCCAACAAGGAGAGAGACCCCTCTGGCCAGAGCTCTGCCTGGACTGGCCAGCAGCTGTCTCCCACCCATCTCAAGCTGACCCTCAATTCGTCAGACTTAGAGACTTAGAGGAGCTGATGACACGCCAGGAGACTCCGTGTTTATCTCAGTTCGTTGCTCTGTTCATACTCTGGGCTTTACTTCTTCCAGTTGCCCTTATCAGTCAGTCCTGCGGACCCTTCTGCAGGATTGCTGCCTGTCAGCATATATAGATACTTGGAAAGGCCAACCTTTCCCAAATTTTACTCTGGAATATTGCTCTGGTTTTATTGTATCCCTAAAACCATGAACCTAGTATACACTCTGTTTGTACCCAGGCTACAGTGACCACATTTAATTTATCCAGCTGCTGGGTATACAATGTGCCAGGGCCAGAAACAAACTGGCCCTGAGTCGCTGCCCACCCCCAACCCTGCCTTTTGCCTTGAGTGGATTCTGAGTAACCTCTCGGAGGTCCATGATGGGACAGGTTGATGGAACCCAGAGACAAACCATGATTGGCCATTGGTAGAAACCCCTACCCCTGGAATGTTTTGTCTAAAAACAGACCACTGCAATGTCAGAAGTCTTCCTTGGCCACAGTCATTGTAATTGGACATATGCCAGGAAGGCAGTTCCCCTCGACTGTACACCTGCAGAAGAAAAATGGAACAAATCTGGCATCCAGATCTTTTTGTAGTGAGATAGTCTGGAGGAAATCATGTTATAACACCAATACTCAAATGTTTTTTCTTGAAATAGTATTACCCTGTCAATGGTACAATGAAACAGGCATCAGTCCTTGTATATCTTACCAATGGGCTTGGAGCAATTCCAATGGTGAGGATAGTCCTGGATTCACTTGGTATTGGAGTCTAACCCACCAATATAAGAACTGTACCTGGCATCCTAGCTCTAACCTATGGAACTGTTCATATGGCACCTATAGGGACTCACCGATCCTGAGATCCCCTTTGGGGAACTTAGACAATCACTATTATCCAAGTCTGAGACTCTATGACAGGGAACAGATCTTTGAAAGCATTCCTTGTGCACTAAAGGGTCACTATGGAATCTATGGTGAAACAGCATATACCTGCCTGCCCCAAGGTTGGACAGGCACTTGTTATATCAGCATAATTAGGCCTCAGTTCTTCCTCCTAGGAGACTCTATAGGAGAAACGTTGGGAATTAGAGTTTATGATGAGTTACATAGAGCAAAACGAAGTATAGATATTGGTCTTACTTTAACTGGTGATGCCAATGGCAATGAATGGACCTCTGAAAGAATAATTTAAGTCTATGGGCCTGCCACTTGGGCATGAGATGGCAGTTGGGGGTACTGAACTCCCATCTATCTCCTGAATCAATTGATAGGGTTACAAGCAGTAGTAGAGATAATTACCAATCAAATAGCTACTGCACTAGATTTATTGGCAGATCAGTCTACGCAAATGAGAGCTGCCATCCTCCAGAACCGACTAGCCTTAGATTACTTATTAGCAGAGGAGGGAGGAATTTGTGCTAAGTTCAATTTGACAAACTGCTGCCTTCAAATAGATGACAATGGAAAGATAGTTAAGGATATTGGCAGAGGTATGTGGAAAATAGCACATGTCCCAGTCCAGAAATGGGACTCTCTCTTCAACTCTAAATGGTTCTATTGGTTCTCCTCGGCTGGTGGATTCAAAACTTTGTTAGGAATTATGGGACTCATTTTAGGAATTTGATTATTGCTTCCTTGTCTTCTGCCTGTCATAATAGCTTGATTCAGTCCACCATAAACACAGTTGTTCAACAGGTCACAACAAAGCATGTCTTGCTGGCTCAGCAGTATAACGCTGTACCCCCCCAATGATGAAAAAGAATGCTAACTATATTCTGTTCTATATTCAGAAGGTCCAAGATGCTGCACACCCCCTCACTACGGCCCCACCCAGCAGAAAGCAGCCAGATCGAGTCTTTGCTCCAATTCCTCATCTATGGACTTTCAAAGCTTATTGTCATCAGAAAACAAAATGAGGGAATGTAGAAGGGAGGAAGCGGCACCCTAGTTTCTAGCCACTGAAGACCAATAGTGGCCACCCAGCCACCAGGCGCCTGAAAGTCTAGACTGGCTGGCAGCTACTGAGGGACCCATTTCTGAGAACGAAATTTTATGTGCATGTGACTCCTGTGTGTTATCCATGTGAGGAATTCACAAATGAATAACTGAATTCCATTTGTAATTCTTGTTCTAATTCACACCTTCCCCTCTCCCTCACCAATAAAAGTGTATCCCAAAAGTATTTTGGGGTTCAGATTCTACATCTGGCCTGCGCGTAATAAAGCTGTCTTCACTACTTCTAAAAGAACACCGTCTGGATTTTGTCAGTTGAGAGAGAGCTATAACAACACCACACAAAAAGGAAAAATGTAGACCAATATCTCAGATAAACATAGATGTAAAATCCTCACAAAAATTCTAGCAAACCATATTCAAAAACACACTTTTTTTGTAAAAAATTTTATACACCATAATCAAGTGGGTTTTATTTCAGGGATTCAAGGATTCAACATATGCAAGTCAATAAACATGATAGCACTCATCAACAAAAAAGGAAAACATCATATCATTATCTCATCACATACAGAAAAGGCAATTAACAAAATTCAATATCCTTTTCCAGATTAAAAAAGAATCTCAGCAAAATGTGTATAGATGGAATACAACTCAACAAAATAAAGCCCATGTATAATGAACCCACTGCCATCATCATACTCAATGGTGAAAAACTAAATGTTTTCCAAGAATGGGTACAAATTCAGGATGTCCACTCTCATCACTATTATTCAGTATAGTGTTGTAAGTTCTAGACCACACAGACCAGAATGGGATATAAAATATACCAAAAAAGAAAGGAAAATTAAAACCATTACTATTTACATATGACACAATGATATACATAGAAAATCCCAAAAGCCCCAGTTAAAAAAAAAATGCTAGAAATAATAAATACGGTTAAGTGTCAGGCCACTAAACTAATATACAAAAAACAATAGCATTTCTATGCACAAATAATGAGCTAGTAGAAATAGAAAACAATCCCATTAAACTGCATTAAAAAGAAAACTTGAATTTCACTAAAGAAGTGAAATAACTATATGTGCACTATGACATTATTGAAAGAAATAAAAGACACAAAGAAATGGAAAGATATGCCATATTCACAGATTAGAAGAATTTAAATGGCCATGTTACCTGTGCAAAATATAATGTCAGTATAATCCATATTAAAGTCCCAGAGATATTTTTTCACAAAAATAGAACAAAAAACATGGAATCTAGTGCTATAAAAGACTCTGAAGAGCAACAATTCCCAGAAAAAGAACAAAAATGGATGTGCCATGCTCCTTGACTTCACACTATACTAGGAAACAAAATCGTAATCAAACAAGCATGGTATTGGCATAAATACAGATCCACTGATCAGTGGCACAGAAATCAAGAGCCTGGAAATAAAGCTCACACATATTATATGAACAACTAACTTTTGACAAAGAAGCCAAGATCACACAATGGGGCAAAGACAATCTCTTCAATATATAGTGTTGGGAAAGCTGGACAGTAACATGCAAAAGAATAAAACTTGACCACTATGTATCACCATACATTAAAAAGAAATTAAGACCTGAAATCATAAAATACATAGAAAAATAAGAGAAACGTGCCTAATATCACCCTTAGAGATTTCCTTACAGTCAAATCCAATGGCAAGGGGGTAAGAAAGAAAAAAGAAACAAATAGGACTATATCTAACTAAAAATCTTCTTCATAGTGTAATAAACTATTTTGAAAACAAAATAATTCCTAGTGAATAGGTGAAGATATATGCATACCATACAACTGACAAGGGGCTAATATTCAAGGTATATAATGAACTCATAGAACTCAACAACAAAAATGCAATCCAAAATAAAGGGGGAGCAACGTACTGAATAAACATCTCTCCAAAGAAAAATACAGATGACCTATAGGTACATGAAAAGATACGTATCATCTCTTATTATCAGAGAAATGCAAACCAAAACAAGTAGATAGCACTTCACATTTGTGAAAATGGGTATTGTCCAAATGATAAGAAATGTTGGAGAGGATCTAAAGAGAAGGGACCCTTGTATATTAAGGGTGGAAATCTACATTAGTGCATTTATTATGAAAGTGATATAGAGGTTCCTCAAAAAATTAAAAATAGAAATATCAATTTAGTTATACCGCTTCTGGGTATATATTTGAAAAAAATATAGAAGCATTAATTTAAAGAGATATATTTAGCGCAATGTTGTAGCATTATTTACAGTAGCCAGGAATTGGAAACAAACTAAATGTCTTCAACAGATGAGTAGATAAAGAAGATGTGGTAAATGTACAATGGACTATTAAAAAAAAAAGATGAAATACTGACATTTTCAACGAGAAGGATGAAACAAGAGAGTATTAAGCTTATTGAAATAAGTCAGATGGAGACAACCACATTGTTTCTATTATTAGTGGTATTTAGAGAAATTAAATATATGAATAAACTAAATAAAACAAAATAAATCTGTAGACCATAAGACCAAATTAGTGGTTACCAGAAGAGGAAAGCAGGAGGGCAAATTGGGTAAAAGGGGTCATATATATAGTGAACTTTAGAACTGGCTTTTGAGTGGCTTCCATACTGCAGTATATATGAGTGAGTGTGTGTGTGTGTGTAATGTTGTTCACCTGATTTTACACAATGTTATAGTACACTGTTAATTCAACAAAAAAAGAAAGATTTAAAAAATAAAAGTAGAAACAAGCATGATGTTTACTTCACAAAAATCTCTTGGTGTAATTTAAGGTGTATTAATAAAAAAAAAAAATTAACAGTGAATATAGACATATACCTTAGGCTTAAATCATTGAAAATGTATGACATTATTTAGAACAGCTAATTTATAAGCTGATATTGGCAACAACCTAAGTGTCCATATCACTAATAGCACAGTCAGTAGAAAATTGGTAACTAACTGACAAATCTAATTGGAAATATTTTTTGAAATTAAGGACTTCTGGTGTCAAAGGAAGAACTTTATAAGGCTAAATTATTTTCAAGTATTCTCTACTTCTCTTAAGAAAATCATATATCAATAAAAAAACAATTGCTTCAAAAGTATTTTTTATTGTTAAATTTTAAAATTAGAACCACATTTTCATTCAGAGATCAAAAACTGTTTTCTCATGGAAGATTCAAGAAAAAAAGTATAAAGTATATGACTTTTATCTTGGCTATTCAAAGGGATTTGATTATTTTATGGATACATTCATCCCAATTTCAGTTTCTCTCTTCTCTTACAACCCTCTCTCCACATGTACCAAGATACTATCTTCCATCCCTCTGAGTCACTTAGAGCAGATTTCTGTAGTTACTAGAGTGATAGAGTAATAAAATATTGAAGTCACATTTTTTATTATAATTCTTATTTGAACATGGCACTGTTAAAAATTAAAGGACTTTCAAGATGCAAAGTAATTTTACTTAATATGTGTTTTAGACTCTGACTAGCAATTGGTGGGAACGTTTTGTTTAGGGGAGTGGGGTGAGAATGAGAAACTTTTCATGCATGTTAGATTATCACAACTATTCATAAGACCAGATGTATTGCTAATTTCCTGGAAAATGTATCAGACTAATTTGAAGATAGGCTTTTAGTTTGCTTTTTAAAAATTAATTTTATTTTTCAATGCTGAGGAAATTAGACTTAAATGATACATTGCTGAGAACGGAAATATCATTCAGCAACCAACCAACCTACAAACAGGCATAACTCATGAGGTGATGAACAATGAATTCACAGAAGCTTTAAAAGTATTTTTGAAAGAACATTCTTAAAGGAATTTTCTTAAGACTGCTTGGTCTCCACGAAGTGTTGGTTGGTGTTAACCTTCACACAGGCTTGGGGTGAGGAGTAGGGACTGGAGTAGCATGAAAAGTTTTTGAATACTTTCGTACAAGTTATTCAAAGCTATAAGTCACGCTGACTCATTGTTTCCTCAATTCACGTGGGAAAAATGCGAAGATGAATAACTTTCAAAGTAAGATAAATGATAAAGGGGCAGTATCTTGAATCTATCATGGACTGTTTCCTATGACTGTAAACCACATATTTTGGAGCGGGAGTGTAATTATTAGAAGATTTTTATGTTTCTCTCCATTGAGCTGCAGATCAATAGCATATGAGCTGAAGTGAAATTTTTCCCAGAGCTTTTGTAAAGATCAAACTGTGAAGTCCTCGTGGAAATTTGAATTGCCATTTACAGACGTAGAAAGTAAAAAGAAAAAAGAGGTATACTTCAAAAGTATCTTTGAGTGTTAGACACTTGAAAATTTTGCAAGTTGATTGAAATTATTTAAATAAATGTCTTTAAACTGTGGTCTCATGACATTATTTTTAAGTGTATCCTACTAATCACTATAACCCAATCTTCAGCAAACTAGCATGCAGTGATGCTCAATAAATATTTCCTAACAAATGTGAAATCCATCAATTGCATTGATTTTTGTCTGCTGATAAGAGTAAGGGTTAAATACTCATTTAATGTTTACTCCATATCAAGCATTAAAACTATCACATAGAACAAGGGGTTTCTGTGTAATTTCCCTTTTAATCCTCAAATTTATACCATGAAGTATGGGGAATTGTTACTTCATTAAAAATAAGAATGCAGATATACTTCCTGCTATTGGATGAACAATAACTGATGGTGATTGATTATATAGAAATATGGAAAAATATATGTTCTAAAATGCTATAAAATTAAATATCTTATTTCTATAGCTTAGTGCCTTCTAGGTCTAATATCTTGAGAGGATATAATCTGCCCATAAGGAGAAAATTGTTGAATTAGACAACATCACCACCTACAGCCATTTTAATCTATGTATGGTCCTTTTTCTTCAGGTTCCACACACTGCCTTGACTATTTCTTTTCTCACTTCATTTATCTCATATATATATATATAAATATATATATATATAGTGTGTGTGTATGTGTATGTACATACACATATATGTATATGCAATATTTATATATATCATTAATTTGTAAATTATATATATATAACTGAGATTGATAATCCCAACACATAATGTTCTACTTAGTGTAAGATCCACATATCGAATCATCTCTCTTCTTGACTACCCCACCGAAAACCCATTTTGAACATTGTGTCCAAACCTGAAGACTTCATCTTCTCTTAAGCGCTATTCCTTCTTAAATTCACTTTATCGTTAAATGATATAAACATCCACCTAGCTCACAATGAGATATCACTTCACACCAGTAAGAATGGACTATATAAAACAGACCAAAAGCAATTAGAGCAAATAGAAATTAAAGCAAAAGAAAGGGCCAGAGAGTAACAGTATGGGTGGCAATTTTAAATAAGTTTAGAGATCAACCTTAACTGTCCAGATCCCCATGGCTTATTCCTTCATTTCTCCTTTCAAAAACTTTTTATTGCAAAATACTTTCCATGGAGACAAGAGCAGACAGAATAAGTATAATCAACTACCATGTATCCATTATTCAAATTCAAAAATTATTAACAGGGTGATTTTATTTCATCAGTATCTCCACTGATTTCTCTTACCTTTGTTTGATTCAAAGCATTTCCTCTATATCAGAACATTTAATCTATAAACATTTTCATATGCATTTCAAAAGAATGACCCTCAAAGAACAACATCCACAATACCATCACTACACCATAACACATTAAGAATAATTTCCAACATCATCAAATGGCTAACTCCAGAAACCCCACACATTCATCTCACTAGTGCTTACCTCTGAGCAGTACCACAGAAAAATAATTTAAAATGAATTCGCTGCACCTTCAACTTGCGTGAGACACCATAAATTCCAACTACCAAGCCTACGGTTCTCTCCAAATACACAGCATTCTCTCCAACATGACTTTTTTAAATGAAACCATGTGTTGCCCCAATTCTCACACCTGTGTTCAGTCACCAGTTATTTAATGTATAGTCCAAATAAGAGATAGTTCTGAACCCATTTATCAATTAGAATTTTATTACAATAATATTTAGAGTAGCATTTCACAGGAAGGGTTAAATGAAAGTTGTAAAGAAATAGTGGAGATGAAATTTTGACTTTACATTGTGTACTTGATGCAGAAAGAGAACTCAGTACATGCACAGAGAAGCATGTCAAAATGGTTCAGTTTGTTCCCAGGGCTCTGACACCAGCTGACTTCAATTAAATAGCAGTCAGCTGGAAAAGCATTCTGGGTATTGATATGCAAATGAATTCACTGAGCATTTCTTCATATGGCTTTGGAATTCCCACAGCCACAACTACAATGAGACATATTTTTTAAAGTTGTATTTTAGGCAAGTAAATACAAAGCTAACATATCAGATTTAATCCTAATGGAGCTAAAATAAAACATTTCTAAGAGAAACAAAAATATTTTTAATATAAGATTATTCTTAAGTAGCTTCAAAGATGCATGAAACATTTGCACATTGCATAATCTTTATTCATAATTTCAGCCTCCCCAGTCTAGTGGTTTTCTCTAAATTAAGACATTTTTATTTGGGTATTTTCAAGGAAGGATGTACTTGTTCAGAGAAATTAAAGATCAATGAGTGTTTGAATACTAAGAAAACATTGTATAGCCTCTAGAGAATCAGTCTGGTTTTTAAAATAAACTGTCTCATCATTTAATTGTATAAGAAACTAATTGAACTTTAAAAAAATAAAAAATTGTAAAAGGGAGGAAGAAAAATATGATCCAGTAGAGAAATTTGCATATAATTTTTAAATTTATTTATATTTGACTTGACTGTCAATTCTCCTTACCCTAAAGAGAATGAATGATAATAAAGCTCCAAGAAAATATTGTGGTTATAGTGCTTTAGAAATGTGACACAGCTTCTTGATTTTCCTTAGTTTAACCCTACCTTCTTGCCAATCTTCCCCACCACCACTACTACCCCTACCTAAAAACATTAAGTAATTTTCTATTCTAAAATTATAAACTGAAATGCAAAGTGCATAATGCAAGCCATCCTTTTTCTGTATAAACCAAGATCACTTTGCAGCATACCCCTGCAGGGGACCTAACAGGGAATTTCCAAAACATTAATGTATTCAGAAGAAATGTCAAAATAAAGAAAGCCTGTAAACATTGTCTGTGGGAAGCTTTTCTGTGCCCTTCCGAATGTAAAAACAGTTCTCATTTTCCCACAGAAGTAGGATCTATTTCTGCCATCTAGTGACAGTAGGCCAATGGGTGCTTAGAAAAGAAAAATGTTTTCTAAATAGACTCAACAAATCAATGAAAAACAATCAAGGATTTACAAGCACACATAAATACATATGTACACACACACACACACACACACACACACACACACACTTCTTTATAAAGAAAACAGGTTTTTTTAACAGGGTACCGAGTGTAGGTAGAGTGCAGGTATCCCAAACTGATCTCCGAAATAAGAAAAAAAAGATAAGCACCTATATGTGCAGAATGATTTTAAAGTTGTCAATTCACTTTCACATGTATTACCTTTGCAAGAATCTAAGAGGCAGATGGATCTGGTTGGGAGTTTGAGTGCTAGAGTCTGACGGCCTGAATTCAAGGCTTATCTACTCCTTTATTAGAAATCTTGTTATTGACTCATCCAACTACAGGATTCAGTTTTCTCTGATTACTAGACTTGTGCTCACTGATTATGTCTCATATCCTTTCATACATTAAGTTAGATCACATGGCTCCATTCTGTTGAAAGCAGTAAAGTGAAAAAAAAAACACCTCTATTTCAAACATTCTAATTATGGAACTTTACAGGGATATTCATGCATCTGAGCAGATCTAAAACTATTTGGTGGCAGAGACACCTATGTTAAGAGAGGTGAGGTAGGAGGGTAATGATCTGAATGACAACTTATTATTTTTTTAGGGATTTTTTTTGTTTACCCTTGAAAATTACATTTGAAAGCTTAAGGAGAAAAGAAATAAAAGCAGTAATTTGTGGCTTACTTTTTTTACAGTAGTGTTCAATTCTCTCCTCATTTTTTACCTACTAAATAAAGCAAAACCTCTATATTTAATTCAAACAATTATTTACATTATCAAAGAGGATGAGAAAATACAGAAAAGGGAAGGATGGCTTTTTCTAGGACTATGCAATTCCATCCACAAACACTAGAGAAAAGGCTGAATACTGAGGTATAGAGGTCAGCTGGTAGAAAGGTTCTTTGGAAGTCTTCTTTTGTTCTCTCTGTATTTCATATTTACACATCTCTGCTTTCAAGATGACATTTTCCTGCATTTTACATTTATCCTACATCTATGGCTGCTGATTTTCATATAGGTTTCTCTTATATCTCGAAACCTTGAATGTTGGAATCCTAATAAATCAGTCTTTGAAATGTCTCTCCTTTCTAATTATTCTCACACCTATGGTGTTCATATCTAATTTCATGACTTTAATACACTAACAAATCACAAATGTGTATCTATAGCTAGATAACTCCCTCAACTTTAGATTTATATGGCCAATTATCCTATTAAGACCTCATCTGCAAATGTAATGATATATCAAAATTATTATATTTAACACTGAGGTCCTTGATCTTTTCTCTGAAACATGTAATACCAACCCTTTTTTTTTTAATGGCAATGCTATCCTTTCAGTGGTCTATACTAGGTTGTTGATGATGACAGGACTGAGCCTCTGGAAGTAGCTGAACCTGATACGACGACTGAATTTTCTGGTTACAATAATCAATAACTTCATGTCATTTTCCACTAAATATGTTTAACTACTTTACCTCCATATGCTTAGTCAATATCTTTTAATCAGTCATGCCCTGATGGAGTAGTAGTTAGGTCCACTGCCTCTCGCTGAACACAGTCCACCTGCATCACAAGGATTCTGGTTCACTTCCCAGGGCCAGTGGTGGTGGGGAATAACCAAGATCTACAATTAAAAAATAAATGGAAATACAAATAAATGAAAAATGCATCTTCCTCCTCTCTCTGCCTGCTCGCTTATTCACCTTCATTGCTGTCTGCACCGTTCCTTTAAAATAAAACAAAAACAAAAAAACCTCAATCATTTTTATACCAGACTCAAAATTTTATTCTATTCTCTGGTAAATTTTCTCCAATCTCAAAACACTGGTTCAGGAACCCTTTTCATGTGATGTCAGACATCAAACTCTTTTATACTAATACTAACATAGTACAGATTTAATAGTCTAATTATACAACTGCAAAATAAGAGGACAGAGATTATACCTGTATTCTTCATCTTGGAATCCCTTTTGCCAAACACATCTTACATACTCAATTAATATATGTCTAATTCTTGAATAATTGTGACTCATCCCAAATTAAACCTATTAATCTAACTTTGTGTCAATTTAATGTCTTAGGCCAAAGATAAAAAAATCCAACTCTCTTAGATATTAAGAAAAACTATCATCTTACAGAACAAGAAGTCTCTAACAGTACAATTCTAGAATCAGTTTGACAACATCATCTGAAATCTTGTGCCAGATTTGTTCTCAAAATGATACCCTCATGGTCATAAAGTGGCTGCAGTAATTGTAGGTATCATGATGAAACTGACAGCATTTAGAGGAAGAAAGACATTTTCTTTTCTAAGGTGTTAAGACTGAGGGAGTGAAAGAAGCTTTGTCAGAAGTGTCTCATAGAATATCTTTCCTATATCAGTAAACAAATTTGCTTTTCCTAAATCCTAGAAAAGGAGAGTGGGAACACTTTGATTGCCCTAGAGTAATCATTTAGAATATAATATTTAAGCACCAATGAACATGTCACAACTTTGTAAGTCTGAATTGCCCAGTCTGTCTAAATGTGTCACAGTAAAAGACCTTTCCAAAATATGTAACTGGAAGTTAAATTATTGAGCAAATCTACCCCAAGTCTCAGTGGCTTGCATAGAGTTACTGAAATAAGCAGCTCAATTTATTGAAGTGGCAGCTCTTTTATCCCCTTTGGTCCATTTTCTAATAATATGTGGATGAATAAGGTACATGAACTACTTCAATTTATAGAAAGTGTAACTATGAGAGTCTTTCTGGCATGTGTTTCTTTATTATTATTATTAAATTTAAAAAACCCATCCATTGAACGCCTATTAAGCCTATTGCCCCTCCCCCACAACCTCGGTTCTGTGTCAGAGTCCACTGCTGTATACCGTCATGTGTTTCCGCCTATAAAATATCATGTATGGGACTTTTCATGCAAGCGAGTCTCTGCCAATTTCCCTGCTATTTGTTCAGATCTCTTGGTAGGTATGACCTTAGAATAAAAGTAAAATTGGGACATATAAGAATAACATTTTACCTAATTTAGCAGTTAACGCCAGTGAAGTAGAAAATTATGGTAAAGGAGATAAAAGTGGATGAAGATTCTAGATTCTGATATAGTTCAGTAAATTTAAAATAAAATAGAGAATTAAATAGGAGTCAGTCAATATATATAGATTAGAACTGAGAGAAATCTTTAGCTTTTCTCTCATGATAGAATAAATATTGTAAACTTAATTAAACATCTAAGAGTCCATAGGATGCATATATTTTTCAAGCATTATCACAGAACTTCAAAGGGTAGAGCTAATCAAATTGTGGGAGTTCTTATTACCAATTATAACTCTCATCTTAAAACTGTTTTTTCCAACTCAGAATATTTTCACAAGGATCTTCTGAATAGGGAGCTAACAGTTTTGAAAGCACACTGTATATCAAAAACTAGATCACACACATCATTTCATTTAACTCACATAACCATGTGATACAGGTATACATACTTTAATTTATTGATGGGAATTGAAGCCCAGAGAAGTAGTTTTTTTTGTACAATATAGCTGAGCAACTGTCTAAGATATGAACCTAAATCAATCTTATGGCAAAATTCATTGGGTAAGAAATGAAATATCATAGACTTGAAATATATTTCATCTCAAAGATTTTTTCTAAAATTTTGTCCCACTTAAAAATTTTTGATAATTTCTAGTACAGAATATTAAACTATGATGTATACATTGAAATTCACTAACTTTTATAAGCCAGATATGACATCTTATGCCATGATAATAAACAATAATAAAAAAGTTTATTACTCAATCACTTAGAAATAGTGGACACTATTTTGACTCACATGTTCACAGTAAGTCTCGTGACTAATTCTAACTTCAGAGGAAGAAGAAATTTTAGTCACTTATATGTTTGGAAGAAGCAGAGACCCAAAAGTGTTCCTGAGCCTTAGTGATAATCTGTGAAATAGCTACATATTTATTTTGTTCTTTGTTCCTTTGAAGACATATTCACAGAGGATATGTGTAACCTCTTTCTGATAACACTGCACAGTGCCCTGCTAGAGTATAAATCAGGCCAGTTGCCTCCAAAGGAGTGCAGTCCACATGCATTACTACCCAGGTTTGCATCTGGGTTCGGGGAGAACAACCAATGTAAACACCTAAATAAAAATAAAATAAAAGTGTTCCATCCTTCTCTTTCTTCCTGCCTGCCAGCCTACCTACTTGACTTAATTCCTGTCTGTGCCTTTCATTTAAAAGAAAATAAAACACAAAGATTTTACTTAGCAGTCTTTGTATAACCAGTTCTATCTTCCTACATCCTATAGTACACTTAAGTATACTACATATTAATAAGTTATAAAATAGACCTTTCTACACATATCCTCCAAAATATTTCTGAAGTCCAAATTCAAAATAAGAAACAGAGAAAAACAGATATCCTTAGCCTAGAAGAATTGCAATTACAACAAAATAATCTCCCAAATAACAGAGGTGGGTATATTTATTTATCTTCCATCTTTCTTTTGTGAAACATAATATGCTCAATAATTTTCAAAATTACAAAGAAAATGTGCACTTGCTATATCATGGTAAATAATATAGAGGCATTAAAGTATTATTAGTTAACATTCCTTCCCAGCTACACTACCCTTGAGTTAAATGTTAAAATTTTAGTGTGAACTCTTAGAAGCATGACTCTAGGCTCATACTAATATTGGCATTGTTTTTCTTTTATCAGAAATTGTTTCATACAATATCCATTTCTCTACAACGATTCTTTAACATATCAAGCATATCTATTTATATCAGGATATATTCTTAACATATATTAATAGCTACAAAATTCTCTATTATAATTGTATCATAACTTATGTAATCACTCATCTTTTAGATATTCAGATTAATTATGGATTTTTACAGTTATAAACAAGAATAAAATAAATCCCACTGTAAATATTATATGTAATTGTTTTTATGTTATCACTTTTAGTTTTGTACAATAGATTCAAAAAAGTGAATAGGCTAAGTCCAAAGACATGTGTATTGTTAAATTTAAAAAATAGTGGCATATTGTTTTCTAAATGTTTCTTGTGATAAATGCATCATTTGTTATCTAACTCTGACTCTATCTCAGAATTATAAAAGATAGGTGGGTTCCAGCATCCCTGCAAAATATACAGCACCAAAAGCTTTACTTTTAGCTTCTAGTTTTGCACCAAAAGTAAATTAAATTTATCTCAAGAACTAATGTAAAGAGGAAAACACTGATAAAGAGATAGGGAATAAACTTAGAGACATTTTATTCCATTACCTAGAATACACATGAGTTGTCTACCATTTCTCCCCCTGACCAATGAATTAAAATTCAAAGATTTCTACTTCATGACAAGAAACATTTCCCCAAGAAGAAATTGATTATTTCTTTAGAGGCTGAAACACATCCAAATAAAAGATTCCTCTAATGCTCCATTTCTGGTTTATTTTGTCCACATGAATCCTGTTAGTTTAAAAAAAGTTAAAGTACAAAGATCCTCAGCAGTTCAGTGTGGATGTTTTCTTCCAGCTGGCTTCTCCTCATGTGACCTAAAAATATGTCATAATGCCTTAAAATAAATTCTCAATATCATATTAAGTCTCAGTATCAGATTACAAGTCAGATGAGGAGAAAATCAAAACAGAATAGTATATTAAAAATAGTAATACATCAAATATATTGGCCCAATGTATAAATTTCTTTAAGTACAAACAAGTATCAGCAGAAGAAATAAGTTGTTTTCCCCCATTACTTTTAAATATCATCATCTATGGATAGTTACAACAGAGTACTACATTAAAGTGATAGTTTGGTAAAATTTACCCCTGTGTGACCAGTAAGCTCTGCTCTGTTATATGATTACAAAATGTGCCTCCAACCCTGAATATATTTTATAATGTGCTCTGAAGATGGTTAAGGACAATGAAGAGAGAGAACAATAATCTACCACCCCAAGTGGAGAAATGATATGAAAGAATCATGCCTTAAAAATCAAACATGATGTAACAATATCATTTTCTATCTGGTGAAAAAGTTTATTAAATATGGCAAATTTCCCAGTTTAAATGTTTTAAAGCTAAAAACAACATTCCAAAGTTGATGTTTTATTACACCCCATGATAACTCAAAAGTTAGGAAAACATTTCTTTAAGCGTTGTTATAAACTACACATTACATATTCCATTCCCAGTCTTACGTTGGGCTTCAGAGAAACAGACTTCAATATGAGTACAAGTGATTTATAATGACACTTATAAGAAAGTTAAAGAAGCCAGGCATACAAAAAAAAAAAAAAAAAAAAAGGAAGCATATAAGTAAGGGTGAAATTTTAGGCAAGCTTCTGCATAGGGTATCCCAATAGGGTACCCTTCAAACTGATCCTTATAGTGAATTCTGAAGCGTAAAATTTATTTCAAACTTGTCTGCTCTGAAGGTAAAGAAGCTGGAATTTCATGAACCGGTCAATCACTGGTTTATCTGCCCCTAATTGTAAGTAGTTCCAGTAATTCAAGAGCAACCCTCTGAAGAGACTTGCAAATGTATACTAAGTGCAAATGCACAGAAGTGGCAAACAGTGTATCTACAGAGGTTCTAAAGATCTGTAGCGTTCTGGGTGGAACACTAGAAGTGTTCATTGATGTCTCAGATTTTATCAGCACCATTCAGAAAATGTCAAAACCAAGCACAATCTGTATCACTCTAGTTTACACCGTAGTTCTAAACAATCTCCAAATCCCAATGGCTTAAAGTAAGTTTATTTTGCTCAGGATTCATGTCAATTGTAGACCAGCAGGGTGCTCTAATCACTGAAGTGACTCCAGAATCCAGGTTCTGACAGAGAAGTCACCATTATAAATGTTGTCAGTCGCTGTACCATGAAGTAAGATAACTCGAGAAGATATGTACTGATAAGGAAATAGTTTGATCCATAGGTGACAAATATAAATTTTGCTCAGAATTCACTGGCCAGACCTACTTCTTTATCTGCCACCCTACAACCACAACAGGGCCAGGAGGTGCTGTATTATCATACTCCCAAAGCTAGAAAGCTGAAATATTTGCCAAATAAGTAAACACCACACTTCTCAATAGGTTCAATATCAAAATCATGACTTTTGAACAAAAATAGCCTATAAGAGAAAATTTTAAACACAGAACGTACAGATGGCTCAAAAGACCAAATAATTTCTATAAGAAGTGGAGTCAAACTCTATTAATTTTTATAACAGACTGGAAATTAATAGATTGGAAATCATATTCAAATGTATTATAGAATTTTAGATAATAAAATTTTAAATCAAATGTCTTGGGAAAAAGTTATATTAACAGGAATAAGAAGAAAAGAATAGAGGAGATTGGAGAAAAATACATAAAATTCTCAAAGATAAAACCTAAATTTCAAAAAATTTTGCAAGATATGGCAGACCAGGAATGAATCAACTTGTCCTTTTGCATTGACAAAAGCTGACCCAAGTGTATAATGTGACGTTATTAAATATATACTTATTCCTTAACAGATGGAAATGTGATATTAAATTCTTTCCCAAATGCCATTATTCACTCTGTAATTATTTTTTCAAACTCATCAGAGTTTTCTAAGTAGACAAAATTATGGGATATAGAAAGACTACTTGTTAAGGATCATTTTCAGAAGATCTGTGAGTAGGATTCCTAATCATCAAGAAAGACCTGCCAATAAATAACCCTAAGAGTGAAATGTTATTTTAAACCCAACTATGACTAGTTCAACATTGTTATGTGGTTCAAGAGACTCTAAAAGTAAATCCTGGAGATTACATTTCTATGGCAATATTGAAAAAAACAGTACTGTGAAAATGAGGAAAACATAACTTTTTATAATGGTCACTAGTAAAGGAAGATAAATTTTTTACTAATAAATATAATTATGTGAGAGTAAATTTAAGCTCGACAATTTAAGTATAATTAGAATGCAGGTGCTTGTCAATCACTTATCAATTAATTGACAAAACTTGTTAAGAATCCACTAAGTCAGGTAAAATAATCTTAAAGGTATTGCTTTATAAGACCAGTCTAATATCAATACAGAGAAAAGTTATTTGGGGTGATTATGAAGAATACATAGTTCATAGTCCATCCATTCTAGAATATATATCAACAGCTATCAAAATGTTTTTAAAAGCCAATGTAATAGAGAAGAATCCTCTAAATTGTTTGTTATCCTCATTCAAAATAAAATGTACTTATCTTGAGTTTCATGGGAAAAATTATACTCATAATTTAAGATTATTTACTAAGATGATTCCATTCTGAACATCAACACATATTTCTACTACTAAAGTATTTATCATTGAATCATTGAAATAATTCACTAAACTCTCATTGCTTACCTTGTATACTACTTTAGAGTTCTTTGAGTCATTGAGTCAGCAAATACTTATTAAGCACTTTTTATTGACCAGTATTCTTCTATGCATTAATTATTTTTTGTTCTGGAAACATCCTCTCATCCTTTATACTTTCTTATAAAGGCCAAGTTATTTTCCAATATTAAAATAATAAGTTAATTGTAGGTCTTGGCACAAGAATAAGTTCCATACAAAGTAAAACAGAGTAGGTACCAATCATGTGTCAGGTATTACATTAGCAGGCCCTGGGATTTTGGAGATGAGTAAGAAGTGGTTTCTGCCTTCCACTATCTGGGTCTTTTTTATTCCTCTCTGTAGGATTTTCTCACTAAAACTAGTGAGGCAATGAGGAACCTTATATTTGGAAACAATGCCATCAGCTTTAAAGAAGGATTAGGGAAATGTTAACCTGAAGTTATATTTTAAAGAGGTTTAAGTAATGCGCAACCTGATGGAACAGCAGTTAAGTCAATTGCCTCTAAAGGATGCAAGCCATACACCCCTGGGTCCTAATTCTGGGTCAGAGGGAAACAACCAGTGTAAAAAACTAAATGGAAATGAAATAAAAATGCTTTTCCACCTCTCTCTTCCTGCCTTCCTGTCTACTTACCTTCAACCTTACCTGCAATTTTCCTTAAAAATAAATACTTAAGTTGAAACTGGGAGAATATTTATAGACACAAAATCGTTCCTCATTTCTTTAGATATTCTGAAATCTCTCCTTATACCAGTTGGATCACTGAAGGGTACTACGAGCAAATCACATATTATAGCCATTTCCTCCCCTATAATGTTTTTGTCTTTATCCCATGCATCTCCCAATCTTCAGGAACATTACACAAAATAGATCTATGAAACTCCTTACTCTATGATAAACGTTTTCAACTTTTCTTCTGTACAATAAACAAATATATTAAAAAATGTTTCTTGATTTTGGTTTCATAAATAGCTGTTATGCTTCTTCAAAGCAACTAATTTCCTTTTAACTTAGAGATAGTGGTCAACTTTCCCTCTTCTCATAGGCTTCTAGAGAGCTTAGAGTAAAATTTGTGACCTACCTCTAGCAAGTATATAGAACTTCTGGGGAAATATTTTATGTACTAACCTCACTCCTGGCTTGATTTTACTTTTCTTATTTTTCTTTTTCCCTTGGCTTTTTTCACATTTAAAATTCATTTAATCTTGCTAGCATGTTTATAAGTTCTGGTAACTTATTTTTGTCACGACTCAGAGTACAGGTAAATAAATAACTAAATAAAGCATTCTGGAACTTACTTGCAAAGGAATATATTTCAGAGCTCATAGAACTTATTTGTCGAAAGGTTGGGAAGAGCAGTAGTGAAATAATTCTTCAATAAGCCCTTGAAAATAAAGAAAATAATTTTGAGTAATGATGGTAAGATAATAAAGACATAACTCAGAGTTACAAATAGAGAGACAAATTACAAAGGATTCATGGGTTCAAGCTAAGAGAGAAACAAGCTAAGTTGCTAGTAAACTCAGTTTTCAGCCTTCCTTGCTCCCATGCTGAGCAACATGACTATTAGGAGTGTATTAAACCAGTACACTAGAAAATTTGAACAGGAGCATATGTCCAATTTATATAAGGTACCAATGGAAGATACAGACATGGAATTCTAATGGCTATCAATTTATTTATAAAGTGAGGTTTATCCTGAAAGATCCTCTGATCACATTTATTCCAAATCTTGTGAAATGAAACTAAGAATCTTACAAGAGCAATACATAAAGTTTGTGGCTTTGAACTTAAATTCATAAATGATCATGTTCATCATATATATATTCAGGAAGAGTATCTATAGTTAAGCCCACTGACTTTGAATCACCAGTGAGTGAATAGGCTGCAATCAGCTACTAAAAATTTGCAGAAGCATCTTCCAACGGAGTACCAAGAAATAAAAATACCACCAAAGCAAGAGAGTTGATATTAACTCCTAGCCAGGACCTAGAAGGCTCAATTAAAAGTAAGGTTTTTTTTTTGTTATTTACAATTTCATTGCAAATGAGAGAAATTACTACTAGTGTACTGGAAATAATACTGTGTAACTGAACATACGGAAAAATGACCAACTTTGTATTTATATGTTGATATGATTTTTGACCTCTGTAAAACTTGAGAGAAATACATATTTCCCTAGGAATACTTATATAATAGAAACATTAAAAAAAAAAAAAACTGTCCCTCATTTTTTTAATTTCTCAAATCACAGTTTTGATAACAACAGCTTCTAAATCAGGTGTTGGAATCCTAGGAGAGAATTTAGTAGAACTCTTCTTTTAATTTTTTTATTATTTTTCATTTTAATATAAATTTCATGAAGTAACATTATATATTACTACCTTCATATACTTCATTAAGTTTGCCACTAAGAGTCCAACTCTATTTTTCACCATATAATTGATAACTTTTATCCAATCTGTTCATCTTCATCTCCAATTCCTTTCTGATAATCACCCTCCCATAGCAGGCAAAGCAGGGGTCTTGGATCCTACACAGAACAATAATAAAGTAATTTTGGTTCGAAGTCCAATTACCTGGTCTAAAATCCTTTGGAAATTCAACAAATTATATAACACTTGTACTACAGTCTAATTATGGATAAAATGTAGATAATAAGAATTCTGAGGACAGGCTTACTGAACAGATTAAATGAGATGATGTGTATAATGCACAGAAACTGATAAGCATTTGATAATTTCCAAATAAAAATATTTTGTATTTTATGTTTGAAAGTTTAACTTTAATAATCTACTTATGTATTGTCATTGACAACTATATTTCAATTAACTAATATAAGTACATTTCAAGTTAACACAATGTGTGAGTTTTATATTAGATTCTTTATAGTTGGCTGACTTAAAATAATAGAAGAGTTAAGATCATGAATTGCTGAAATCTTTTAAGCAAAATTATGTGTTCACAGTTCAATTTTGAAATTAAGGAGAACACAAAAAAGATTGATAGCGAATAAATGTATGACTTTTTTATAACTATTCTTTATTGAAAATTGTATCATTCAATCCATAAAAGAGGTTTTAGAAAACCACTTTCTCAAGTTATACTTGATCAGATGGGAGGTTTTACTTACATTAATAAATCGAAAGAACAGTTTTAATTAAAAACTCATGCTATTTTCAAAATAATGCTGAAGAGTAGATCTCTGATCAATTGTAACTGCCAGATGGGAGATTTTCATAAGCTGTTTTTAATATTTCACTTTCAAGAGCACAGCACTTAAATACGCTGCTCACCAATCTCAAATATAAATGCTATTCAATCACAGTATTAAAATAATGAAATAACTTAAGTACTTTTCCATAATTTTTGTTTGTAATTTTAAATATGTCATGAAATGCAATCACTGAATTAGCAAAGCTTTTCATCAAATTACTTTAAGTAAAATTTCCACAGCAAGCACATTGACAAGGAATTATGACAGACTTGGTCAAGAAGTAAAGTAGTGCCAAGATGATAATTTGACAAGTGTCTCTGATAACCCCAATGAGAAAAAATAATATCTATGTGAATTTCCATAAGATTTGGATTTATATTTTTATGGAATTAAGTTGCACTGATATTTATAATTGAATATGTTATCATACAAAAGAGAAGGGAGAAAGTATGACTTATTTACAGCATTTTACATTGTCCAAAAAAGACATTTTGCTTTTGCCAAAGGATTTTGACATTCATCATTTTTTTTCTGGTTCTCGAAATATCCCAGTGATCTAATAAATCTATTACTTATCCTACCGAATAAGTAAGAAAACTAAGAAACACTGAGATTTCAGGGTAACCTAAAGATAGGACACTAACTGTAGAACCCAGGTCTGGCATTTCTCAGGTCACTGCTCCCTCTTAACTACCCACCCCATATTTAGAAAGAAGATAAAATAGCTGAACTAAAGTGGTGCTCCTCAGCTAAATGTGAAAATAATTAGACTCTAGACAGGAAAGAATGAGAACCCATTTTTTTTATTCCTCTTGAAGTTCCTCATGAAAGGACAGCATCTACCTATTTTTGCTTCTTTCCCCATTAAGAAAAAAAATAGCAGCAAGAGCACTAGTTACAAATTATCAACAAAATATCCATAGCAGAATCTTTATAGACTAACGGCATCATGGCCCCGATGAATAATTTGATAGACAACTCAACTGAACTACATATTCTGTTTTTTTTTTTTAGTTCCATTGTATCTGTGATCTCATTTTTTGAAAATAATTGTTTCAAATTTCCTTTCTGGATTCAAAAAAGGAGATTACAGGATTTCCAGAGTAAGATGGACTAGAAATTGCATCAATTAGTAGCCACAATGGCATTTAGGATCAAAAGTACATCAGGCTGTCATACATACATATAGGGCAGAAGTCATTTTAGAGATGGAAATCTCTTTTAAAAAAGACAGTGATGTGTCCAAGAGAAGGGTCTAAATCTGTAAAATCAGATTAAGAGAAAAAATAGAGAATATGATGTATTTTCTATATGTTAAGTTCAAGGATAAATATCACTGAATGCAATTCCCAGAGAAAGCCAGAAAGAACAGATGCAGAGTTTTAAAAATCAAGAAGAGTCTTAATCAGAATCAGCAAGATGAAACCCAAAATACTATTTGACTATTATAAGGCTAAATAACTATGCTAGAAAATATATTGAACACTTTTATATATGTTATCTGACTTTTATAATAACCTCATGATACATGTATTAATATTTGCATTTTACAGGTGAGGAAAATAAGACATAATTAATTGAAGTAATTTAATTTTCCCAATTGACAAAATATATAGCTAGGTAGGATAAATCCCAGATTTTTAGAAACCAGAGCAGTTGAACAGAATCCCTGGATGTATACACACAGCAGGATTTTAATACGAGATACGTCAGATTTTATTTATATAATAAACACTATTAATTTTCTTTTAGAAAACATGAATGTAACCAGAGTTAAGCACTTTGGAGCCACACAGCATCAGAAAGAGATCATACTATTCACTCTGAGGCATCAGCTGTGGCTTATCTCCCCCATTTCATTCATGTCATAAATAACCAAATTTGAATTCAGAATCTTCATTGTGATTAAAAAAGACAATCTGATTATTGCCTGAGTTCTCATGCTTCAGGATGATTGTAACACTAAACAACTTTTAGTCAAGTCTCAGCAAAGTTTTTTATACATTAAATATATTTGAATTTTTCATATTTTAAATGGTGACAACACATCTGATTGTGACTATTTCAATTAATAGCTTCATCCAAGACTTGATTGTTGTTTTGCAGGCAGTTTTAGTATCAGGATATCATTGAGATAAATAAGAATATTTCTAAATTAATCGGCATTTTTCCCAGCTGTTCTTTATAGGCAAGCATGGAGTGATAAGAAAGACAATTCCCTTGGTAAGGTAAGTTTATCTCACTGAGAAAAAATATGGAGATGAAATAAAATAAAAATGTATTGATTGAAAAGTCTAAGGCTAAGGTACAATTTATATAAAAAAAAATCTGCTGAATTACCTTGCAAGTGTTCTGAGTATAAAAAATCAGACTCAATTGAGAAGTCTGTTTTCTGACTCAGTAATTACATCAAAAAATTGTGATACAAATACACTAGCCAAGGCTAAGATTTACTTTTCATTTGCATTTAAAAACATGCAAGTCTTCATGTTGAGGGTGAAAAAGTAGCATCTAATATAATGGAGTCTTACTGGGTTATATGAATAAATCAGAGTTGAATTACACCCCTAATCCAGAATATCACATACAGTAAAAACTTTACATACCATGTGTGAATATATGGTTAATTAGTCATAAAACCTTTTTTTTAAATCACTCTGGCACACCTGAAGACTATGTTTCCTAGTCTTCCTTACAGTTAGAGGGGTCGTATTAAATTCCACAAATAAAGCACACATTCTTTTCATTTTTATCACTGTTTTTTAAGTATCTAGAAGTATCTAGAAAAAGAAGGGAACAGAGAGCAAATTCAAAGATATAATTGCTGAAAACGCCCCAAATCTAGAGAGAAAATAAACATACAAGTCAATAAAGCCAATAGAACACCCAGTTATATAAATGCAAAAAAAAAAATTATACCAGAATATGTAATTGTGAAACTATCAAAAGTCTAAGACAAAGAAAGAATCCTTGAGGTAGCCATGGCACGGGGGCAGGGAAAGGGGGGGACAGGTAGCATATAAAGGTACTATCATCAGAGTAAACTCAGACTTCTCAGCAGAAACTCTACAGGTTAGAACAGAATGGAATGTCTCCAAAAATCTACCAGATTTTTTTTTCTTATCTGGTGCCAGTCAAGAATACAATATCCTACAACTCTCTTCAAATCTGAGGGAGAAATAAAGGTTTTTCCCAACAAACAAAAGCTGAAATTTTTTTCTGATAATATGCATAATACCTCCTCTACAAGAAATGTTTGAAGAGGCTCTACTATACACACCAAAGAGAAGAAACTTTACAAAAACCTAAACAAAATAACAGATAAACAAAATGAGAAAAAATTAAAATGGCATTAGCAAGTTCTCAACTATTAGTAATCAATTTAAATATAAATAAATTGAACTCACCAATTAAAAGGCACAGAGTTGCTAGATGGATTAAAAAACAAAACTCAGCTATATGCTATTTTACAAGAAAATCACCTAAGATCAAGAGACAAGCAAAGACAAAGTGAATGGTTAGAAAATGGTACTCCAGTTAACGGTGAATCCAAAGAGCAGGAACTGTTATACCCATCTTAGATAAAGCAACTTTTCAACTAAGATGGTAAAAAGAAAGATAAAAATATGGGCACTATATAATGATAAAGGGATCATTACAACAGAACGACTTGACACTTATTAATATATATGCACCCAATAAAGGAGCACAAAATTATATCAATCAAATAGTAACATATCTAAGTAGAGATATTGATAGCAACAATAATATCAGGGAACTTTAATTCTCCTCTTTCAATAAAAGACAGATCTTCAAGATAGATAATCAATAAAGAAATAAGATCTTTAAAGTACAAAATAGAAGAGATGGAATACATATACATATATATATATATATAGAGAGAGAGAGAGAGAGAGGGAGGGAGGGGGAGAGAGAGAGAGAGAGAGAGAGAGAGAGAGAGAGAGAGAGAGAGAGAGAGAGAACTTCACCCTAAAACTATAGACTACACATTCTTTTCAAGTGTTCATGGAACATTCTCAAGGGTTGACCAAATATTCAGACACAAAGCAAGTCTGAAAAAAATGTTCAAGGACTGAAATCATATCTAGCATCTTTTCAGATCACAAAGGCATCAAGCTAGAGATTAAACAAAAGAAGGAGAGAAAAACTACAAAACAGTGGAAAATAAACAAAATATTACTGAACAAACATTGGGCAAAGTAGGAAATTAAGAATCAAATTAAAAAATACCTGGAGTCAAATGAAAATGAAGAAACAGCATATAAAAATCTATGGGATGCAGCAAAAGCAGTAATAAGAGGGAAATTTATAGCAATACAATTCTACCTGAGAAAACAAGAAGAATCACAAATAAAAATCCCAAAGTTACACCTAAAGGAACTGGAAAAAGAAGGAAAACCTGAATTCAATAGAAGGAAGGAAGTAATAAAGCTTAGGGCAGAAATCAGTGACATAGACATAAAAAATTATTCAAAAATTCAATGAAATCAAAAGTTGGCTTTTTGAAAGAAAAAGCAAAGTAGACAGACCACTAGCCAGATTCATAAAATAGTAGAGAAAAGACAATCAGAAATGAAAGATGAATAATCACAACAGATAGAGCAGAAATACAGATGATTATAAGAGAATATTATGTACAACTATATGGCAACAAATTTGAAAACCTAGAAGAAATGGACACATTTCTGGAAACAGGCAATATTCCAAACCTAAACCAAAAAGAACTAGAAAACATCAACAAATCACAAGTAAGGAAATTGAAACAGTAATTAAAATCTTCCACCAAATAAAAGCCCAGGACCAGATGATCTCAACAGTGAATTCTACAAAACATTCAAAGAAGAATTAATAGCTATCCTTCTTAAACTGTTCACACAAATTGAAGAAATGGCAAACTTGAAAGCACATTTTATGGTGCCATATTATGTTTATTTCAAGAGTAGATAAAGACAACACCACAAAAGAAAATTACAGATCAATATCTTTGATGACTATTGATGAAAAAATTCTAAACAAAATACTAGTAACTAAATTCAGCAACATATTAAGTGAATGACATATGATGATCAAGTGGGATTTATTCCAGAGATGCAAAGATGGTTCAACATATGCAAATCAATACATGTTATATTAGGAAAAACAAGGCAAAAACCACATGATCATCTCAATAGATGCAGAAAAGGTATTTTAAAAGATTCAACACCCTTTTAAGTTAAAAGCCCTCCAAAAATAGGTATAGATGGAATGTACATCAACATACTAATGGCTATCTATAACAAACCCACAACAACATTGTACTAAATGGAGAAAAAATGGAAAGTTTTTCCTCTAAAATCAGGAACAAGGTAAGGATGTCCATTCTCATCATTACTATTTAATACACTGCTGGAGGTTCTGGCAAATGCAAATAGATAAGAAAAACATATAAAATGTATCCAAATAGGAAAGGAAGAAGTGAAACTACCGCTATTTGTAGATGACATGATAATACACACAGAGAACCCCAAAGACTCAAGTAAAAAGCTACTAGAAATAATAATCAAGTACAGTGAGTGCAGGCTACAAAATTAATATTCAAAAATCAGTTGTATTTCTGTATACAAACAATGAAAACATAGAAAGAGAACTCAGGAAAACAATATCATTTAAAATTGCATCAAAAAGAATGAAATACCTTGGAATAAACAACCAAAAAAGTGAAAGATTTATATCATGAAAACTACAACACATTGATAAAAGAAATTAAAACAACAAAGAAATGGAAAGGTATTCCATACTCATGAACTGGAAGAAATAACATAATCAAAATGGTCACACTGCCCAAGGCAATATACAGATTCAATGCTACCTCCATTAAATTTCCAAAGACATTCTTCACAGACATAGAACAAAAAAAATTCTCAAAATGTATTTGGAATGAAAACAAGGCAAGATAGCAAAAACAACCCTCAAGGTAAAAAACAGGAATGTCATATTCCTAGGTTTTGAATTCTACTACAAAGCAATAATCAAAACAATATGTTATTAGTCTAGAAACAGAAATACAGATCAATGAAACAGAGTTGAAAGCCCAGGAAAAAAAAAATGAAATATATGAACATCTAATTTTTGTCAAATGAGTCAAAAACTTAAAACGGACCAAGGATAGTCTCCTCAATCACTGGTACTGGGTGAACTGGATAGTCAAAAGCAAAAGGGTGAAACGAGACCACTATCTAACACCTTACATAAAAATTAACTCAAAACAAATTAAAGACTTAGATACGAGGCTGGAAACCATAGAAAAATATATATGCAAAACATTATGGTACATAGATCTAAGAGATATGTTTGTGTACTTGACGTCAATCACAATTCAAATGAAATCCAAAAAAAAAAAAAAATGGGATTATATCAGACTAAAAAGCTTCTACACAGCAAAAGAAACTCACATCAAAAGAAAAGGCATCCAACTGAATGTGAAAAATATATTTGCCTATCAGATCTCTGGCAAGGTATTAATATCCAAAATATACAAAGAACCCTTAAAACTGGCCAACAGAAAAACAATCAAATCAAAAAATTGTCTGATGACCTTGACACCTCCCCAAGGACAACACTCAAATAGTCTATGGTTCATTAAAAGATGTTCAATTTCCCTATCACGAGGCAAATGTAAATCAAAATAACAATGAGATATTACCTCATACCTGTGAGAATGGCAATCATTCAAAAAAGGGAAACAAATGCTGAGGATGTGGAGAAAAGGAAACTCTAATTCACTGTTTGTGGAGTTTAAAATGGTGCAACCATTCTGGAAAGCAATATGGAGATTCTTCAAAGAATTGAAAATGGAAATTCCATATGATCCAGTTATTCTTCTGCTGGATATTTGCCCTAAAAACACAACACTTAACCACAGAAATATATTCACCCCCTACATTCATTGCAGCATTATTTACAATAGCTAAGAGCTGGAAACAACCTAAAGGACCATCAATATGTGAGTGGGCAAAGAAGATGTGGTATATATACACACTATGGAATACTACTAAGCCACCAAAAGGGAGAAATCCTGTCATTTGCAGCAACATGGATGGACTTGGAAAGAATTACGCTTAGCTAGACAGAAGGAGAAAGCTGGACATTGTATGATATCATTAATATTATGCATATAGAGATAGAAAGTAAACAAATGAGATAAATCAAACAATACTAAACATTAAAAAAAAAAGAGATAACTAATCCAAACAATAGACTCTTAGTAGTGGGGCAGAAGGCAAGTCAAAGAACACAGATAAGATAGGGTAGGGGTGGTGGATAGAAGATAAAGGAGATTAATTGTAAAATGAAGTAAATAAAAGGAAATGGTAGTAAACCTATTGTATTATATATAGATGTAAATTTGCTATTATATATACCTCAAACCAAGTTAATGTTAAAATACAGTATTCCTTCAATAAAATCAATTTAAAAAAAAAGAAACGGGACAAAACCAAAAATAAGGAATGACAATAGTGAATGGAAATAAAATTAGCCTAAACATTGTTAGTAGATTTCCTTCTGTTCTTGGCCCTTGTTTGTTTACAGATTGGATGATATTAATTAAGTTACTTCAACTCCTTAATTCTGCAAGCCTCAGGAATCTCCTGTTCATAACTCAAAATGACTTGTGATTTTAGTCAAGTCTCATTGTATTTTACACAGAAACCATATTAGGACATGTTTAGAAAAAAAAAAATTAGTATATTTAACAAATCTGTTGTTGAATATGCAGCTAAATTTCTTTGAAAGTTTGAACAAGAAACTGGAATGTTATTAGGAATCAGAATACTTCCTTTTGGGTGCAGAAAATCCGAAATGCACTAGTAGGTCTAAATTAAAACTCGAATTTCATCATTTAATTGTCTTATCACTTAAACTGACTTGCTAATAGTGCTTAACACAGTATGTGGTCCAATGTAACCATTCAATATATGAAAGCTGTTTCATCATTACTTTGTTGTCAGAAAAAATTTAATAATAATCAGTGACAGAATTGAGAGACTATGCTTCGTAAAATATTGGGTATGTAAAAGAGTATGGAGAATTTACTCAAAATTCAGGCCCTGGAGTCAAGTTTGTTTATATTAAATCCTTACTACTATACCTAGTAGCTATGTGGATTATGACAATAAAAGCTTCTGCTCAATGGTTATCACCATTAAATGAGATAATGTATACACAACATTTAAAGTGAGTCCTGGCTCAATAAGTATTCATTATGATTAGTATTTAAAATTTTTCACTTGTTTAGGATTAAAATTCTAGGTAAACAGAAGGATAGAAAACCTGATAGGAATCAGAAACCAGATTCAGAATGACAACAAATTATTTAATAGGAAAATACAACCTGCTTTGATTCCTAGGTCTGTCCTTGTATGTAATTTCCTCTTTTCAAAGTGATCAAGATTAAATAAATGACTAAGGTGACATAATTTAAATGGCTTATCATATATCTTAGTGCAGCATGAGTATCACCTGTAAATTGTTAGAAATGCAAATTCTCAGGCTCCTGTCCAAACTCAGTGGATCAGAAGCTTGTGTGACTGGTAGTGTGGTGGATGGAGTTGGAGATGGGGGTCAGGCCAACATGCTATGTTCCAAGTCCTTCATGTGATGCTGAGGCATGCTGAAATCAGAGAACAAGTAGGAGAACTCTAACAGAAAAGACAACTGTGGAACTTAAAAAACTACACTGATACTGTGATGGGGCCAGGAAAGCAAAACTTTAATGAAAGTTTAACAAAAACTGTTTGATCCCAAAAGGAAAATTGTTATTAGAAATTTCATTCCTTTAATGATGAGGGATGTAGAGCACTTTTTCTTATGTTTGTATGTCATCAGCTTGTCTTCATTAGGTAGATGCCAACAATATAAATAAAAAATAAAATGACAAAGAAAAAAAGAAAAGAAAAAAAAATAAAAAAAGAAATTCCACTCCTACTAAGAGAAATCTCAATCAATTCAGGAAAACACTTTCAAACGAAATTTTATAATTAACCAAATAAATTTCAGACATTAGCCAGATAATGTGTTTAAGGACTAAAGACAGGGAGTGAAGGACATTTCTATTGTTTCACTATAATTTAAATTTTAGTTACCCACACTATTACCACTGATTTATTGTATTAAATGGCATACTTTAAAAAATGCTAACTCATTTCAATCCTTTTTTTTTTGGCAACCCCCAAAATTAATTGAACTAACTTTATATTGTTCTGAGAAGCACTACTCAGCAGTTGCAAAGGTACTAACTTATACATTTAATACCAGTAAAAACACAACCTGCAAAGGTATTTGGGGGCAGGAAAACCAAAGCACTTGATGATAAGATCTAGAAGGATCAAATTTATTTTACATAACACAACAAAAATAAAGTCATTTTAATAGAATAATGTCAAAGGATCCCTGTCTCCTGCTTTGCAAACAAATGTGTTGGCTTCCAGTCAGCATTGCCAGGGTTTAGCAGCAGGGGGTCATTACCCTTTGACAATGCTCAGTTATACAGACATTATCTCCAATTAACAGGTTTTAAATATGAGAATTTCTCTTTAATGAAAATAGTGTTAGTTTTTAAATAAATAACTACAGAAGTTATTCAGTAATTTTGTCTTGACTAGAACTGGGATGATTACATTTGTACGCACGCATGCACACATATACACACACACACACACACACACACACACACACACACACACACACACATCAGTCAACAGTGTTCCTTTTTGACCTTGAATTCTTCTTAAAGAATGGTAGACAATTCTAATCTTTACATAAAAGGTTTACAAAGACATCATTCCCATCTCAAAAAAAAAAGTAAAATAAAACTTTTCCCATGCCATGTTGACAGAACCAAGATACTCTGACTGTTTCAAATTTCCAAAATAAAATAAGTAGAAATGAAGCATTTATCAAGTGTAATGCATTATGTTTCCTGCCTCTATTCAGAAGGTATTATGGTAATAATTCTGGATGATGGCCAGAAACTCAGAGAATTTTTAACACCCTGTCTCAATAGACACATTTATAGCTTTTAACTATACAGAGTACTGGTCTTATCAGCACAGAGCAGGGAACTGATTAAAATACTCCAGGCGAACTCAAACTTGGTTGTCCTTAGGTGGAAATGAAGCATCATTTTAGGCTGAAACCTCCAATTATATAAGATAGGAAGTCACAGAAAGACATCAGATTCATACACTGTCAGTCTACACGGCAGATGGTAGTGTCTGGCAATGCCTTTTATATAACAGAAAATATTATTATAAAAATATCCACAGAAGACATTTTTAGTTCCTTGACTTAATATGTGGGAAAATTAGAGATTTCTATAGAAATTAGAGGTTTAATATCCATAATAAGAAACAGTAATTTTCTTTGAAATCTATGCATTAACTATTCTGTCATTTCTTAGAGAACTTTTTATAGTTGGAAGTCATCTGGTATTTTCGTAGCACACTCTCTCAACCGTCTATTTAAATTCAACCTAAATCTATATGTTTTTATACAACAGTTAAATCACACTATAGTGTGTTGTGGTGTACCATAAATCACATTTTAGCCTTCTCCAATGTTATTACAAAAGAATTGCCTTTATCTCAAAGGGGATATTTCCTTACAGATGAAGTTTCTTGAAGGTAGGATTCTCCTGAGAACCACACTTTTTTTTTGAGTGGCATGTTCTTAAGCATATTGCATTATGTGTCAGTACAATTAGAATATTCTTCTGGATTGTAAAAAGTAACAATAGCTGACAGCTAACTATGTAGGGAAATGGTCTGAAAATCTAAGAATTAGGAAATCAAGTCCTTGTGTGGAACATGCAGGAGTTACAGTTTTTGTGATCCTGTTTTGAAAATGAATGGCGCAGGCTTAGTCTCCCAGGTGGTTGGACCATTCCCATCTCATACTCAGACACCATGTTCAGTGTTTATAGTTTGGGGAGCAAAGGGATCCCAAGGGGCGGCTGAAAGAGAGGGAACAGAAATAGAAATATCCCTGCCTGATTTTGGTAAAGTACGTAAGATGTATCAATATAGCAATAGAAATGTCCCCACAGATTTTCAAAGTATCTTACTAGCTGGAAGAAAGTCTTTGTGTTCTCAGAAAAGTTAGATTGCAGCAGTGTGTATTCTCAAACTATCAAAGAACTGAGTCTCGTTCTACCTCAACAGAATGAATCTGGAAGTGTGGGAAGTCAGCTCCACTGCACAGCTAAGGCACAGATTCAGAATATGCAGAAACCACTGTTAGGTAAGAAAAAAAAAAAAGCAGAATAGTCACAGTCAAAATCCACTCTTCAGAGATTTCATAAGGCACAGAATGTCCTCTCAATTATGTATACACTGGAAGAACATTTCAAGGACTGAAGGTTTATTAGAGTACCAGCGGTAACCTCACTCTCTAGTGCATACCTGTAGTTTGAGAGGCTCATTTAATTTCAAATTAAAATGTCTGAGGTCAGTCTTATAGCTAGTTTTTCTTTGTCCTAAACCTTATTTATGTGGGAAAAGATGAATGGAAATGTAAAGATTTTTATTTACAAATAAGATCTAAAAATTAAAAAAATATTGACACAAATATTGATCCTGAAATTATGAAAACAGAAACAGAAAGATGGTAGCAGATTCATTGTACAAGTAGGTTAGCAGAGAGTATTCTTAGAGTGGACCCACACCTGTGGCAGTCAACTCTTTACTGAGATCCTCACATTCAACACTTCCTCTTCCTCCTCCTCCCCCATGTCTTCATCCTCACTCTTGTCCTCATCCTCACCCTCAGCACTTTGTGCTTAGAACTTAAAGGGACATGAAACTCATACCAGTTTGAAAAACAGAGACGTACACACATAGTTAACTAAGGATCATATACATCCTTGAGTGACAGGTGACGAATAGCAATGGAATACAGGCAACAGCAACTAAAATATTCTAAGCAAGACATGCTTTATTTCCTGATGCTCTGAATATCCAGTCCACAAGAACTCCCATTCATTTTCATATCAAACACTTAACTTAAATGCTACAAGTCAGAAATTGTGATTTATTTATCAAGACAAGTGCTATGTTGCATTTGCATATCTGCATATTCAGAGTGTGCACAATACATTGAATCACGAAGCATGATATAACAGACACTTTTTAACAAGTATTTGATTTAAGAACACTTAGGGAATATGTAAAGATGTTTTGGTTTGCTGAGTAATATAGCTTTCTTGAGTTATTTAATTATAGGAAAACTAGAGTTAACTAAAAAAAAAAACAGTTCTCCAATGTATAAGAAAATGGCAGATACAAGTCAAAATTTAAATTGGTAAAGAAATTTTGCAAAAACTTTGTTCATTGAAAGTCATCTTAAAGTCATTTTGTTCATAAAATGAGAGAACAATGAAATGCAAACACTTTACAGGAAAATTGCAGGCAGGAAAGAAGGCAAGCAGGAAGGCAGACATGCAGGAAGAGAGAGAAGACACATTTTATTTTATTTTCATTTAGTCATTCACACTGGTTGTTACCCCCAGATCAGGGAATTGAACTCACGGGTATGTGGCCTGTGTCCTTTGGAGGTGATTGACCTAACTGCTACTCTACCAGGAGGGTGTGCCTTTCTTTTCCTAATAAACTGGGAGTTCAATTATTATATATATATGTATTTATATGTATATACATATATATACACATATATATTTGTATATATACATAGGTATATACCTATGCATACATATTTATATATACATATATAGTAGCAATGATTTAAAGGCAGAAAATAATTTTCACATTTGATGGATGAATAAATGCATCAAAATAGAGCACATTTAGTCTTCTGAAATCTATGTGAGAACGTAAGCCTTTAATTGTGCATTTAATTGCACTTTTATGCAGCTATCCTTTTCATAAGCATCAAAGTTAAAAAAAAACTGCACTGTTCATCATACGTGAGCAAGTCAATTGACAGAGAGTAATGACAGACACATAGATAAGTAAAAATGTGGTTATATATGTTTACATATATACACATACAAATATATGCATGTGCATAATAGGAGAGAGGGGTGACTATAAATTCACTATAATTTCAAATGGAAAAGGAAATGGGAAATTCTACAATACAGTATCATCTTTCTATATTTAAACATTCAAATGGTGTCAAATTCTACCACTTTTTCTTTTCGAAATTTCTAAAATCCATCTGTTTCATAATGGAATACACATTTTATACCACTTTTGATCGTATCAACTACTTCATTTCTTGCATAGACTCCTTGAATGCAGAAACATGTTAAAAATGTTACAAATTATGAAATAGGTGGCCCTTCTACTTCCCTTGTCCTTGTTTGGTCAACTGGTGCTTGTACCTACTGCCCTGACTACTGATGCGCTCCTCTCCCTCTGGCGCTCCCCAAAGTCTACAGTTCCCCTCCTGGCCCACATCTTCTGCTTCTGTTTATGGTTAAATCTCGCTCTGCAGCATCCTCTCATTAAACCCTTTAATTTCCAGAAAGGAAAGGGGTTGAGTGATGAGTAAATCATTTTTTTTTCAATGGTGAAACCTAGAATATGACTTTTGTGGTGAGTTTATAACAGTATATACAATTACGATTTCTAATGAGGTACACCTGTATTTAGATAACGTTGCAATGCAATGTTACTTTAATAATTTTTTTAAATCACATCATATTTAACATGATAAATATTTCATTTTAGAACATTCTTTAGTATATTACATAAAATACAGTAAAATGCTAATAACTAAAAGAATATAATCAACATCTAGAGGTATTTATAAGTATTGATGATTTCTCAATAAAGTATTTAATCTAGCACTAACTTGGCATTGGCTTATGTTATTGGCTGAGTGAGATACAAAAGATATATAACAGGTTGCTCCTATTCTTGAAGAGCTAATACTGTTAGAGTTGGGGCAGACACTGCTGATAATGAAACACTTTGAGCTAATGGACTTCATAGTTTGAAGCATTCAGGGTAGAATGCAGTAAGTAAACACAAAAAAAAAAACTAAACAAAACAAAAAAATCAGGAAGGACCTCTGAGTGCTTAACAAAACCTTAAGAAATATCCTTCATTTGAAAATAATTAGGTCATTTCCAAAGCTGTAAGGAACATGAGCAAAGGGCAGAAATAAGAAACAAAATAGCAGTACAAGGGGCACTTTGGAAGCTAGACTAATTGAATGGAACATCTGCTAGTCGACTAAGCCAGAACAGCAGGTTCAGCACTAGGGATAAAGTATATCATAGCTGTATCTCTCAAGAAAGTTCATGATAGTGTAGTAAAGTAAACTCTGGTAGGTTGAGCAAAATGGTTCTATTGCTGCTTTACTTTCTCAAGGTTGTAGGGAAGAATCATTTCCTTCCTTTGTCCAGTTCGAGAGGCTGCTCAAATTACTGAGCACCTCAAAAGATTACCATGTTCTAATCTCTGGAATCTGTGAAGAGGTTACCTTACATGGAAAAGGGAATTTGCACATGTGACTAAATTAACAACCTTACTAGAAGGTTATTTTTATTAGCCTGGGGCCCACTCTAATCACATGGATCCTTTAAACAAATGGAAATTTGGTAGCTGTGGTTAGAAGGATCTATGATTACAGAAAAAAATGGCCTGATAAATGTAATATTGTTGGCTTCGATGATGTAAGAAAGAGCCTTTGAGACGAGGCGTGGGCAACCTCAAGAATCCGGAAAGGCAAAGTAATAGATTGCTCCATACATCGTTCCAAAAGGCATCAGCCCAGCCGAACACCTAACACCTAATCCAAGGAGACATATCAGACTTCCATTCTACACAACTGGAAGGTAATAACTCTGTGTTGTTTTCAACCATAATAAAGAATAAGCATACCTAAATGTAGACATAAAAGGAAATTAGCTAAAGATAAAAAAGCATCATACTCCATTCAAAGTCTTACATTTTTCTATTTCACATCATCCACCCTTTTACTATTAGGAGCTAAATAAGAGTCCAATAAATAATTGGATATTCATTTTCATTGATTCTGAACTGTGATTATTCTGGTCTTTCATATATTTGTAGTGAAAATGCCAAAAGTGAAACACACAATATTATCACAAAATATAGCAATTTGTCATTTAAAAATAAAAATTTCCAGAACAAGCAAATGATTCAACAAATCATGCTTCAAATAAGTAACATTTGATTCAAGTTTGCTTTTTTTAATGAAGAAAATGAGACAAAAAATTAATTTACTCAAGATCCTAAAGTTAGTGAGTAGCAAAATCAGGATCTAAACTTAGGCCCCTCTGGCTCTTCAATATTGGCTCAGTAAAGTGCATTTGTTTTCCCAGAATTTGCTAGCATTCTTCCACCTAACTTTCTCATAAAGAAAATCTTTTCTGACTGTCTAGTACATTTGCTTCCAAGTCATGAAGAGCAAAAAAAAAAAAAAAAAAAAAAGATAGGAAAGTGAATAGAGGCCAACATAGAGTTTTATATAAATTTGGGGACCTTACATGGCTATAAACTCATAAGATGATTTACATAGGGCCAAGTGATCTTTGTCCTTTGCAACAAATGACAGTACAAAGGTCATTCCATCAGAAAGGTCATCTTCAGTGCCACTTTTAGAAATGCTGCTATGCAAGTCACAGAGCTTCCACACTCACATCTCTTTTCAAGGGACGATATGCCACAGGCATGCTATCAGCCAACAAGCTCTAGATGCAGGGCCTTTGGAGCTCACCACGGTGTTTAATATGAGAACCCACTTTCCACAAACAGCTCCAGCCACGAATTGTCGAGGTGATAAGTTCTAAAACCCGATCACTGTTGTCTGTCACAAGACTCCTCTAGAATGGGCAGTCTCTGTGCTAGGGCACCTCATTGTATCGGCTTCAACTTTGTTAGAACAAAACTGTTCTTGAGAGTTTTTCCATCCAATTCTCTTTTCTTCTTCCCTTACCTCACAGATGTCACACTTGGATCCTATTCTGTAGTCTTTCCTTTCTTCTTCCTCTCCTCTGTCTTCAGCACATATCGCCTCCAATGTGTCTTCCACACTTGTAACTCATTTGTGGTACCTGCCCCCAACATACCTGACCTGACACTCCTATGATTACAAGGAATTCAGGGGTGCATTTCCCTACCAAAGTAAATAAGACATATCTCTATGCAAATCAGTTACTGCTGACCTGGATTCTTTCTGCTCAATAGGTGGCCATCTGGATGCACAGTCAATATTGTTTCACCATAATATCTTAGGAGAGCAATGCTGGTGGCAACAAGGCTGAAAGCTATCTATAAATACTTCTAGTCTCCTTGCCAGAAAACCTGGTGTGTTCTGTTGTTTCATCCATACCTGTAAAGAACAATGTGTCCCTTTATTTCCATCTGCTGCTTGTTAGAAAATGAAACTTGTGTTTCCTCACTGAGCACATTTTCAGCCTTTGCTTATATTAATACAGCTTGCTCCTCTTTCAATTTGTTAACTTACTAATGAATTATGAATCACCAGAAGAGGTATCACACTTAATATTGCATTTGAGGTCATTTCAAGATTATTAGTACTGCTACAAAATAATTCTAAAACTATTTACACAAATAATCACAACATAAGCATGTGGTTGCATTTACCTGAAATATTTCCTAGTTCTATTATAAACCTTTGTTTTTCCTTTGCTTTTCAACATGGCATATGTGTCTCTTTTTTTTTTAACTCTGGTAAAGCTACTTGACAGTTGGTAGCTGTCTGGCTGTTTATTCAACATATGTACCACTTAATGCACAGGTCTCAGTGATACAGTCCCCAAAGTCAGTCCAACTGGGATAAAAGTCAACAAATAGAGATTGTCAGGGAATGCATTTGCTTGGGGAGAGTTAAATATTTGAAAGGTGTTTAGCAGTTGAGTTTTAAACTTAATGTCAGAAGAATTTACAGGGTCAGTATCTTCCCCAGCACAGCATATTCTCTTGATTTCACATAGCAGCTCCATATGTTAAGAAATTACCTTTTTAATTAGATCTCTGTAGCCTCATTCTAAGATACCACTGTCACAAGTCTTGGATAAAATCCTATTCTCAGGAAACCTTTCAGTGAACAGTTAGCTGCAGGTTCTCACAAGTAGATACTGAGAGATTCTTCCAGATTGCAAGTAGTTTTAAATTAGTTACTCTGGAAAGTGGTGGGTGTGGTGTTATTTCAACATCCTCAGATGTTACCTGAGCCTTTTCTCCCAGGGAAAGCAAAATGTGCTCAGTAGTCTGTGTTTATGAAAGTGAAATTGGCTAGGGAGCTTGGAGGCCTATTCTGGTCTAACTGGACCAGCATACAGGATCAAGCAGAAATCTCAAACACATCTAGGTCATTAGGATTTTTAAGTTTAAATTCATATGCCAAGAAAAATTTTCTAAAATTTTATAGATGGTCTTCAGGAAGGGAAAAGAAAGTGAATGCAAAAATTATGGATGAGTAATTATTTTGTACCAAGTCCATTAAACAGGTTATCAGATACCATTCTCCCCAAAACCCTAAAGGGAAAACATTACTATTTTCACTTAAAATTGAGACTGAGTGACAAAATGACTTACCCAAGGTGAAAAAGATCAACAGCACAGCCCAAATTCAATGACCATTGAGGATGAAATCAAAATTCTGTTCTTAATTAGCGTGACAGACTACCTACAAGCAGTATAGTTACAATGAAGACTTTCATAGAAATTACAGGGGAACTCAACCTGGCTCCACCGATGATGTTCTCTTGACCCTGGTGTTAGCCCAGACTTCAAGAAAAGTTAAATTTTTAAGTCATCAATTCACAAATGCAATACATTAGACAAAAATATTATTCTTTTCAAATACTCATAGCCCTCCAGTCTTCTGTAGCAAACTGCTGCCGCTGGCACCAAATCAATCATTTTCTTTGAGTGTTCAGGTCCCCTTGTTGGCAGGTGCCACACAGCTAGGCAGACCGGCTACATGCTTGGAGTTTTTATCATTTTTCTCTACTTTTAGATTTAAATGAAATACTTTATCTCAGGATATGGAATCTGGCACACCATATTTTATATCCAAAGTGGCTGGCATTCTAAAGAACTACATAATTTATCTTGGAAGTGATAGAATATTAACTCCTTGCGGTGAAAATGCTGACCAATAAAAAAGAGAATACAATAGGGAGCCAACAGGCGTGCCCTGGTGAAGTAGCAGTTAGATAGATTGCCTCTGAAGGACGCTGGCCATATAGCCATGGGTACAAGTCCGGGACCTGGAGGGAACAACCAGTGTGAACAACTAAATGGAAAATAAACAACGTGCTTCTTTTTTTTTAAAAAAAAGGAAACATTTTTTTTTCTTTTCCATACAAACTAACATGGATCATTTCATGCATCATGTCCAAAAATGTACTGCATGTTGAGTACATACCTGTCTAGCAACTTCACAGCTCATTGCAAAGCAGTAGTCAGACACATAAACAGCATTTCACTTATTTTTCACTTTTTTTCTTGCCTTATTGCCCTCCTCCCCTACTCTCTCTACCTTAGGTTTACTCATATGTAATAAAATACTGTCACTCAATCTCACCTCTAAGTCTCACTTAAATCATGTTCTAGGTAAACTGTCAAGTAAAGCCATTTAATAAATGCAAGAACTCCTGTATGGGCGACATGTTAAAAATGCAAATCCCTGATGCTGACTCTTCTACCTTAAACATGGAAACTTTGGTGCACCAATATTTAATTCCAGATGCTAGTCGTTTCATATTAATCTAAGCGTTTAAAAGAGCTTACATGAATAATTCAATCGGCCAAACAGTAAACTTTTATTTTCCTCTTACATGCTAAGAAAACTACAGCAGTGTTAGAGTCAGTGATATGTAAGAGTCACGCAATAAGCCATGATTTATCTAACTCAGTTATGAAAATACTCCCCAAATTTATGTCTCCCTTCAAGCAAGGGTTGCCACCTGTTCTGGTTCTAGATGGGATGGTTCTGGAAACGCTTTGTTTTAGTAATAAAAAGTAGAAGGGACTGGCTTGCTGTTATTTTCCTCATCCTTTTTTGTAGAATGTAGATTTGATTCATGAAGGTGTAACACCACTTTTATACGAGCTTCAGCAGTCATCCAGCTACCAGAAAGTGACAAGTAAAAAGAGGGAGATTCAACATGCTGAGGACAATGAAGCAATAACAGAGAAGTGTTGGTCTAGACTTCTTGCAATGTATAAAAACAACAAAACTTCTATTTAAGCCACTATAATTAGATTTCCTGAAATTTGAAGTCAGATGTAATAAATGATACATTGTCTTAGTTTTGTATATTGCATGACAACTTCTTGAAATCCATGATTCCCCATGCGGAACTTGTTTAGCAGTGACACTGACTCCAATCCTATCAAAATAGGAAAGCCACTCCAAGAAAAACTCAACTGAAAAATCAAAACAGAGTAGAATGTGCAATAAGTTAATACATAGCACACCTAAACACACCAACATTAGAAAAACAGCATTTTCTCTATATTGCAAAAAAGGACTGGCACCTAAGAGAGCTAAGTATTTTCTCCATAATAAGATAGTTAAATGGTTGAAATGTACTTAAAAGTATTATAAGAGTTTAAATGTGTACTTTTGCCAATATAAAGTTTTCTTTCCAAAATATATAGTTGGAACAGTGATGGAATTTTTAATAAAGGTTTTACATTAATCACTATAATGAGATCAAAAGGATTTTAGAAGCACTGGCTTTATTTCCATATTCTTTATCAGAGTCTTTAACTTTCCATTTATATCAATCAAGAATAAAACATAAATTCATATTTACTTCAACAAAGAGTTATTTATTCCTAGAGAATAGCTATCGGTGTTTAATGAAATAGTTTTTTAAAGAACAAAGTTTGGGAAAACTGCATCCTCACAACTTCATGTACTCAATACTTGTGTGAAATACTGGCATAGTGGAGTAATTACTAACTATAAACATTTATAAAAACACACACATAAATATACATAAAAACTTCTCTAGATATATTTTATATACATCCAAAAAAATTCTTTAAGCATCATACTAAGAAGGGACTAAATGCCTTTTTTCAATGCCCTGTGAACCTCAATTTGTCAAAACAAATTAAACTCTAATTACTGATTGTTCGTATTAGAAGTTTCCAAGAAGAAAACAAACATCAGAAAGATTTACTAACTGGTTCAAGTTTATATACTGGGTCTATATTTGAATTAAGACTCTGATTTCTGTCTTGAATTTATTCTTATAGTCACTGGTAAATCCTGTAGAATATAATTGAGGTCCGGAAGGGGAGTAGCAAGCATAAAATATTCCATCAAAATTATTTAATATTCAATTTTAAAATATCATTTCTTCTCATTTCTCTTTTAGTAACAGAAAAACAACAAAAATATAGTGCTTAATTATCACTTATAAGAAATCTGTATTTAAGGCTAATTAAAATTATTAGCATATTAATTAACATAGATGTTTATTTTCAGTTTTGCAAACTCACTGTAATTTTCATATGCTTATAGTAGTAAGAGTTCTTATTTTAATTACAAATTGGCTTCTGCAGAAAAGAATATAGACTTATCATGTTCTAATAGATAATAAAAGAAGAGTTCAAACTCTAGATAGTACAATGACTTCCCCCAAAACAGATCTTTTCCTTTTAAGCACCAGATCAATAAATGACCCTTTTGATCAGAGAACAAACTAAATCCTCCTCTATATTTTCCTTGTTACTTTCATTTTTTCCCCAAGAAAAGATGAAGCCACTTAAGTAGCAGGCCACAAAAGCACTGTGGCACTTTTATCCTAGTAAAGAGTTCAAAAGTAAATAAAACTTTTTGGCACTTCTACTTAAGAACAAAGCTAGCACCCAGTAGCTCAATATGCCTTTGGGGTTAGGGGTTTATTCAGAGCATCAAGAATCAGTATATCTATCAAGACACACAAGTGATCTAAATAGCATTCATAGGACTTTAAAAGCCTTTTGAAATAAAAAGTAGAGAAAGCTACAAAAGCATAAATTCTAAGTTTTTCTATATCATGTCTACTTTGTAAGGATCTGGTCAGGATGGGGATGCCAGGACTCACATATCTGTCAGATCTGAAAGATTACACTAGTTCACACAGTCACAGCACAGAGGCTAATGAGAACCAAGTAGTCTGCCTTCCCTCTTCAATTAGCTTTCTAATAATTTTCACAGGAATTCTTTGGTGAGGATATTTTGGAGGTAGTTGCCCGTACTGGAAAGTCATAATCTTCTCTTAATCTATTAAGTAAATATTAATAGAAGGAAATGTAAATGCTAAAAAGTGAAAAGGAATGATGTAGTTATGTATGGGAAGAGCTGGTGTACATGTTGGCTGCTATTTTGGGGGAAAGCGAATGGTTTGGGGTGGGACAGGGGATAGCTTTCATAAGACTGACATTCATATTACATTCTTAGTGTTGATTTAGGGTGGTTGGTGCATAATTGAATAAGGAGATTCAATTGTGAATGTTATAATATCAAGAAGTATTATTTTTAATATATATTAAATGCAAAGAAAAAGTACAAAATAATTCTCTATCTCCACCCTCTAGAATATTCACAAAATCAAGACGCATCTACTCAATGACTTATTAGGTTTTTTTCTATTTGTTTATTAATAAAACAACACTACTGAGAAGATGTTTAAGTTCCACATTTTGATCACCTGCTATTCATTTTCTCTTGGATCTAACAAGTTCAATACCTGTTGTATGCTCACAATCATAGTTAAAACCACTCATACCATTGAGAATTGAAATTTAGTTGAAAAGAAAAAAAATATTTCAGTATTGATATGGACATGTGACCTGCAGGAAAAAAGACACTAAATGTCAGAACTGAAAAAAAAAATGTCAATTTTGTATTTGAACATTTCTATCTGGAACTATTAATTGCAAAATGTGCCAACGCTGTTCCGTTCTTACCAGCATAGGTATATCTCATTTGTGCCTTTGTCTTGTTTTAAAACAGTCATATTTCAGTCTGAATGAACAAGGCCCTTCCTGAATTACTGCTCTTTCCAAATTTGATTTCCCTATTTTCCTACCTCAGGTTTCAGACTCTATTGTTCCCCTTGTTGATACTCCTTCTGGAATTCTAGCTTTATAAAATGCTGTAGTCAAGGGTTGCAGGATTTTCCCCTCCACTTGCATACTGCCAAGGGACCCTTTTTGAAGACCTCACTTTCACCATCAAGAACTAAGGAGGCAAACCCAGTGGCCTTAAGGGATTTAATTAGAGTTCACCAAGTTAGAATCTCCCAGCTCTCAAAGACCTAATTTAAATACAGGTTCACCTACTTTTTCAACTATTTCTTAGGCCCTTATTAAAATTTCAGGTTATTAAAGGGAACATCCTACGTTTTTCAATATACAGAAAACAAACCTGGGTTATGCAGGATCTCAAACATCCTCCAGGTGCAAACACAAATTTCTGCCAATTTCTAGGAAAATGATAATGAATTAGCTTATAAATTATTGAAACAAGCATAGCAGAATTTTGTCAATCATTATCAATTATATTTACAAGAATAACATCAGTTTTAGAGGACATAGTAAAGTAACAGATGGTGAGAGAAGGTATGTAATTTAATGTATGTGTAGTCATTATAATATTACATATATATTTACTGTCTGATACAAAAATATTCTGACAACTCGACTCTAGGTGGTATTATATTTCTTTGTAAAATTATCAGCTAGAACCTTTTTTAAAAAGCTGCTAACAAATCACATCAATTTATAAAAATTCTCTGGTCAATCAAACGTCTGTTGCATATGAATATGATAGGAGAACCTCATATAACACAAATTCTGATTTCTGATATGCAATTTTATGGGACTTGCCCCTTTCTTCATTAGAAAGTGTGTCTTAATTAGGGTCTTCAACCAGAGATTTATTTAAAACATGAAATGACCTCACTATGATGACAAATATTAAATAACTATCTGCATTAAAATACAGATCATTTTGGCGTGAAGAAAGACAGAGAAGGTGTCATGAATCTAGGTATCATATTAATAGGAGAAATGGGTAAAAAGGAAACAGGTTGCTACAATAGCACTTAATTGTTAAAATATCCTTATAAAGATCACACTAACAAAATGAAAAAATTCTTAGGGGGAAGAGAGATAAAGGGAATGAAAGCTCTGCCCCTTCAGCTTGATTTGAGGTTGTTTACAAAGCACTTCAACATTGCGTAGTTGCTTTTTATTTTAACTTCCACTAGAAAAAAATACGTCTTAGTGAAATCATTGTGAGAATTCTATTACAATCATTTCAGCTCACATCTCTGTAGTGTTATCATATAATGAGCATACATGCATTCTCAAAGTTAACCATCAATGTAGCTTTAATGACTAAACTGAAGATCTGGGTCTATTCAGAAAACTAACAATAGATAACATATAGAAGGAATTTAGGCCATCTGTACACTTTGAATTTATATTATTTATATGACTATAGAAGTATACTATCTTATGTACTTCTGTGCCTAGTATTTCATTCATTTAAGTGTTAGAAAAATATAGCATTAAAGATACAAATATGAATATTTATACCAATTTAAGCTATAAATCAAATGGTATTTTAAACTTGATGATTTTTGGCATTACTTCACACAAAAATAGTAAAGTCATCATCTTATAAAAGCACACTAATTCTCAGTTACATCATTAGCGACTAGTTTATTGGTATAAATTCACATGAACTTCCCAAGATGAGATATTTTTTGAAATTTAATTTTTTTAAGTTATGATTTATAATGATCATCCTGGAACAGGAAAGAAAAATCTGTTTCTTCAGTAGAAGTGTTAAAATTCTTTCCATTTGCTTTCCACCAAAAGATCATGCTTAAGTACTTCCATCAATTGTACAATATTTTTCAGGTTTGCCTTGTTATTTAATAAAATTCAAAATCAGTTTGCAAAGGCAATCACCCCATTTCCCAATCCTCAAAAAAACTTGTCATTTCATGACAAACATAGATTTCCTGAGAGATGGAAAACATTCACTGTGAAAATTGCTATATTTATCCTTGAGACATATTTGGTAAAATTCACTAATTTGCCCAGTGCATAATTTCAGTATGTTCATGTAAAAACAAACTGTCTTACCAATGATTTTAAAACAGAATCTCTCTGCTCTTAGAATTCAGTGGAAGTAAGTGCTATGCAAATACTAATGACTGGGTATGATTCTCACAGGGAGAGGAAAGGAAAATGCTCATTTTGGTCACACACACAATTTTTTTTTAAAAGAAAGGCCTTTATAAGTCATAAAATAATTAAAGCAATAGGTTCAAGTACTTGAAAATTTATAAGTAAACATTAAGTTAGAGAGCAAATTGTTAAAATGGCTATGTAACCTAAAAATATTTATATACAATGCAACCCCCATCAAAATCCCACAGACATTATTCATAGAAATAGAACAAAAAAATCATGAAATTCATTTGACACTATAAAAGACCCTAAATAACAAAAATACTGATAAAAAATAACTATAATGAAGGCATAAGGCCCCAAATCAAACTATATTACAAAACAATAGTTAGCAAATCAATATGGCATTGGAATAAAAAGAGACATGCAAGTCAATGAAACAGAACTGAGAGCCTAGAAATAAATCCACATATATATGAATAAATAATTTGTGACAAAGGAGACAAAAAGCAAACAATTGACCGAGGACAGTTTTTTCAATAAATGATGATGGAAAAAATGGACTGTAACATACAAAACTGTGAAACTATTAATTTATGGATATTCACCCAAAAACCACAAAAACCACTAACTCACAGAGATATATGCATCCCCATACTCTTCGAAGCATTATTTACAAAAGCCAAGAATTAGAAACTATCTAAGTCTTCATGTGTTCATTATCAGATGAACGGATAAAGACATATGTGTGTGTCAAAAATTCTTTCCATTTGTTTTCTACCATATATATGTTTGTATGTATGTGTGCGTGTGTGTATATAAAGCAGCCCTAAAAAAGACGAAATCCTGACATTTATGGCAAACTGGATGGACTTCAAGGAGATCATAGTAAGTAAAATAAGTCAGAAGAAGCAAAACACTGGATGAACTCACTCATATGTGGAATATAGGGAAACAAACCATAAATAAGAACAGAAAAACAAAACCAATCCCTGGGTTTTAATAATAGAACTAAGGTTACTAGCAGGGAAGGATGGTGACGGACCAAAGCAAGTGACGGTGGTGGGGTTCCAATGTACAACTGTGGAGGACTTTTGTAATTTGGTGGTAGACATGGCATGTTGTCAAATATTTTATGAATGGTGGAACTGCACATATAGGTTTGTATTACTTTGTCAATCAAAGTCATATCAATAAAAATTAATTAAAAACAATGAATCACTCATTAACACCATACACAAAATTAATTCAAAATGTATTAAAAACTTGAATCTAAGACATGAAATCATAAAATACATAGAAGAAAACATGGACTATACATACACTCATTGATATAGGTTTTAGAGATGTCTCTAAACTTTAGAGATGTCTCTGAGAACTCAACTCCAATGACAAAGATAACAAAAGTTAAAATAAATAAATATGACATCCTCAAACTAAAAAGCTTCTTCATAATAAAGCAAACTATCATCTAGATGAAAATCAATTCTACTGAATGGAAGATATTAGCACATCATACATTTAACAAGAAGCTAACATACAAAATATATTAAAAATTCAGAAAATTCAACAACAAAAACCCTGACAATCCAATTAAATGATGGACAGAAGTTCTGAATAAACACTTCTCAAAAGAGAAATGCAAGTGGTCAGTAGGTACATGAAAAAATGTCCATCATCTCTTATAATTTGGAAAATGCAACTCAAAACTACAATGTGATATCAACTCACATGGGTAAGAGTGGCTATTATTCAAAAGACAAGAAACAAGTGTTAGAGAGTATGTGGAACAAAAGGAACCATTTTACTTTGTTGCTGAGAGTGTAAATTGATACAACTATTATGGAAAGCAGTATGGAGATTCATCAAAAAATTAAAAATAGACATGCCATATGATCCAGTTATTTCACTTTTGAGTATTTACCCAACATAAAAACACTGATTCTCAGAGATACATGCAACTGATATTCATTTTAGTATTATTTATAAAAGCCAAGCATTTTAAAAAAACCTAAGTGGCCATTGATAGATGAGGAAAGATGTGGTATATACACATAATGGAGTATACTACTCAGCTATTTAAAACGAAAATGAAATCCCATCACGAAACCACTACAATAACATGGACGATCCTAGAGGGAATTACACTTAGTGAAGTGAGTTAGATGAGAAGGGACAAATCCTATATGATTTCACTCATATGTGATGTATACAGAAAACAAATCAAATATAAATAGACTAATTGTGTAAGACAGAATTAGTGGTTATCGTAGGGGAAAAGGGAGGTGAGGGCAAATCAAGTAAAAGTGGTTAATTACAAGATGAAGGGCACAATTCTATGGCTACTGGTAAATTCAATGTGCAGATGCTGATTTACAATTATGTACACTTTAGCCTATACAGTGTCATAATGCAAGGTTCCTTCAATAAAATTTTAAAAATAAAACAACAATAAAATAATATTGAGTCAACAAGCTATAATGACTTTTTATTGATCACATGGAAAAAATTATATTGACTCAAAAATATGCTCTGAATATTCTACTGTACTTAATTTATTTTATTTTGACATTACATAATTTTCTAGTAATCGAGAGAAGTCTATCTTTCATTCCTTCATATCATTTTTAGTTAGGTATAAGGCAATTTATGAAAAGTAAATGAATTTCCTATATTTGAAAGTGAAGAGAGATTTTCAGGTTTGAGCAGTGTTCCCAGTTTCCTTTCCTGGAAGAGTTCATACCTCAAATTCATGACCAGATTGCCTTTTTTTCATTATCAAGAGCCATTATTCATTTTATTTGATTTAAATATACCAAATAAAATTGGTTTTGTCATTTGATTTTGATTACACACATACGAGTTAATATTTTCTATTTCTCTAAATTTTTGTGTAGTAGATTTCACAAGGAATTATCAACAAAATATAAACACATAAAATATTAATAACTTAATCATTTCTTCTTCCGACTCCAGCTTCTAAAGAGGCAGAAAAGGATACCCAAACTGGGTAGAAGCCAGGACAAGTTCAGAGTTCAATATTGAAATCACGAAATGGTTTCAAAAAGAGATTAAGTAGAAGGTAAAAGTTTAAAGTGTATCTACACACTGAAGAAATGGCTAGTTACTGAAGATGAAAGATTTTGAGCCTTTATCATGAAGGAATGATACTTAAAATATATCTCAGTCTAGCAGTTTGCAATTCCCATTCTACCCCTTGTTCTCTTTAATTTTGAGTTATTTTGTTGCCCACTTTTACAAATGCACTTGATTTTAGAAAAAGAACTAGAAAATACAAAAGCAGGCAGAAATAATCACTCTGTTAGTCTGCAGACCTCTGAATCTATCCTTCCTTAAAATATTCTGTTCATCATTGACCACTAATATTTAAGACACATTATCGAACACACCCATTTGTTGTTTTTCTTTAGCTCTGTATGATAGATTCAAGTCAATTATATCAAGACTATCACTCTTCACATGCCTAAGATGGCAAACAAAAAGAACTCAAGAACTTAAGTATAAAAGAACTGCTCACTCATCAATTAACTTTTATATGAACTTTCTGTCCAACTTTTTAAACTCACCAGTAGTCTTTGGAGAATTAAATTAGATAAAACCAGAAAGTATGACATCAATTTTCTTAATTGGACACCAATAAACTGCAGTATGTAGCAAGACATGGAAATCAAATGAACAATTGAGTGTATATATGATAATAGGGAGCATTTTCTCTGCCCTTGGAATACCTCACATACATGTAATCTGTGACTCTGACACTTTGTCCAATGGTGAATACCAATGCTGATCCTTAGATCAAATATCAATAAAGTGTAAGTGTGTATACAAATTCTATGGTATAGAAGTTATATTTTCTTCTAGCACTCCATAGTGTATTGGGCAATCCTTTGTGGATAATGCACCACAACCCCAATCCTACACACAAGGATGGAATCAATAACTGTATAATACTACTGGGCTAATTTTAATAAAACTCTGCAAGAAATGTGTCAGTCCTCTCAAATATTTACATCATGAGTCATCATGGATTGTCTGTACAAATCTATTTTATTTCATCTAACATTCAGAGTTTTAATAATATCTGCCCTCATCTATCTTTCTGCCTGTCAGCTCCCCTTAAAGCAACACTGAAGCCCTAGTTCTAATCTCCCCTTTTCCAACACACAATGGAGGTTGTTTCTAAAGTTGCTTTCCTCTTTTCCTATATTCCTGTCCAAGTTCAACTTCTTGAAATTTTCTTAAATTATTTAAGTCTACACTGCTTAATCCTTTAGTAAAGTCGTGCTGCTCATGGTGCCATACAAATCATCTATTCATCTGAAAAACGGCCTTTGGTCTTCTGTTCCCTTCCCAACCCATTCTCCCATGTTTGCATTTGTCTTTTATCCACACAAAATACTTTAATGCCTGCCCATAAGATAAAGCGAAACCTCTTTAATATGTTTTTTCACGATGTATATGGCCTTTATTATGGCATTTTTACTAAGTATATGTCTAAACTGTGAGCAGCAGAACCCAATGAAATGATTTAAGATAAATGGGAACTAATTTCTTCCTAACATAACAGCATGGGGAAGGCAGCTTAGTATGTAATGGCAGCACCACTCCCGGTGTCGCCAGGGGCCCCAGGATCCTTGTATGTTGCTATTTTGCTATTTGCTAGGTTTCATCCTTACTCCCATGCTCCAAGATTGTTCATCACCAAAAACACATCCCAAAAAGCTAGACAAAGAAGAGAAAATAGAATATCCTCTTTCTTGGAGGATACAGTCCATTTCCTCATACCACATTGCTCTGAACTTAATCAAAAGTCACACCTAGCTCACAAGAATGGTGGGAAATGGAATATTTATTCCAGAAACTTATATTCCCAGCTACAAACTGTATATTTTGTTCCCAAAAAAGAGTGACTAGATTGAGAAGACCCATGCTCTAGTATACTAGGATTATAGGACTCTCTACCATTAACCCCATGCCTACCTCTCTAATAGCTTTAATTTCTTATGCTCTCTACATTCAAAATATTTTTTTTCAATTCCTCAGTCTCCTTTTGGCTGAATCATGCTGCCTTGTCTTCAAGTGGTTGACACCTATTCATTCTTACTCCCTCAACTTGATATCACTTTCTCAAAAAAGGTCTACAGATATTTGAGTCTTACAATAAAGTCTGATAGCACTCTGACTCCTTTGATGCATTCATTATACTTCTGTTTGCATGTTTAAAGCTTATAATTTTTTATTTAACAGTTCAATCCATAAAGAGAGGTCGGTATAACAAAAGTTCAAAGTACCTTGAGAAAGGATTTATCATGGAAAGTTAAAAAAGGTCTTCAGTTTGAAAATTTGTTTGGAAGCTGAATTTTTATCTCTGCAGGCAGAATTAATGGAAAAGAAGACTACAAGGAATTCAATTAATTTATTGGATGATTGGGATTTCATTGAAATAAGCAAGTTTGTTGTTCTTCACTACAGGTTTTGTAAATTCACTATGTAGATCCAATTTTCTCTGTCCACAGATTAAAATATCTGATCAGTTCCACAGATTTTCCAGTCACTTTTAAATAAATGAAATGCTCAGTCTATTCTAATAACCTCATACTTCAGATCAGTCCAACATGTTTTAATAATTTCAAACTACTATGCAATTTAAATTATTTCCAGAATCTCAGAAATCTGGACTAGGGAAGAGAAATTAAGAATTAAGAGCTAACACTTACATGGGTGGTAGCATTGTAATGTGGTCCCACCTTGCACCTCTGCTGAGACAATTGAAAACTTCTCTGAAGTCCTCTGGTGGAATTTTTTATAAGGCAACACAAGACTGGCTGGATACTTTTTGTGAAATCCAATATCTAGGTTCCCAAGAAACATTCACCTCACTCCTTTCAAACTCAAACTGATGCTCACTCCCTGATTATTTCTCTTTGTTAACAGAATGAGGTTGCTTCCTCTGTTCTTTGTAGACATAAATCAGAAATTCATCTTGAGATTCTTAAAATTTCAAAGCAAGAAAATTAAATTCTTTGAACAGTCCTTTTGAAGGTCCCTTTACTTGATCTGAGGAAAGGGTAAAATACCTGCTTTCCTTTCCTTTCTGAAGCCGCTTAGAAATATTCTTCAAAGAAGTCTCTCCCTACCTCAGTCATCTACTTCCTTCTAGTACAGCTTAGCTGTGGGTGATGGGGCAGTCCTAAACCATATTTACTGTTTCTGCATGTGCAGCAGAGAAAATAAAACATCTCACATGAGGATAAAGAACTATCTGATTTTCTCATAGCTGTGGAATCATAAAATTACAAGTTATGGCCTCCTTTTATATCATATTTTAGGGAGAAATAGAAAACTTATGGTATAATTCAGAATCAGTTAATCTCTGGTCCTCTTGCATTTAGATAACCTAATAACTACCTTCATCAATGAATATGATTCACACACACAACACACTAGCAAAACATCAAAAGATAAAGCTGAACAGGAAAGTTGGGGACTTGTAGATAAGAATGTTCTTAATTGCTGAAACTCAGTCCTATAGACCAAATAGAACTACTACAGAATTTTACTCTGAGATTACTTTTAAAAACACATTATATTCTCCATCACACTTCTGTAATCACTTCAAACCTTGAGAATGATAAAATTTGCTGTAGGGACATTTCCATTAGTGACTCTATTATAATGTGATAGAATTGGATGGTCCCACTGGATTTGCATAACTCTTCATTTGGTTCAAAATTACAGAATTTCAGAGTAAAGAAATATAGTGTACAACTTCCATTAATAATACAATGAGAAAACATCTTTTGTGAAATTTCAATTATTCATAAAATAAGAATTCTGTCAATAAAGATACCACAGTATCCTTTAATACAAGTCTTCAATTTAAGTCATAAAGACTAACTAAAGGAAAGTGTAAAGTAGAAAAAAAATCCATAAAATCATTTAGATAGGTCAAAATAAATGCTTCCTTATGAACATTCTTTTGAAGCAACTATCCCTGTCATTCAATTCCAATTCTTAATAAAGCAGAGAGTCAGTTGGGAAGTCATATGACTTACTTCTACAAGAACCAGTTAGTAAATCTGAATAATACAGGCATAGATATGATAATCAAATCCAGATATATTAATGACACTGCCATGAGAAGCATATAAATATAAAAATAAAAGGACAGGAATAGAGCCCTAAGGGACCACACATTTTACAGTAATTGTTTCTGATGAGCTGCTACCCAATATAGTATGCTGTGTCTCCTGACAAAGATAACTACATTTCAAACAAATCTAATGCTGTCTCAGAATTCCAACTCATGTTTCTGGAAGATCTAACAATATATCACTGTCTACTGTGTCAAAGGTGAGTGATAGATCTAACTTTTAAAGTAGGCATCTGTTCTTTTCCGGGAACTCTCACGTATCATTGAAGACAAACAGGTAGTCCCTGGTAACTTAATGGGCACCCCCAAATCCATGTTGAGATTTTTATCAAATAGTAATCATAATTATGTCCTTGAGCAAAATATCAAATGTTTCCATTCTTTCTCTATTTTTCCTAAAAGACACATGAAAAATCCTCTAGCAGGTATATAGCTGAAAATCATTGAATGTTTGTTTAATGAATATATTCAAAAATTTTATTCATTACTTAATGAACTAGGGAAGAGGCATGTAAAATATGCAAAAAAGTTAGAGCATTCTCATTCCTAATAAAAATTATATTTTGCATGTAATTCCTCAAGTGTGAGCAAATCCAAATAGGTCCTTAAAATAAAATATATAAAAAACAAAATAATAAAACTATGACAAAGCTTCCCAAAACATGCATAGAATTTCTTGTGTATTTCTCTAGAGTTGTTTTGAATTAACGTTTTTTTAGAATATCTGTATTGGGTATAAATCTAAGGCATAAGTTCCAAGATTGTGACTAAAAATCGCATTATTTTTTCAACCAATAACTTTTATACTCCCATAACATTCAAATGTGGGAAAATCATCTCTATCACACATACCTCCAAGGTGGTGGGAATGCCCATCATTATCAATCAACATCAACCACCACATTTTGTCTCAGGTCTTGTGATTCCTGTATTTTTGTCTTTTTTGCTGTTTCAGTGCCCTTCTCAACACCTAGATTCCAGTCTACAGGGAACTGCTCTCAAATCCTACTAATTTTATGGTTTATATTCCATGCTTTCTCCCCAAATCTCTGAGAATATTTTCAGCCTAAGGGACATTTCTCAATTTTTCTCTCTTAAAATCCTCCAAGACATATTCTCAGTGGGATTGGGTCAGATAAGTCAGGAAGGAAAATGAATTAATTAGAACAAATTGAGCTACTATGAAAAAGAAATTCAATGATAAATTGAAAAGAATAATTCACATTTCTTTTTAATGTAATATCTACAGATACTAGAACTCTATTGTTTTCAACCTGGGATCCCTGTTTGGGGTGGGTCACAGTAGTTGTTCACATTTTCTTCATCTTTTTAGCCAAGGAGATGGCTGGTAAAGGAGAAAGAAACTGAGGGGAATACATGTATACTACTTTTCAAGATAATGACTCAGAATAAGAACAAGCCTCATAGGCATGTGCCCAGTGTAGTCACACAGGGTCCCTCAAAAGGGAGACTCATGCTTGATGCTTAAAGCTCTGCATTCACCATATTAAATACAATTTTTTTAATTCTTAATCATTTTATCTTTGAATATATGTTTGTAAGACAAATCCAGTGGGGTAACAGTATGTGACAAGTGGATGGTGACTTGGCTTACTCTAGATTCTACCTCCCTATGGAGTCCCCTCCTCTCTAAGGCAAGTTCTTAGCTGTATTCTGTCTCAATCCAGTGATTACAGAGTTTGGTTCTCACAAAGTTGAATCTACATTGGTGTACATGTCTATATGTAAATGCAAGTTTTCTTTTCTCTAAGAAAAATATCTAAAAGTGGTATTACTGACTCATACAGCAGTGTTTCTTATTTAACTTTATTAGATAATACCAATCTGTTTTCTAAAGTAACTGTTCCATTTTGCTTTCTCACCAAAAATATATGTGAGTTTAAGTTGCTCTGCATCATCACTACAGGTGACATTGCCATTATGTTTTATTTTAACCATTTCAATAGGTATGTAGCTGTATCTCATGATTTTCTCTTGAATTTTTCTAACAGATAAGAAGGCTGAATACATTTTATAGACTATTTTCCATATTTAAAGCATATTTGGTGAAGTGTTTCCAAAAGTTTTGACTTTTTAATTGAGTTGTTTGTTATCTTGTTGAATTCTAGGTATTCTTTATATTTTCTGGATATAAATTATTTGTTAGACACAATATTGCAAATATCTTCTCCCAGGTGTTCACTTGCCTTTCAGTCTCTTGACTAGCAAAAAGAAAAGTTGTTTTTTTTAACTCAATAAATATATTTTATTAAAGAAAAAAGGAATATTGTTAAGCACCAAAACTGTATGTTCTTACAAAAAGTTAACTTAGTTGAAATCCAATTTTTCTATTACTTTTCATTTAATGATCATGCTTTTGGAGATATTTCTAAATTATTTTGGTCTAACTCTGACAAATATGGCTTCTTATGTTTTCTATTAAAATTTACAAGTTTACATTTAAATCTATGATTCATTTTGTACTCGTTTCTAAATTAAGAATGAGGTATAGGTCTCAGTTATATGTTTGCAAACAGATAAACAATTGTTTCAACACTATTTATTAAGAAATGCAATCTGTTTAATTGCTTTACACCTTTGTTAATCAAACGGCCATTTTCATGTACGTCTATTACTTTACTTTCTGTCGGTCCATTGATTCCTGTTCTCTATTCACAAACTACCATTTTTATTACTGGTCTTTTGATCAAGTGTCTATTGATCAAGTGTTTATTTCAGTTAAGTTGTTTAGTTGTATGTTTTCTATGGGCAGTTTGTGTTATCAGAACCCTTAGAAAACAGAATGCTTGGTTTGGTTGGGATGGACAAGATAGCTAGAGAGGACAGTATTTATTTAAGTATGTACAGAACATGCATGTGGACCTAGCTTCCAAAACTGGAGGAAGAAGTACATAAGAAATGAGTGGATAATAGACTCATACTGCTCACTTGAAAATGAAACAAAACATTTTTTGTGTAGGCTTGCTTCATGTATATTTTTACACTGTTCTAGTTGTATGCAATAGAAGGTTAAGACCAATACTTATTGCTCCATTATAGTTAGAAATAGAAGTCAATTTTTAAATTTGTAACACTTTCAAATGATGTGTTAGATATATGTACCTAGTTCATATTTATGTGAATAAAATATAGGATTATTATAAATATTTACATGCAGATAGTGTGTCACGTAACTTTTTACCACATAATTGCTAGACTGTGGTAAGGTTATGGTAACTTTCCTAAGGCACATTTTTTTTAAAGGTTAAAATGAGTAGTTTTGTTCCAGTTTTGTAGGTCAGAAGTCTTTTCAACAGACAAGTCAATGTGTCAGTAAGGTTTGCTTTCTGGAGGCTCTAGAAGGAAATCCATCTGCTTATTTTGATTGTTCACAGAATTCATTGCAGTTGTAAAACTGAGATTCCCCACTTTCTTCTTGGTTGTGAATTTAGAACCATTCTCAGTTTCTCGAAGTTACCATATCCCTTGGTTCATGACCTCTTTCCTCCATCTTCAAAACTACAAATATTAAGTCGAGTCATCACACCATAACTTTCTTACCCACTGCCCCCATCTCCTTGCTTACTTATAAGAGCTCAATGCGATGATATTGGATCCATCCAGGTAAGCCAGGGTAATCTCTCCCTATCTCAAGGTATGGACCTTAGTCACAGCTTCAAAGTGTCTTTATTATGTAAAGTAACATTCAGAGTTTCCAAGGATTAGGGCAGGTACATCTTTGGGCAGATCATCATTCTGTCTAGCACATACTCTTTAACCCATTGACATATCCACAATGATTCTAGAACTACTTCCACTAAAGTTGTCTTTAACTTTTAAATGGTAAATCCATCTTCAACCTCATACAACTATTCTTTAGTGTTCAACATGATCTTATTCTTAAATCACTTGACTTCTACCTGCTATAAAGCTGCCCATGGTTCTCTTCCTGTGCCTAAGCTCATCCCTTATTGATTCCTTCATCCATTTCTCTGCTTCTATCCTGTATACTGTAACTGTGCCTATGTATCTCTGGTCTATATCCAGTTTTCCAGAACCCTGGTTCTGAATTATAACTGCCTACTAGCAGCAATGCTTAGGTGACCTAAAGCTCTTTTTGACCCCAAACCTGAATACTTCTTGCATTATATGCCTCATCATGCCAATAGCATAACAAAGCAAACCTTGCCTTCCATGACTGATTCTAAGAGTCGTTCTCTTCTCCTGCCCCTAACTCATACTCTTCATCCATTCAATCACCATGTCCTGTAGCTCTAAGCCACTTTGTAAAGTGGTGGTATATTGACACCAATGGATGCATACATCAGTTATTAGTTATTTTTACCATCTGATGAACTGTTATTTTAAGTTGCATTTCCCTAATAGTTAATGATGTGAGCATTTGCATGTGCTTTATTTTTCTTCTGTATATTCTTTGTGATGCACCTGTTCAAAATGTTTGAATATATTTTAATTGGGATGTTTGTTTTCTTATTAATGAGTTTTGAGTGTTCTTTTTTTACATAATAGATACAAATCTTACACCAGATGCAAATATTTTCACCCAGTCTGTGGCTTACCTTTTGTTCTCTTAAAAATATTTTCAAAGACAAACATTAATTCTGATCAAATTTAACTTAACACTTCTAGTGGATCATGCATTTTTGTATTATCTAAGAAATCTTTAAGTCAAGATCAAAATTATTCTGTCCTATGTGTTCGTCTTTCTTTTTCTCTCTAGCTACGTAAATAAAGCACATTTAGGTATATGATCCATTTTACGTTAATTTTTGGTACTTATAAATGTTCTTTTGGGGATTTTTACATGTAAATATCCAATGGTCCCAGCACCATTGTTTAAAACATAATTTATCCATTGAAATACATTTATAGCTTTGCCAAAAATCAATTAACTATATATTTGTATAGTTTCATTAATGTCCTCTATATTCTGTTCCATTGATCTATTGGTGTATCATTCTATTAATACTGAATTGACTGGGGTAATATAGCTTCATATTGAATCTTAAGACAGTATAAGCTTCATTCCTTTTTTTCTCTAGTTTTATGGCTTTCCAAACAAATTTTAAAGTCAATCTGACAATGTCCACAGAATATTACTTGGAATTTTTAAATTTTGTTTAAATTGATATATTATTTTGGAAAGGTGATTCAAACAATATTGAGTCTTCCAACCCATAAACACATCTCTCCATCTGTTTTATCTTCTTTAATTTATTTCACCTGTGTTTTGCAGTTCTCAATATAAATCTTACACATATTTTACTACATATACATATAAGTATATCATCTTGATGCGAATGTAGGTTGCACATTTTAAATTTCCAATTATTTACTATTATTGTATATATGTATGTTTATATATATATGTGCTATATATATACATATATATATACACCAATGGTACATGTACATACCATTGATTTTTGTATGTTAATATCACAACATTATTCAACTCACTTATTAAATTTAGCAACATTTTTGTACATCCTTTGAAGTTTTCTTTGTATATAATAAGATTGCATGGATACAGCTTTGCTGTTTCTTTCCAACTTCTATGATTTTAACATTTTAAAAACTATATTGCATTGCCTAAAGTCACCTATGGTTGTGTTGAATAGCAATAGTAAGACAACATCACTGTTTTATTTCCAATATTTAGTGGAAAGATTCAGTCTTTCATTATTAAGTACACTATTATCTGAACATTTTTGTTACAGTCTTTATAAGGATGAGAATGCTCCCTTCTACTCCTAGTCTGCTAAGAGTTTTTAAATATGAATCCAAGTTTAATTTGTTCAAATACTTTTTCTGCATATTGAGATCAGGGTTGTGTTGGTAAATGCTAGGGTATTTTTTAATTATAATTTTTATTGAAGTAAAATTACATTATATAAGTTTCAGGTGTGCACAATTACAAAACAACATCTGTATATATTTCATTAAGTTCACCACTAAAGTGCAATAACTAACATTCAAGGGTAAAGAAAGTTATGAATAGTACTGCCGTGAACATAAATGTATAAGTATTTGTTTACATATCACTCTTCAATTCATCCAGTGTTCTTTTAATTAGTTTTGTATTGCATGACTTTTTCATTTAACCAAGTTGTGATTTCTTTTTTTATTATGTAGGTAGCACATAGTTGGGTCTTACTGTTTTTTGTTAACTCATCATAAAAACATTTAAATTGTAGTGCTTAAAATAATTGAATTTAATGTGTTGTTTTGAGCTTAAATATACCAGTTATCTATATTCTATGGTATCACACTTTTAACATCTACTTTTTTATTCCTATCCTGCTTCATTTTGGATTTTATACATATAGATAGATATACAACTATATACATGTATCTGTATGTATATATACATATACATACAGATATGTGTATATATAATAATTCTACTTTGTTGACTTTTCAACTACAGATTTTTAGGGGTTTCTTTAAGGTACTTCTTTAACTATCATGTCTATTTTCAAGCAGTATCATACCACTTTCCTTAATATGGAACATAAAAGCCTTACAACAGTATACTTCAATTATGTTCTTCTTGACCTTTGTGTTTCTGTCATTCATTTGTTTCTAAGTATGCTATAAAACTCACAATACATCGCTACTGTTTTTGTATTCAACTTTAATCTTGTAAAGTGATTTTTATATAAGAAATCAATTATTTTATATTTACCTCTATTTTAACCTTTTCTAAGGCAGTTTATCTTTTTGTACATTTGGAATTCCCTGTGGTATCATTTCTTTTTGCCAGATGGACTTTTTAAAAATGTCTTAATTCAAAATGGAAAGGCAAAATAAAGACTAAGATATAAACTAAAACGTTCATCACTGCATACATCTATCTGATGAAAATATAATGCTTGAAAAATATCACTGGATATTTGATAGGATTGCCCTGGATCTATATATTACTTTGTGTAAAATGGCATTTTAATAATATTCTTTCAATCCATGATCAAGGGTATCTTTCCATTTTAATGTGTCTCTTTCATTTCTTTTAACATTTTATACTTTTAGGGTACACATGGAATTTCCATTGCCAATATTTTTATGAATCTCCATACTGTTTTTCATAATGATTGCAGTAATTTAAATTTTCACCAATGGTGTTTCCTTGCTCCACATTCTCAACAACACCTTCTGCATAATAATTCTCACAGGTGTGAGGTGATATCTCATTGCTTTGATTTGCATGTCTCTAATAACAAGAGATGTGGTACATCTTTTCATATGCCTGTTGACCATTTATTTGTCTTCTTTGGACAAGTGTCTATTTAGAGTTTATCCCTATTTCTTGATCAGATTTTTTTTTTTACTGAAGTTGAATTTTATGAGTTATTTACATATTTTGTATGTCAACCCACTGCCAGGCATATGATATACAAATATCTTCACCCATCCAGTAGGGTGACTTTTCATCTTAATAATAGTGTCTGTATCTCTGAAGCAGCTTTTTTAGTTAAAGGTAGTCCTATTTGCTTATTCTGTTAATGTGCCAAGGTTTTTCTGAAGATATTTGTATCTATATTCATCAGAGATTTTGTTCTTTTTTTTTTTTTTTGTGCTGTCCTCTGGTTTTCGAAGCTGGGTAATGTTGGTCTCACAAAATGTAGAAGAAAAGAGAGCATGCATTACTAAAATTTTAATGGAATCACAAAGGACCCCAGATAGTCAAGAATATCTTTAGAAAAAAAGAAAAATTGAAGAATGATGCTCTCCAACTTCAAACTATGCTACAAAGTGACTGAAAACATATGGCATGGTATTGGAGTACAAAGGTACAGCCATGTCAATGTAATAAAATGGAAAACCCAGAAATAAAACCATACACATACAGGCAGTTAGTTTATAACAAAAAATATAAAATCATATCATTAAAAAACAGAAAGTCTATTCAATACAGTGTTGGTAACACTGAACAGCCAAATGTAACTAAACATCTTACACAAAAATTAATCCAAAACACATTTAAAAATCAGGGATTTGGGGGGAGAAATCAAATCCTAAGGCTCTATGGGAAGGTTTGGGAGATTTCTGGATTTTACACAAGTGGAGAAATCTCTGGAGTCAGCAGCTCACAGGGGGTGGTAACATCATCAAAGAATATGCAGGGAAACAACAGGCTTTGAATATAAGTGAGGGAAAGCTGGGAATTTATTTCTAGCAGCAGGCAGTTATGGACACAGTATCTATGATCACTGCTTTTCGAGCCATCTATGGGTAGATTCAGACACAGCTGGTGGCTCTCAGAGAAGCAAGGTCAGGCCAAGTTGAACAAGTGAGGGAGGAACACGGATTGATGTCTTTAAGGATGCTTTGCTTGAATAAAGTTCAAAAAAGAGAAACTTTGATACTATAAAGCCAGGAGCATCAAGGAGGAGATGGCACTAGCCTTGCCCCAAACCATGGGACTCTGTCTGTGGAAGGGTGAACTGAGTTCTGGTGACTTGGTGAGGGCAATAGTCACAAATGTGGACAGCAGAGAAAAGTCTCCCAGGCCCAGCCAGTCAAGTGCTGCCAGGAGATATAAGCCTCCAAATTCAAGTCAGGCTACAGAAGCTGCCCTTCTTCCCAACCCCGTGTGCCATTTCCCCACCCAGCAACCATCTTCACTGCCTGACACAGCAAAAATTACACTATGGAAGCCTGTTAGGATATATATATAGATATAGATATAGATATAGATATAGATATAGATATATATAATACTAGAATGCTCTCTGGAAGACAGACAAAAAAACTAGCAGCTGTTCAACAAGAACCCATACCACGGGGGGGAAATAAACAAAAGACATTATGAAGATATGAAAACAACACAAAATGGCAGCTCACCAGAATCAATTTTAGAGACATGTAAGAGTATTTATTTTTAACAAATAAATAATTTAACCTGCAAGTCTAAAGAAATTCAGAAGTTAAAAAGAAAATTCAGAGAAGTCAATGAAATAAAAAATATAATCAAGAAACAAAAGGCAGAAACGAAGTTCCACAGAAAAAATAAGCATAATACAATATGTAAAGGAGGTTATAAATGAAATTAAGGATAATATAGAAAACTACAGGAAACGAATAAACTGAGTGGAGGAAATGATCAGAGATCTAGAGGACAGTAATGTAGAAAAGAACCAGGTGGAAGAAGAAAGAGAATTTTAACATCAAAAAAATGAAGCAACTCTCAGAGGAGTAGCTGACACATTTAGAGAAGGCAACATTAGAATACTGGGTATCCCAGAAGGCAAAGAGAAAAAGAAGGGAACAGAGAACCTATTCAAAGAAATAATTGCTGAAAGTTGCCCAAACCTAGGGAAGGAAATGAACATGCAAGTCAATGAATTCAACAGAACACCTGCAAAACAAAATATATACCAAGACATATAATCATTAAACTAGCAAAAGTCCAGGACAAAAAAAGAATAAAGGTGGCCAGGGGGAAAAAAAGCAGGTGACATATAAAGATACTCCCATCAGACTAACTTCAGACTTCTTAGCAAAAACTCTACAGGCCAGGAGAGAATGAAGTGATGTCTTCAAACCACTTCAAGATTAAAAAGTGCCAGTCAAGAATGCTGTATCTCACAAACCCTCTCTCAAATTTAAGAGAGAAATGTTTTTCCCAAAACTGAAAGCTGAAAGATTATGCTGCCACACACCTCCTCTATAAGAAATGTTGAAAGAGTCTATCTAAATCAAATAGAAGAAACTTTATAAAAATCTAGACAAGGTAGCAATAGACAAAACTAGCAAACAAAAATCAAAGTGACAGTAACAATTCCTCTAACTTCAATAATCACTTTAAATGTAAACAGACTGAACTCATCAATTAAAAGGCACAGAATAGCTAGATGGATTAGGAAACAAAGCACAATTACATGCTGTTGCAAGAAATCCATCTAAGATCTAGAGACAAAAACGGAAAGTGAAGCGATGGAAAAAGTCAATGGTAACTCTAAAAAAATAGGAACTGCTACACTTATTTCAGATAAAGTAGACAATCAGCTAAAGGAGGTAATACAAGATAATTATATCAATATATAATGATAAAGGTATCAATACAACAGAAAGACATAAAACTTATTGATATATATGTGTCAGTAAAGGAGCACACAGTTATACCAAGAAAATATTAACAGATATAAAAAGAGGCATTGACAGCAATATAATAATAGTAGAGGACTTTAACATTCTGCTTTCAGTAACAGATTGACTAGACAGAGAATTAATAAAAAAAAAAATAAGAGCTTTAAACAATAAAATAGGAAGAGGGATGTAATAGAGAGAGTACTTCACCCAAAAATGATTGCTGACACATTATTTTCAAGTGCTAATGAAGCATGCTCAAGGATAAACCATATGTTGGGATACAAAACAAGTTTCAATAAATTTTCAAAGTTTAAAATCATATCTAGCATCTTTTCAGCTTACAGTGTCATCAAACTAGAGATCAATCAAAAAAAGAAAGAAAAGAAAACAAAAGAGTAGAGAATAAACAACATGTTACTGAAAAACTATTGGGTAAAGGATGAAATTAAAAATTACTGGAGTCAGATGAAAAATGAAGACTCTACATATCAGAATCTATGGGAAGCAGCAAAAGCAGTAGAGAGAAATTTATAGCAATACAATATTATCCAGGAAAACAAGAAGAATGATAAATTAAAACCTGAAACTTCACCTATGGGAACTAGAAAAAGAAGAAAAAAGTAAACCAAGAAAACCATAGAAAGAAGGAAATAATAAAACTGAGGGTGAAAATCAATGAAATAGACATCAAAAATACTATCTAAAACATCAAGGAAACCAAAGGTTGACTTTTGAAAGACTAAAGAAAACAGACAGGTTACTCACCAGACTCACAAAAAAAGAGAGTGAAAACACAACTAAATAGAATCAGAACTGAAAGAGATACAACAGATAAAGCAGGATAACAAGAGAAAATTATACATCATTACATAGCAACAAATTGGATAAACTAGAAGAAATGAACACATTCCTGGAAACATACAACATTCCAAGACTAAATCAGAAAGAACTGGAAACAATGAACAGATCAATCACAAGCAAGGAAATTGAAACAATAATTAAAAATCTCCCTAAAAGCAAAAGCCCAGAGCCAGATGGTTTCATGAGTGAATTCTACCAAACATTCAAAGAATAATTAATGCCTACCCTTAAACTGTACACCAAAACGAAGATTTCAAACTTCTAAGCACTTTCTATGATGCCAATATTGTGCTAATTGCAAAACCAGTAAAGGAAGAACCAAAAATGAAAATTACAAACCTGTATCTTTGATGAATATTGACACAAAAATCAAAAAAAAAAAAAAACAAACAAGCAAACTAAATTCGACAACATATTAAACAAATCATATACCATGATCAAGTGGGATTTATTCCAGGGATTCAAGAATGATTCAACAAACACAAGTCAAAAAATGTGATACACTATTAATAAAAAGGATAAAAAAATCACATGATCATCTCTATAGATACAGAAAAAGCATTTGACAAGATTCAACACACCTTTATGCTAAAAAAAAAAAAACTTCCAAAATTAGGTATAGATGGAATGTACATCAACATAATAATGGCTATCTATGACAAACCCACAGCCAACATTGTGCTAAATGGAGAAAAACTGAAAGCTTTTCCTTGAAGATCAGGAACAAGGCAAGGATGTTCACTCTCAACACTAGTGTTTAATATAGTGCCAGAGGTTCTAGCTAGTGCAATCAAAAAGAAAAATATATAAAAGATATATACATCAGAAAGGAAGAAGTGAAACTATCACTGTTGCAAATGACATGGCAATATACAGAGTAAACCTCCAAGTTTCAAGCAAAGAGCTACTAGAAATAATTAAAAAATAGTGAAGTTACAGGCCACAAACTTAACATTCAAAATTTGGTAGCATTTCTGTATGCTAACAATGAAAATGCAGAAAGAGAACTCGAGAAAACAATACCATTTAAAATTGCAACAAAAAGAATGAGACACCTTAGAACAAACTTAACCAAAAAAGTGAAGGACTTATACCCTAAAAACTGTATTGCTAAAGGGAATGGATTATGACACAAATAAATGGAGAAATATTCCATGCTCATGGCCTGGGAGAACTGACATAGCAAAATGGCCATACTGCCTAAAGCAATATACAGATTTCATGCTATCACCATCAAAATTAAAAAGACCTTCACAGACAGGAAAAAGTCAGGCAATTTATCTGGAAATACAAGATACACAAGATAGCAAAAAAAAAAAAAAAAAAAAAAAAAAAAAAAAAAAAAAAAAAAAAAAAAAAAAAAAAAAAAAAAAAAAAAAAAAAAAAAAAAAAAAAAAAAAAAAAAAAAAAAAAAAAAAAAAAAAATCCTGAGGGAGGAAAAATAACAATGGAGGTATCGTGTTTCATGACTTCAAACTATATTACAAGGCAATAATAATCAAAACAGCATGGTGCTGTAAAAATAAAGAAATAAAGGTGAATGGAACAGAATTAAAGTCTAGAAATAAACCCACACATATATTGACATTTAATATTTGAAAAAGGAGCCAAAAATTAATAATGGGGCATGGACAAACTCTTTCATAAGTGGTGCTGGGAAAACTGTACAGCCATAGACAAAAGGTTGAAACTAAACCACTAACACTATACACACAAATTCAAATGCCAAATGGATTAAAGACTTAGATGTAAGGTCAGAAACCATAAAATACATAGAAGAAAACATAAAAAAATACTACTGGACATTGACCTAAGACATCTGTCTTTGGGAACTGAACTTCAACAGCAAGAAAAATAAAATCTAAAATAACAACTGGGATTATATCAAACTAAAAAGCTCTGCACAGCAAAATAAATTTGCATCGAAACAAAAAGACATCCTACTGATGAGAGAAGATATTTGCCCATCACACCTTGACAAGGGGTTAATATCCAAAATATATAAAGAATTCTTAAAAATTGACAACAAAAAATCCAATCAATCCAATTAAAATGGGCAGATGACCTTAATAGATACTTTTCTAAAGACAACATATAAATGAAAAACAAGAACATGAAAAGATGTTCTTCCTTTTTTGTCACTAGAGAAGTGTAAATCAAACCTGTGAGAAAGGCTATCATACAAAAGAAAGGAAACAAGTTTTGGAAAGGCTATGGAGCAAAAGGGACTTTATACATTGTTGGTGGGAGTGCAAAATAGTGCAACCATTTCAGAAAGTGGTATGCAGATTTCTCAAAAAATTGAAAATGCAAATTCCATATGATCCAGTTATTCCTACTACTAGATATTTACCTAAAAACTCAACATGAATTCTAGAGCTATATGTACCCCCATGTTCATCACAGCATGATTTACAATAGCTAAGACCTGAAAACAACCTAAATATCCATCAACAGATGAGTAGATAAAGAAAATGTGGTATATATGCATGATGGAATACTATTAAGTCATAAAAAAGGAGAAATCCTGCTATGTGCAGCAACAGGAGAGAATTATGTTTAGCAAGATAAGCCAGAGGGGAAAGATAAACATTATATGATATCACTCATATGTGGTGTATAGAGATAAAAAGCAATCAACTGAATTAAATTAAACATTAACAGACTTCAAAATAAAGAGAAAACTAAATCAAACAACAATTACATTAGTGGGGAACAATAAAAGAAAACCAGAGTGTGCAGGAAGATATGGGGGGGGTACAAGTAGGATAAAGGAATTAATTGTATAGTGAAGGAAAAGAAGTGAATAGCTGTAAGCCTATCTATTATATGCAGATGTAAGTTTGCTTTCATGTATACCTCAAACTTACTTAATGTTGAAATGCAATATACATCCAATGAAATTAATTTAAAAAATTGGATATAAGACCTGAACCCATAAAATACAGAGAAAAATTTAGTCAATACCTTAACATCAACCTAAGAGAACTGAAATGGGACTCTGACTTCAAGGCCAAGGGAAACAAAAGCAAAAATAAACAGAACTATATCAGAAGAAAATGTTTCTGTACAGCAAGATAAACCATGACAAAAATGAGAACGTAACCTACTGATGTTGAGAAGATACATATGTATCACATTTGACAAGGGGTTATCAAAAATAGGTGTTTAGTCAATAAAATAAAAACAGTGGGTAGAAGAAGGGATGGAGGTGGAAGAGTAAGCATATTGGGTAAAAGAGATCAATTATGTGGTGAAGACAGAATTAAAATGGTGGTGGTAAACTTAATTTATCATATATAAATGGTGATTCACAATGATCATACCAAAAACTTACATAATGTCATGATGTAATTTTCCTCTAATAAAAATAATTAAAAAGAAAACAAAATATATAATACATGCTAACAACACATGCATACATACATATAAACATACACACACATACATACATATATAAAATGGGCAGAAGATCGTAATAGAAACGTCTCCAAGAAGACATACAGGGCCAAAAAGCACATAAAAAAGTCAACATTATCATTATTAGGGAAATGCAAATCAAAACTACAAAGAGATACCACCTCACACCTCTGATAATGGTCTATATCACGAACACTAGAAACACCAAGTGATAACCAGTGTGTCAAGAAGAAAGGATCTTTCGTACACTGTTCGTGGATATGTAAATAACTTTGATGGCAGCGTGAAGATTCCTCAAAAAAATTAGAGAACCACCATAAGATCCAGCAATTCCACTTCTAGGTATATATTGGAACATATGAAAACACTAATTTAAAAAGACATACGTACCACTATGTCCATAGCAGCACAATTCACAAATTCAAAGACATGAAATCAACTTAAATGCCTATCAACAGATGACTGGATAAAGAAGATGTGATATATATACTCAGTAGAACACTACCCATCTATTAAAAAAAAATTAAAGATGAAATTCTGCCTTTTGCAACAACTTGCATGGAATTTGAGGTGATTATACTAAACAAAATAAATCAGGAAGAGAAAATACCAAATAGTTTTACTCATATGTGGACTATAAAGAAACAAAGTGAATGAACTAACAAATATAAACACAAGTACTCTTATATTCTGAATAAAAAATGTGGTTACCAGAAGTTTGGATTGGGAAGGGGGAGGGTAATACAGGGTCTATTTATATGGTGCAGGGCTCTAGAACTATGGGAGTCAGTGTGGCGGTATATACACATTGATTGTGGTATGAATACTTTCTCTTAAAATTTATATGGCATTGTAAATATATGCCATATTACTTTTAAATAGAAAGAATAATGTAAGCCACATACATAACCTTAAATTTATAATATCTATAATAAAAAGGTGAAAAAAGAGATGAGGTTAATTTTAATAATATACTTTATTTAACTTAATGTAACCAAAATATTATTTCAATATATTATTATTTTTTAAATAATACACAGTTTAAATTACTTTTATATTTCATTATTAGTATTTTATATTTTATAATGACATTTTAATTTGGTCTAGTCACATTTTAAGTATACAAAAATCACATAAGGAGGGACTGACTTCTGGATGGTGACTCAATAGGATGCACTTTCAGGTCACTCCCTACAGACACTGATAAAAAAAAATCATCCATTTTCCTGAGACAAACACCAAGAAACAACTAGCACCTCAGATGGAGACAGATCAGCTGACGACTAATGGTTGGTGATAGTGCCCAGCGGCGTTCTCAGATGAGCTGCTGATTTTGATTCTGGACAGAGCTTGGGAGTCTCTGGATGCTCAGTGGGGAGGAGGTTAGAGATTTCAAGATCAGCTGCAGAGGCAGCAAGAGGAGGGCCTAGTGGGGCTGAGAGTGGAACCACAGAGACTTGGGAGGGGGTAAAAGGAGAGTCAGCACACCAGGAGCTGAGCTGAAGCCCGTATGGTGAAATTGTGCTGGGCGCAACCATAATAGGAAATCAGCCAAAGAAATTCCCAGATCGAACCTCTCCCACAGCCATTTCACGCCAGAGCCTGAGGACCACCGAGTAGAAATCTTGTCCCCCACATATTCTGCACAATGAAAATCCCGCTCACTGCACACCCCTCCCCCCAGATATCCTGACCCCAGGATTACAGTGAGAAGGCAGTTCCATAAGGACCAAACCTCAACGTTACCTGTTAGTGCCACTTTGTGCAGCCTGATAACCAATCCTGGGCAAGACAGACCTACTCAATGCCAGGGAAACCAAACCCTCAGAAATATAAACAGAAAGCCAAATACAGCAAAGGCACAGAGAAATACATGAAATGATGGATCCAATCAAAAACCCGTGGGAAAACCTGAATACAGCAGATGTATGTAAATTACCAGAAGAGGAATTTAGGCTAACAGTGATTAACATACTTATGGGAATCCAGAAATCAACAGAGGCAGTAAATAAGAATATCAAGAAGCAAAGTAAAGAATTAAAACAGACATCAAACAGGTAAGAGATACGATGGCTTCATTAAAGAACTCAATAGAGGAACTCAACAATATGATGGATGAAGCTTCCAGTAGAATCAGTGATCTGGAAGATAGGACAGAGGAATTCACTCAAACAAACCAGCAAAAAAGTTAAAAAATTCAAAGAATCAAAGACAACATTCAAGACCTCTGGGATAACATAAAAAGGAAAAACTTTTGTATCATAGGGGTCCCACAGGAAGAGAGAGAAAAGAGGCCAGGAACCATATTTGAAGAAATAATAGATGAGAACTTCTCCAATTTGAAGAATGAAGCAAGCTTCCAGATCCAGGAAGCTCAAAGACTTCCTAATAAAAAATGCTAACAGAAATGCACTTAGACACATCGTCATCGAAATGTCAAAAATACAAGATAAAGACAGACCATTAAAAGTAGCCAGAGAAAAACGTGTCACATACAGAGGAGCCCCCAAAAGACTGTCAGCCGGCTTCTCAAATGAAACTCTGCAGGCCAGAAGGGAATGGCATAATAGATTCAAAGTGCTGAAAGAAAAGGAGTTTCAACCTCAGATGCTATATCCGGCAAGATTATCATTCAGAACTGAAGGAATGATAAGCACCTTTTCTGACAAGCAGAAGTTAAAGGAGTTTGTCACCTCAAAACCAGCTTTGCAAAAAATATTAAAGGATGCTCTATAAAGCATAAAGACACCACACAGAAAAACATTAAGACAACAAATATTAAATGTGGAGAAGAGAACAAAAATGTGGATAGTTAGAATGAGTGGAAGACTAACATGCTTTCAAACATTATGTAGTAAACACAGAAATGTGAATACCAACCTCAGGGTAACCTCAAAATACATCCCCAGGGAGAAAGGAAAGAAGAGAAAAGAAGGCAAAATCGATCAAAACATAATTGCATCCATCCAACCTAAAAAGAGAAAGAAACAAGGCATCATCTAGAGTAACATACAAAAGACAAATTGTAAAATGACACTAAGCAGCTATATATCAACAATCACCCTAAATATTAATGGACTGAATTCACCAAACACGCAGAGTGGCTGAATGGATTAAAAAGTATAACTCAACCTTCTGCTAAATTCAGGAAACCCAGTTTCTTCCAAAAGATAAACAAAGGCTCAAAGTCAATGGCTGGAAGATAATTCTACAGTTGAACTGTAGCCATAAAAGAGCAGGAACAGCTGTACTCATATCAGATAAAACAGACTTCCTTCTAAAAAACATAACAAAAGACAGAGATGGACACTGTATAATGATTAAAGGATCAATCCAGCAGGACAACATAGCACTTATTAACATATGCACCAAATGAAGGAGAATCAAAATATATCAAGCAAGTATTATTAGACCTGAAGAGAGACATTGAAAGCAACACAATAATATGGGGGACTTCAATACCCATCTTCTAACAATGGACAGATCAACCAGGCAGAAAATTAACAGGGAAACAGCCACTTTAAATGACCATCTGAATAGACAGGTCTAATAGACATATACTGAGCACTTCACCCAATGACTAAGATTTCACTTTCTTCTCAAGCATTCATGGAACATTCTCAAGGATAGATCATATGCTGGGACACAAAACATTTCTCAACAAATTTACAAACACTGAAGTCATACCAAGCATCTTCTCTGACCACAATGACCAAAAACTATAAATCAACTAAAAAGAAAGCTAGAAGACCAATTGGAAACTTAACAATATGCTACTGAAGGACTCTTGGGTAAAAGAGGAAATCAAAAGAGGAACTTAAAAAATACTTGGAGACAAATGAGAATGAGGATACAAGCTACCAGAATCTATGGGATGCAGCAGAAGGAGTACTAAGGGGAAAGTTCATCACAATGCAGGCCTATCTCAAGAAACAAGAAAAATCATGAACAACTTAATTCAACAATTAAAACAACTAGAGAAAGAAAAACAATTAAATCCAAAAATTAGCAGAAGAAAGGAAATAATCAAAATTCGAGCAGAAATAAATGAAATAGAAAACAGAAAAACAATCCATACGAAAAATGAAACCAAAAGTTGGTTCTTTGAAAAAATAAATGAAATTGACAGCCACTGGCTAGACTCACAAATTAAAAAAGGGATAAGACTCTCATAACTAGAATCATAAATGAAAGGAGAGAAATTACAACAAATACTATAGAAATTCAAATCATCACAAAGTACTATGATGAACAGCTAGCACTATACCACCAAAACAGACAATCTTGAGGACCTGGACAGATTTCTAGAAAAGTATAGTCTACCAAGACTAAACCTGGAAGAATTGGAAAAACTTGAACAAAACACTCACAAGCAAAAAAATTGAAGAGGTAATCAAGGGCCTCCCCAAAAATAAAAACCCAGGAACAGATGGCTTCTCCAATGAGTTTACCAAACCTTCAGAGAAGAATTAATACCTATTCTTCTCAAGCTCTCGCCAAATACTGAAGAACAGGGAACTCTCCCAAATACTTTTTATAAGGCTAACATTACACTGATACCAAAAGCTGACAGAGATGTCATCAAGAAATAAAATTACAGACCATTATCTCTAATGAACATAGATGCAAAAATTCTCAACAAAATATAAGCAAACTGAATTCAACAATGCATCGAAAAGATTATCCAACATGACCAAGTGGGATTCATCCCAGGGATTCAAGGATGGCTCAACATATGTAAATCTATTAATGTCATACTCCATATCAACAAGAGAACAGAGAAAAGTCACATGAAAATATCAACAGATGCAGAGAAAGCTTTTGACAAGATCCAACATCCATTTATGATAAAAAAAAAAAAACCACCTCCATAAAATAGGAATAGAAGGTTCATGCCTCAACATAATAAAGGCCATATATGAAAAATCCACAGCCAACATCATAGTCAATGGCGAAAAATTGAAAGCATTTCCTCTTAGGTTAGGAACAAAGCAAGGTTGTTCACTCTCACCACGGTTATTTAACATCGTACTGGAGGTCTTAGCAAGAGCAATTAGGCAAGAAAAGAAAACAAAAGGAATCCAAACTGGAAAGGAGGAAGTAAAATTCATTATTTGCAGATTGCATGATTATATATATTGAAAATCCCAAAAACTCTATCAAAAAACTTCTAGAGCTCATCAATGAATACAGTAAAGTGGCAGGTTACAAAATCAATGGACAGAAATCTGTTGCATTTTTATATGCAAACAAGCTAGAAGAAAACAAAACCATGAAAATCACACCATTTAAAATAGAAGCTAAATGAATGAAATACCTGGGCATATACTTAACAAAGGAAGTGAAATATCTATACAATGAAAACTATAAGTCCTTCTCAAAAGAAATAGAGTTGGACACAAAGAAACAGAAGATATACATCACCTGCTAGTGTCTGGGAAGAATCGATATCATTAAAATATTTTTTACCCAAAGCAATATGCAGGTTTAATGCAATCCTCATTAAAATCCCACAGGCTTATTTCCAGAAAATAGAACAAAAAAATCTTAAAATTTGTATGGAACAACAAAAGACCCCAAATAGCCAAAGCAGTTAATAGAAAAAGGATGAATCTGGAGGGATTACACTTCCAGACTTTGAACTACATTACAAAGCAACAGGGATCAGAATGGTATGAAACTGGAATAATAAGATTAACATATCAGTGGACTAGAACTGAAAACACCAGAAACTGACCCACTTGCATACACCCAGTTAATCTACAACAAAGGAGCCAAAAGCATTCAATGGAAAAAGGAAAGTCTCTTCAACAAATGATGTTGAGAAAACTGGACAGCCACATACAAAAGAATGAAGCTAGACTACTCTCTAGCACCATTCACAAAAATTAACTCAAAATGAATTAGAGACTTGAACATAAGACCATAAAGCTCTCAGAAGACAACATAGGAGAAATTTGCCAAGACATCAGTCATTGAGAAGCATTTGGAGACTCAACTCCACCATCAAGGGAAACAAAAAGAAAAATAAACAACTGGGACTATACCAAACTAAGGAACTACTTCACAACAAAAGAAAACATAACCAAACCAAAAGGAAACCTACTTACTGGGAGAAGATATTTGCATTTGACACATTCAATATTTCCAATGAAGGCTTAATATATCAAATATACAAAGAACTCATAAAACTCATCAACAGAAAAACAGGCAATCAAATCAAAAAATGGGAGAAGGAATTGGAGAAACTCTTTTCTGAAGAGGATATACAGATGGCCAACAGGCACATGAAATTATGTTCCTACTTGCTGTCTATCAGGGAAATGCAAATTAAAGCAATAATGAGATATCTCCTTACACCTGAAAGACTGTCTGTTTTCCAAAAGTCTGGAAAAAACAAATGCTGGTGAGGATGTTGAGAAAATGGAACACTTTGGCACTGCTGGTGGGAGTGCAAAATGGTCAACTCCTAAGGAAAACAGTTTGGAGATTCCTCAAAAAACTGAAGATATAAATCCCATATGATATGACCCCATCATTCCACTTCTGGGGATCTACCCAAAAGATACAAAAGCGCCCATCTGAAGAGATATATGTAGCTCCATGTTTACTGCGGCTCTATTCACAAAAGCTAAGAAATGGAAATTACCTAAATGCCCAACATCAGGTGAATGCATAGAAAAGAAGCAGTGCATATACAACGGAATACTACATAGAGCTTGGAAGAGATGAAACCCTTTTATCTGAATTGACATGGATGGAACTGGAGGGGATTATGCTAAGCGAAACAAGTCAAAAGAAGAAAGATAGCTACAAGATGACTTCACTCATAGGTTGAATGTGAATAGACAAAACAAAGAACAGATGAAACATAACCAACCCTGAAACATTTGCAACAGAACCGAGGTTATCAAAATGGAATGGGGAGAATGGGACAAATGGAGGCGGAGCCCACTGGACAATGGGGAAGAACACGGTGATTTGGTGGAGGGCATGGTGTGTTGAAATGTATCTAAGAAATGGGGAAACTATACACAGGATTTCAATGTGTAAAATAATTACTACAATAAAATAAATAAATTTTAAAAAATCACATATGGCAAGCAGTGATTATTTTGGACAGTATAGGTTTAAACTATGATGCCTCGTTTTAAACAACCATGATCACTATCCTAGGATTGGGAACAGGAACCAGAGGCAAGGTAGAAAACATGCACTGAGTAGTCTCTAGGCAGCAATCAATGTGCAAAACACCAGTTTCATATATTTTCCTTGGAAGATTTCTAAGTTCTCATAATTTAGCAATGATAGCATCTTGAATTTATGATAATCTTGGATTTATGTCTAAGATTTTGATAACTTAGAACTACAACTTTGTGATGCTATGGTATCAGCTGTCCATGCTTTGTGATGGCAGCTTGCCATCTCTTAGTTCGGTAACACTGAAAAAAGCTAAACAATATGCAATGTACTGCATGCACTTAGAACCTGGCACAAACACCTCAGCAAACAAGTGCTGAACACCACATGGTTCTACACAATAAATCTCCAAGTCTTACAGATAGGCTCATGACCTAGTTGTTGATGGTCTCCATTACACTAAGAAAAATTTCCAAGGTCTTCCAAGCAATAAATTATGTTACTAAAATTCTTAGAGTTGTTTCGTTACCTCTCTGCACAACAGGAGTTCAGGTGGTACGATGGAGAGGATTTAACAGACAGATAGCCCTTCTATTAACCTGAAATAACATGTCCTCTCTGGAACCTGCTTCTTTGGAAAGTATAAGGGAGAGACATTTAAAAGCAATGTTCCTAGTAATCTAGCAGATCATCCAAAAAAAGATTCCCTTGTGCACTCAGAATTATCAATGCTTTATATTAAATTATCTAAATATGTCAAACTATTTTATATAACAGGATAATACATGTAAACATAATCTAGTATTGAGCAGACATTAAGCAAAAAAATTTTAGCTAAAAGCAGATGAAATGACACGTAGAGGTTTGTTCAACATTTTTCCTCTTCTATTTATAGAACAAAACAGTTCTGTATTTCTTTCTAAAAATACATGGATAAAGGAATAATTGATAAATTTATGTGCATTATGACATCCCCTTATTTTTGCCATATTTGTAAGGCTCTACAGCATACTAGTTAGGATTTAGGCACTGAAATAAGCCTAATGTGTATCCAAATTCTGGTCCCAACATACAATTCTGTGGACTGGAAAAATTTCTGTATCCTTTTACCTCAGTTTCTCATCTGTATAATAGACATGGTATAAATAACCTTGATATCATATCAGAATAATAGAATTGAATGATCACTTCCATAAAGTGCACATCACAGTGCTAACTAGCAGCGATAAAATTCAGTATATATCATCTCTGGGCCTGTTTGGCTAGTTTCTTGATCTCTTGACAATATGTCATTTTTATTGATTATTTTTGGTGTGTCAGGTTTTGGACTGAATGTTAGAAATTATACATAGAAGAACAGCAAATGAAAGTAAAAAGAACTTATGAACAACAACAACAAAAAGTATGCCTTTTCTTTATTTAGACTATCTGTCTGAGCTATTAAGTTAATCTATTTAGTAACTACAGATTAGAATTTGAGTTTGTTATTGGCACAGCTTCCTCTTGTACAGTATAGCACTGGTATATATACATATACATACATATGTAATATATGTGTGTGTATATACACACAGACACACATACACACATATATATATACCGGTAACTTCAAATATTTGCATTCAGTGTTACTGTTGCTTTCTTGCACTTAGTGTATAGTTTTCTATATACTATACACTATACACTATACACTATAGTTGAGGATTTTCTCAACATTCTTGTTTCATTTAAGTTTTCAGAAAACTGTACATTCCTGTAACACAGAGGGGAAATTTTTTCACATCCTTTTTCTCCGAGTGGTACACTATTGATTTTGATAGTTTGTATAAAATTAACGGTGAGGCAAGGATGTTCTAAGTTCTATTGCTCAAGCATTGAGTTTAGGCAAATCCTGTGTTCTGAGCCTTTTTGCTTCTCCTTTTTATTGGAGAGTCTTGTCTCCCTTTGAAATTCAGTTCTTTTGGTTGCATCATTATCTCATTTCTCTAATGTGCCTCTAAAGCTATGATTTTATACAACATATAATATATACACACATATATATACACCTATATGTTGTTCTCAGATGGAAGTATCAATCTGTAGGGGCTTGTCACATGCTAACAGAGATATCTAAACTGAAACACTTTAAGGAGTTATTTTGATCTTTAATGAAAAATGACAAAATTATTTGTGAAGATACAAGTCATGTGATACTTTATACATGCAAAGTGCTTAGTAAATATTTCAAGCAAATGTCACTTGTAGAACAAAAATTCAGAAGTTGAACTTCTGTAATCTCAATTAAACACTGTAATTATGTAATTCAATAAATCATATAAATGATCCATAGAAGCCTTAGACAATAAGATAGCTTATTGCACAAATATATGACATGATATCTAAGTAAGTTTTTAGTGGAGGCAATATACATGCAGTGTTTTGACTCACCTACATGACTGAAAATAATTTTAATCTCTATTTGGAAGAATAAGAGCTCTTCGAAAAAGCAATCTAAAACAAAAATTAATGATGTAATTATTAACTTCCCAGGACATTGTACTTTTATCTAAATATTTCATGGTCAAAATCTAATCTAAATGATAAAAATAAAGATTTTAGATTCTTGTCAACATATGGATGATCTAGACCTTTTAAATCTAAGATTTTTTCACTCATATTATTCATCACTAATGTTTGTTGGAATAATATGTAACTGCAAAAAATTGAGACATATTGGATAATATTCACATGATGAGAAATATCCATATCAAAATAAATAGTATCAATTATCATTCATTACTAATAATAATTGGATGAAAATATGCTTAATTAAACCTGTATTTGATTAATGAGAGATACATTTAAATAAAATATCTAAAGAACAAGCTTAACAAGGAATGCTAAACAGTAAATATAAAGCTTGAAGTCTCACATATCGTCCGCAGTCAAAAGAAGAATGAACAAAATTGGTAAAACCATCTCACAAATCTTTAATCAAAGGTTTCTCCTTCCCATCACTATTGACATTTTGGACCATATAATCATTACTGTTGTTTAAGAGCAGTCCTATGTATCACACGATATTTAGCAGCATTCCTGGGCTTTACCCACTAGATGCCAGTAGCATCCATCCAATAGTAAGAATCAACATCGCTTTGCCAAATGTCCTCTCAGTTGGGATGACACTCTCCCTGCCAAGAATATAACTGTCTCAGGAAGTAGTTAAACCTGAATCACAAACCCAAAGGTTTATTTAGTCTGAAACTGCAAACTGAGACTCTTAGAGTAACCAAAGTGTATATATTCAAAAGTATACATGTATTATATATATATATGTATACATGTATTATATATGTATATATATGCATATGCTAATACACCTATAGAATGTTTACTAAGAGGAAATATAAAAAACGTGTCCACCACTTAGGTTTTCTTAAGATACTTCCATAAACGAGGGCAGAAGTAGTAATACAAAACAGAGATAATTAAACAGAGAGAGTAGCATGGGAGAGTCTGAGTCTCTTGAGGCATCCATGTCCTGTGCGTCCTATATAATTACCTAGGCTTCACTAGTTAAGTCATTCCTTGAACGACAAGATGTAAGTTTATAATACAGGTATATTGTTTCCATGTTGCTTTATTGTACTATCCAGAGTTCAGGGAATTTGTTTTCTTGTGAAATGGGAAATAAAACCAAAGTTGTGATTTATGAAAGTAATACAGAAAATTAAATAAAAAAAATTGTCTATAAAACTGGAAATGAAAGATATTTAAATAATCAAAGAAAATCAATACCCTGTAAAGCACCATCACAAGCATTTGGAGAAATAGGGCAAAAATATTATTTCACAATAGTTCAACTCAGTAGCCTCTTCCCAGCTTCCACTATCATCCTACCAGCTTCCACTATCATCCTAATCCATCTCTCACTCTTCAGTCAAGTTTCCCTCACCTTCCTCCACCTTCTGAGGGGAGGTTGGCTCAGTCAAACGAGTGCGTATATTTTTTTAAGCTGGAAAAGAACTAGCAGAGAATGAATGAAACACAGAGGCCTGGTGATGAAGGCACATAAAGTCTATACCCATGTGAAGTGAACAAAAGCCTGAGAGAGAAATAAGGGAGGAGGGAAAAGAGAAGAAAACAGTCTTCCAGGTTAAGTGTGGTGAACCGTTGGTTGGGACTTAGGAAATAAAGTATTTTTCATCCAGTGGGGACTATCAGAAGCTTGGGAAGGGAGAAAAGAAGTATATAAGAAACACTATAGAATTTTTTGAATTAAATCTACAAAGTTTTTTGAAAGGCATAAGTTAAAGTTTAAAATTTAATGTTTTTGTGTTACTTCTGGCTACTTTAACTTTGACTTGCTGAATGTGTTTCCTTGTAGAGTCTGAACAAATAAATACAGGTTTATTAATAAGAGTAAATTTATATTGATGCAATGCCTGACCTAAAGGCAAACAAAACAGTATCAGTATAAGTATTGAATGCTAAGTGACCTAGAGAAGAAATCATTACTTTAGAATTCCCTAGATGTGGATAATAGGATGGTTTCTTTAGCCCCCTCCCTTCTTATGGCTGCTTTGACCTGATGTGAACATTACCATGTGGAACAAGTACAATGGGGTCCTGCTCAGAGCAGTTAGAAGCCACCTCAGTGTTCCCATAACTGGGAAGGTACAGTTCAACTGCAAGCCTGGTTTCATTTACATAGCTCAGTCCTTTATGGAATTCTGATAGATTCACCGCTTCTTACCAGATAGACCTTTGTTAATCTAAATTAGCCAACAAACTACAAGCCTCGCTCTTGACCTAAGGGTCAAATGACGATAATGACTATGTTTAAACTTTGATATCTGTCAAGTACCTCTGCTATGACTTGTAGGACTGCAAATCAGCTAAAACAATGGCATGCTTAAATTTGTAAGACAATATGAATACTTTTCTGCTAAACTCCTTAGTAACAAAGTGGTGATATGTTACATTTTTAAAATTAGTCTGCATCTATACCTGTGCTTTAGGTTGAAATCTTAAAGTATGATAGTTAATATACCAAATGACAAATCATTATCATCTAAGAGCCTATGTAAAGAAATAAACAAGAAATAATGATGGGATGGAAGAGCGATGCTGTAAAGTCTTTCTTTTTTTCCTTAGTAAGACAGAAGCCCAAATTTAAATTTAATAACATATATATGGAAAAGTTTACATGGCAGTAAATTATGAGACAAGGGACAGACCAATGATTTACACCCTTTGCTAAGGCATAGAAAGGGGATCTGGGGTCTCAGGGGAGAGAAGAGGGGGTCACAACATGGCAAGAAGAAATGACTCATATTTACTCTGAAAGTTAAGATAATTTCCCTTTCTATATTCTTCTAAAGATTAGAGACAAAAGACCACTCTGGATTATGGAGGGGTGGCAGCCCAGTGGGTGGCATGCGATGTCTTCTGAAGATGTAACTTTTCCAAAGTCAGTAACAGAACCAAACTTTAGGTGAAAAATTATCTTGGCTTACAGAGGTTTCAAGTGGTTAATTATCTGTTAGCTTCTTAAAGAAAAATCATATAGCAAGTGCTGTGATAGACACAATAAGCAAATAGAGCAAATCAAAAGTTGTATCTGACAGCATAATGTAGAAATAGCAAATTCATATTTGCTAATTCAATTTGAGTTTAGTATTGAGACAGTTTCAAAATAAAATCTGCATCCCAAACATTTCTTGCCTGAGCTTTTGTACACTTTAATGCATGCTCCTCTATTTAGTTCAAATTGTGGTTTTCAATCACCTTTCCCAAATAAATTTTTCTCGAACACACTTCATACATCCAAAACTACCACCTTTCCCAAGTAAACATTTTTTAAGGAATTTAGGTCATTTTCTTACTTTAGCACTATTCTTATTACATTCAGCTCACATATTTGGAATTTAAGGCTTTTGACAATCTGGGATATGACTGGTGGATTCTTTTCTCCTCTCCCTTTTATGGGGATGGTAATTTAGGGGGTTATTTACTTTTATTATTTTTGTTGTTTTTATTACTTTTGCATATTGAAAGGCATTATCATTTATCCTAAACACGAGATTGTGAATTACAGAGATCAAACCCAGCAGGAAAATGGATGCTTTCATTTAGAGAATTGTTAAAGAAATCATCTCTCATTATGTTTAACATATTTTTCACAAAACATATGCTATGAACATAAGCATAAACAATTTAAAAATATTTTGTGCTTATGTTTATATATATAACATTAATCTATATCTTAAATTGGTTATGTTTATATATGTTGCATTTCCCATGAGTCTCCAAGTCTCTCACTTGTGTTCTCAAATACTTATCTGTAGTGCACAGGATCTTGTCACCTCAAAAGTCAAGATCCAACCAAATTTTCTCCCTAGCTTTCTGCCTCAGGACTCAATGAATTAATAATCATCTGTGTGACATTTAAAACAACAAAAAGTTGTCTTAATCCAGGGGTTCTCAAAAGAGGAAGGATTTGCAAGAATTACGGGGGAGGTTTTTTTCTTTTAAACGTCATCTGTCTCCTTCTGCCCTAGTCCCAACTCTCAGTTTCAGATAAAACTTGTATCTGAAAAAAATAATTTTTTCTTAAGAGAAAGTATATATAGATATCACTCTATTGTTATGAGTAATAGAAGTCACCTCTGAAGAATTTCACCAGAAGAGACATTTCTGGATAGATAATGAATTTCCTCACAGAATTGCTGGACAGTCTCGGTAGCAGATTTAGAAATGAGAAATCCAAAAAAAAAATAATCGAAGCAAAAGCTAGAACAGTGGACAAAACTATGCCTCAAATCCCACCATAAGAGAGCATGGCTGGGCTGGTCAGTAAGAGAGGCTGCCCCTTACACAGCACAACTGCTGGCTCTGGGCATGCAGCACGCACACTGGCCTAGCTTCCTTTGTAGCATCTGGAATTTAAATGGTGCTGTCCCTATACTACCTACTGTGAAAATGCATTCTCAGCCTTACTCTTTAGTTTACTAGCTCCTACTTCAGTACTTGGGGAGATGTATCCAGACAAACCAGAGGGATGGTGGGAAACTGTGTAACTGGCCATTTCATCTTTGGTGAGGGATTCTCAAAACAGATGTTGGCACACTCCAGGCTCTCAATGAAAAAATATGCAAATTTGACTTTGAATCCCTGCTAATATAAAACTACTTTGAATTCCTTTTCTTCATCAGTAAAATGCGCACTTTCAAATATACATAATTGTTCATTTAAATTCACTAGTAGTTTTTTTTTTTTTTTTTAATTCTAGAGATGAATACTCGAAAGCACTGGTTTATAATACACAGCTACAGGCCTCATTAAGACAAAGAACAGAAAACAAATCCAATAAAATTGAAGATGAAAACATCGATCATTCATGAATAGTAAGCATCTCTATTTTGCTTGTGTTTTTAACAATTCATATATACTATAAATCTTAATCTGTCCTTTATTTTTCATATAACAAAAGCTTGTGTTGTCCTGAGACTGAGGAGGCCTGTTTTTAGTCTTCTCATGCCACTAATGCACTGGGTTCCCTTGGGTAGTCATTTATTCTTTCTGCATCTCACTTTCCTATTTCTAAAAGTAGGTGCATTAACACAGGGTCAAAATACCTCTCTGAATTCTTAAGAGAAACTAATAATAACCTTTCCAAGGTTGGCAACTTCTCACCCTAAAATCCCCTCAACACAGTGGCCCTCTGGGACTATCTAAATTGGTCCCTGCTAGAAACTCATTCTCCTGTCAATCTAATTTTAGTTATTTTATCTTCTCCAAAACCTTGTCGTTGATATTTAAAAGTCTATTCTTTGCCTTTCTACCACTGTATTAAGGTAATTTTCCAGGGGCAGTATTAATGTACACCAATGTATCACTAGCATCTAGAACAGAGCCCAGCAGACATTTAACAAATATCTGTAATCAAGTAGATGAAAGAGATAAAAGACACAAAAGTCCTCTGAAAAAATTTGACCTATCTACAGAAACTAAATTTTCTTTAAAAATACTAATTTTAAGTGTTATAACTGTCTTTTTCACCGAAAACCTCTATCTGTGCTGTGCAAAAACTTAAAACATTTTAACAAATACCACATATTTTCCAGTAGATGTTTTACAAATACATAAAGAATTGCACACAGAAGATTTTATGTGACTCTTTCAAAATATTTTTCTTCACCTACAAAGAGAAACTCTCCAGATTAGGTGGCTAAATTCCCTGTCATAAATAATAGAAGATCAGAGGACAGTGGGCACCTCTTCTCTTTCCTTGGTGCTGTGGTTCACCTAAAATACTCTTATTCTTTCTTCTTTACAATGATATACCATTGCCATTGGCCTTCTAAATGCTCCTTCAATTTCTTCCTCCTGCTGCACTGCATGATTTTTATGAGGATGAACAAAGAATTACTAGTCCATTTCAATGAGCAATAAAACTCCCTTTTGCCCTTGTTGCTTCTTAACGGTACTTTTAGTCTTATTTTCTGAAGATGATTAATTCAGGTGGAAAGGTACTATATCGCAGCATCCTTGGATTCCACTTCCTTCTGACTACCTGCACTGTGGGTGTAATGTTTATGCATTGACCTAGGCAAGGCATTGACACTTTTCCCTAAGGATCTAACCAAACCAAGAGCAGAGAGTCCATGAAACTTTCAATCAGGACACATGGGATCTGCTCAGATTCTGATATTATCTTTCCTTATTAATTTTAAGCTATTTCACACATTGATCAGTTTCATTACTTATAGTATGAAAATGGTGGTTAGGAAAAGTCTAAACTTCTCTATTAAATTCATAATCTAGAATTTGTTGTGTGAAGTTGCACAAAATTTTCCTTTAAGTCTCAGATTATCTTCAATGTGGAGATATAAATAATTATAGTATTTCTCACAGCTGTAAAAACAAAACTCAAAAAGGATTTTATTTTAATATATAAGAATACAACCCACATAAATGAGGACATCCTATTGCTTTCTTGTACTCAGTTATCCAAGTGAAAATCAATAACTTCTGTAAGAGAACTTAATTAAGAGATAGTTTGAGTTTGAAAATCAATGTGATAGAATACTAATATTAGAATCAAATAATTCAGGTGTCATTTCTATCTTTGTCATGCAATTGCTTTAGGATGTGAAACCATTAACTTAAAGCTTGGATCTCATTTCCTTATCTGTAGTTTGAGATGCCATTTTGATTTTAAAGTACTATGAGCACCTAGTAGAAACTCCAAAGCAGATAGGTTTTATCTGTCACATAGAGAAAGGAGTCAAGAAGCTTCTACAGGAAGATTAACATGTGGAACCCACAGCAACTGATCGTCTATCACATAGCTCCAAAAGAAAGGGGGAAAAATTACTTGTAAGTCATGGACTAAGTACAAATGATGTCACATAAATGAGGGCAGCCTAGTGTTTCCTTGTTTTTAGGCACCTAATTAAACTCAGCTACTTTGAGAAGTAATAAAGATGGATGCAGAGTGGAAACTGAGCTCTTCATATAGCAATATTTCTGATTGGGCTGATAATATATCATTTTTTAATGTAATGATGAAGTAGACAAGTTTAGTCATAGACAGAATTTAAGAGCATATATTTTTACACTCTTTACTTTTTTAACATGACCTTTTAAAAAAAAATTAAGGAAAAGGTACAGTAGGAATGAAGGCAAGTAGGCAGGCAGGCAGGATGAAAGAGGAAAAAGAAGCACTATATTTTAGTTTTATTTAGTTATCAACATTGGTTGCTCCCCCAGGACCTGAACATGAACCTAAGTCCTTAGTATGTATGTGGACTGCACTCCTATAGAGGTGGCTGACTTTACATAATGGAAAACAAAAGGTTGTTTTACAACTACAGCTCCTCGGGTTCCTTCTGTGTGCACTCATGATAGTCCATCTTTCCTACATTATAGAATTTCTCTGAGTAGATTAAGTTTACTGTTTTAGGTGATGGTGAGTAGATTCCCTACATTACAGAAGGTCTCTGAATAGCTCAAGTCTACTATTTTGGTTCATATTTAGTAGATTCTGAGAATCATGGGTGGAATGAAATGAGAAACTAAGAAAGGAACTGTCTTATAAGTTCTGAAATATCTGATAAAATTCTAATGCAAAGAAATTCAGAGCATGATTTTCACAAGAGAGAAAAGCAGATGAATGCATAACTGGTGCTTAGATGCATTAAACTTTCAAAATACAGAATAGACAAAGTGCTATAATGAATGGGTCATACAGTGAAACAGGACAATAGTCTTAATCCAATGTGCTATGAGAAAAGTCCCTGGGTAGCAGTATTAATTAGCAGTTGAACTACAGCTGAGTAGCTGTGGAAAAGCACAATAAGTGAGAACATTTTATCGTCAGAGAAGGAAAAAACAATCCATTGGCAGAGTTACAGAACCAAAAAGGCAGAGAGTATTTTAAATAGATAAAGCTTTTCTAAATCACAGTCTACTAAGGCCTTTAAAAAAATGAGGATCGCATATAGTATATAAAGGATAGATGTTCAATACTTATTTTTCTTCCTAGATGGTAAAATAAAGTTTTAACATTGAAATTTTAGTTCATCCTGGAACTTTGGTTATTTTCATTAAAGTGAAAAATTTAACTTAAAACAGAATTTCAAATCAATACTACACATAAAATAAAGAAAAATAACCTATTCTTCATTCAGATTTGTACTTAGTTGATAAAACCAACACCTATATTTCATTTAGTGGTGGTTAGGAAGTGGGCAGTGCCTTTCCAATTCACATAAGCCAGAGGAAGTCTAACAAACAAAATATTGACTATCCTTTCAAATAGCTCAATTGGAAAATAATGATTAGTGTCAGACATAATATCACAAGGTCAGTAACCTTTCATCCCATAGTCCAATATTTTCCTATGTTTGCCCCAGAAATCAGTTACAATAAACTCTACCATTTGTCATGTACATCATTTGGATTTTCTGAATATAGGACTAGTTGACCTTAACCATCCTACAACTACTAGAAGTTGAAGGTCATGCCATACGTCATTGAAAAGAGAATTTCCTCTGAATTGGCAATAAACTCTTGACTTTGACCTGTGACATTAATGCCATGAGGTAAAATGTTTCCATCTTTGCAATTTACATAGAAAACATGTGTACCTTATTCTACCAGATGGTTCTTTTATAGCTTTACAAGAATCCTGTCTACTTAAAAGGAAATATTCAAGCACTAAGGTTTACTTACTGCTAAAATTAACTTACTTCCAGAGACTATAGTCCTTGACAATTTCTCTTATTTTCTCTACTGCATGTTTGATTGCTAGAGAAAGGAAGGTAGCTATCAACAGACTGAATAATCTGAGAAGTCATAGACATGATGTACTTGAGAATTAAGTGCTGCTTTTTATAAAGTCTGCAAATAATTAAGAGGCATGCTTCAAAAGCTTTTTATCAATAGTTATTTTTCTCTCTATGTGACCATTGGAGTAAAAAAATGATGGACTGATTCAATACTCAGCTGCATTTAGTGTATTTAACATCTTCTATAATACAGTCATAGTTATATAATTTACAACTTCACATTTATGTGACAAATGCCCATAAGAAAAATAAAAGGTACTTATATACCAAAATCATCAATAGCATCATCATCATCATCATCATCAACATCTTCATTATCATGTTATATTTTCTTTAGTTTCAAACCCTTCTTTCAGACCTTCTATTACATTTTCTATTATAATATATAGACATGGTATTTATGTTCTAAGTGGAAAAGAGAAAAGGATATTTCTAAAGGCTGAGCACTTTCAGTAATCAAGTAACTATGAAGATATTTTATTTCTCATCAGCTTAGATTGAGAAGTCTCCCAGAGAGGAACATGAACAAAAATGTAAGAATAGAATATATTCTTACTTCTACAAATATACAAATGCATTAACTACTTCTGTTTTATGGTCAGTGATTTATGTATCATAAGTAGTTATTGCAAAATTTATTTATCTCCACATATATGTGTGCATGAATATGTATATATATAGCTCATATATTCATGTACTTAATAATGATAATAACTTCATGGATTCATTTTTAATTTACTCTCTTCTCCAACATGATTATGATCTTCCTGTGGGCAATAACGACACTGTACTCATCTTTGTACAAAATGTCTGAAACATATTGGACAACAAATAATACCAGTAGATATTAGTAAGTAATAAAAATAAAAATATATACATATATATGTATCCATTAATTATGTATAAATTCATTATAGGTTTCCTATAACCTCATCCTTTTAATTGTAAGGAGAATATTATATTTCAGAATGCTGTGTTTGGGTTTGAAATGACTCCACACATTATGAAATGTAGGCAAGATACTTAACCATCTGTGTCTCCATTCCTATTGATAAATGGATATAACTATACTACTACATAGGGTTATTAGGAGGATTATTTGACTAATATATATATAGTGTCTTGAAGAGTACTTAGTATGTAGAATAAGAGACATGTAATGATTTGCTATGATAATTATTATCTTAATGTCTTTATCTTAAAATACAAATAATGTTTCCTATTCATAGGTTTATTGCCACTAAATATGATAAAAACTGCAAAACAACTAACATAATTTTCTGGTAGACTGGATGTGGCATATAAAAGAAAGAAGCTTCAATAATGACTTTTAAGTCTTATCTCCAGACCAACCAGAAGAATGAAGTATTAGCCATGCACAGAGATGAGAAAACTTGGAGAAAGTTTCAGTGAAAAAAATCTGAAAGGTCAATATTAGGAATATTAAGCTGGAAACTCTCTTATTTACTTTCTGTATATTTGGGACAACTGGATATAGACTAAAAAAGAAATAATATAATCAATAACTTCAAAATTAAAGCATTAATTGTTAGGGCCTAACTTGAGTAACAGAACCAATTGTATATATCAGTGGTTTCTAATTTATTAGACATCAGGATCTTTTCAGAAGCTGATGATACACATATGAACATATACACAAAATGTACACATACATTTCAATTCTATGCTTGGAAATTTGATTTTATAGCATAGGCCATAGAAACAATGTTGACAAAGTTACAATTCTCTAGTTCTAATTTTTTATTCTAATTTTTGATGCAAAATAACGTTCACTTCTTAAAAAAGAACTTTAGCAATTGCCACAAATAAAATAAAATATAAACTTTATTTCTGAATAAAACTTAATTTCAGTAGACAGCTGTTGTGTGGCTTATGTGAGAAGCTGAAAATATGAGTAGTACATTCAATTGATTTAAATATATAGTGGTTTTTTATTTTGATGGTAGCAAGGTTTCAAAACCAAAATTCACAGAAATGTAATTTCTTAAATGATATCATTTTTCTCATATTTCACTTCAAATTAGCCTTACAGGATTCTGTCAAGGAGTAAATGCGTTTCCAAGATCTTGAGTTGCATTTCTATAAATTAATCTGCCCTCAAATCCATGATGTCAACTAACAAGTTCTGCATCAACCCTCAAAAAATATATAAGCACCAAAATATTGACATAATTTTCCTTCTCATATCTCTTTCTCCAAAATGGTAGCTTGTTTAAAATATTTATAATTTTAGCATCTCAAGATATGGTAACTATAGGAACCTGAAAGAATCTATTTTTCTCATCTTAAAGTCAAACTTAATATCCAAGTTACATAAGCAGTGAATAAATGTATTACTCGAACACAGTTCAGAATCTGCTATAGTGATGAATAATATAAGGAAATTAAGAGCCCAATTCTACTTACAATAGCATCAAACAAGTAAAAATAAAATTAATAAAAGAGGAATAAAAAGTTTACTCAAAAAACCTTCATGATATTAAGAAAAATTAGAGTATCTAAATAAATTAAATATCTCACATTTCTAGACTAGATTTAATATTGAGATGACAATACTTCCCAAACTGATCTACTGGCCCAAATCAATTCATATAAGAACACAGATAGTTTTTCCAGCAGAATTCATCCTTAAGACCAGATTTGACTAGTTAGAAGAAACAGTCAGTGAAACTGAAAATAAGCCAACTGAGATCATTCATTCTTAAACAGAAATAAGAAAAGAATGAAGAAAAATATCCAGAAACTCAAAAATCTTTTAGATAATATCAAGCATACTAATTGGTTCATAATGGGAGTTACAGAGGCAGAGAAAAGAGTGAAAGGAACAGAAGAATATTTAAAGAGATGAGGAACCAACAACTTCCCCATATATGTTTAAAATCATTTGACAATACAATCGAGAAATTAAAAGAACTCCAAATAGATTAATTTCAGATATAAACATAGCATAATCAAACTGGTAAAACTAAATAAGAAACTAAATAAAAAGAGAGCATTATAAAAGCAGGAAGATGAAAATAATTCATTACATTAAGCTATATTCAGTCTGATTAAAATCTATTTCTTATCAGAAACCATTTGATTCAGAAAGCTATGGAATAACCTATTTAGAGTAATAAAAGAAGACCTCCAATCAATAATTTTATATCTAATGAAACTATCTTTCAAAATATGAAGGAGAGATTAAAGCATTACCATATTTTAAAAAAAAAACTAAGAATATCTGTCATTAGAAGATCTTCCCTACAAAAAATATTAAGGGAATACTTTAAACTGAAATTAAAAGGCATTAGGCACTAACTTGAATTCACACACAGAACAATAAATAGCAACAGTAAAAGTAACTAAGTAGATAAATATAAAGGATACTATAGATACACATTTTTTATAAACCTTGGAAAAACAAGATAAATTATAAAATCAACACAAGCAAATATTGCAAAAAAAATATTTAAGGTAGATTAAAGTGTTAAAAGTATAAAAAGAGAACTGTAGAGTATTTTGGTGGTGAAAATGTCCTTTTTAAACCAAAAATAATGGAAAGATCAACATACACAGCTGACTATATAGATACTTAAATTTCCTATATAATTAAAGGTAGTATTAAGACTTAAAATAGGAGAGCCAAATTTAGAGGAAAATATTTGGAAAATATGTAAGAAGGGGTTCTATATAAAGTCTAGAGATACAGTCCACAAAAAATAATAAAAACAAAACTACTCCATAGAATACTTTAAAAAGCCAATTTGAACAACATACATGTATATACATGTATGCAGTATATAAAAAAAATTATATGTAGATAGTGTATATATCCATTTAATCCTATTTATTCACTATTCCATATTTGAGAATTATCCTACTCCTGAAGTTTTACCTGGAACCATAAATCAAAACTCAGTGTGTTTCACAGTGGTTCAGAGAAATGCACAAAACTGAACAATTTAAACCGCCCTATATGCAAATTCCCAGTTGAAGTCAAACAAGTTGATGTTTGGTCTTCTTGTTTCAACTCTCAGATGCTGAAGACCAACAAATGGAGACAGTATGACAGGGTAGTATAATGCAAGAAACTCTAGTTCTGGGTTTGTTGGATAGGGTTTGAATCCCAACTCTGGCATGTGTCTAAACCTTATTTTGTCTTTTGTAAAATGAAGAAAATAGAATCTATCAGTATGAGAGTGTTTTGATTGGGGGGGGAGTGGAAAATGGGGCGATTTTCTATTAGATTATAATCTTGTAAAATGTGAGAAAGAGATGTCTATGTATGTGTATACATATGTATTACATATGTATTACGTATACATATGTATTACATTACATTCTCATTTGTGTGTATATTTCTTCTAGGAGCAAGATAATTTAGTGTCTACAGTGACATCACAGAACTTAACTACCAGGAATAACAAGAACCAACTCTGTGTGTATGTGCGTGTGTGTGTGTGTGTGTGTGTGTGTGTGTGTGTGTGTACTTGGGTGTTTTTATATGTCTATGTTATACATAGAGATAATTTTTCAGTATCTATGAAAAACCATCAGTTAGAATGCTATCTCACAGATATATTTTTATATTGTTTGTGAACACAACTTTAAAATAATGTAAATGTTTATAAATAGGTAAACAGTTTAAAATACTTAGTCCCACTACACACAAAAATCATATGAGAAAGTAGGAAAAATAAAAACAAATATACCAAAGCATTATTGTCTTTTAAGTGAAAATAAAGCAAATTATGTGTGCATATATATACACATATAATAATAATATGTACTTCCTTATGTATACATATACATACATGCTTCCAATATGTAAATATAATAAAGATATAGTTGTATTAATATGTAGGGAAAGGCCTTGAAGGATACTCTTCCAAACTGTGTACAGCAGAATAGTGGAATTTTATTATAGGAAGATGAGTGGTAACACCGAGTTTTTATTGCTGTTTTAGTTACTTCTTTTCACTTAATATAATTATTCTTAAATAATTCTTTAAAATGAACACATATATTTGAATTACTTTTACAGTTTCATTTACCACTTATCATTCAATTTACCCATTTAAACATGTGGTTTTTTTAATACATCTTAACCTGTTTTTTTAAACTTTCCTATCACTATTCCCATTGCCTAAATATATGGTATAACATTGTCGGACTATATACATTTCAATGGGAGTCAATTGGTTTCCTTTTCTTTATGAAGAAAACAATATAGCATAGTACAAAATCAAATACCCATCACCAGTTCAAAATTTCTTATACAAGTAGAGAATTTTCATCTTATAAAAGCCTGCAGGACACTTTCATTTATTCAGAAATATTCAAGCATCTAGCATGTGAACTCTATACAAACATAAAAAAACTTATAAAATTGATATGGTCACTAAGAGGGTAAAACTGGTGCCATTAGAATTGGCACTAATTTTATTTTTCTCCATGAAATATCACACCATACATGGCAAACATAAAATATGTTATTTTTCAAGTCCCAAAGTAACTTAACATTTGAATCTTTTCTCAGGGTCAAAGGCATCTTTTACATCAATTTGCTTTTACGAATTAATGTTTTAAAGAAAACAGGAAAAAGTCAAGTTGCTTGGGAGTATGCTAAATTATATTATAGTTAATAGTATTAGAGAGATGGCTTAAAAATAAATTGCCCATAATACATTTTAATAAAGAAGTTAAATGCATTTTTTTTTATTCTGTGTTAAAAGCAGATGCCTATTTGGCACTGTTTGGAATCCCATTTGCCATGTATATTTTGATTAATATTATGCTGGGTAATCTGCTCTACATGGTCTAGGTTCAGTAACCTCACTGTGAAATAATGAGCCTTCAAGAATAAAAAATATGCTCACTATAAAGTTGCATATTCTGAGAAGCAGTGAGAGTATTCAAATGAAATGAAAAAAATGAGGTTTTCACCCAGTAAATTTGCTCGAAGTGAAACTTACATTTCTCAATTTGTATTTAGCTGTCAGTCTGTGCACTAAAAACTGGACGAGCTATCAACCTTTTGCATATGTTTTCTATAAATACCTTTTCTTCTCTGATTCAACTGTCTAGGACTCTGCAGAAGTAGTGGTCTTAAGGGAGCTTACAGCAACTGGGATGCAGCCAATGGCAGTGAGTTCACACACTAAGTGGCATCTTCAGAAAAGGACCAGCACTCATATTTTATGAAATATGTAAAATGATTTACCCAGGGTTGTCAGAAGAGATGAATTTCACCCAATGCAAGGTAATAAATAGTAATATATGCTTCATATATTTGACTTATAACCCTTGGCATTTCGAAACAAAATTCTTTTGAAGAATTCGTTTTATATGGCATAAACTTTTCTATTGTTTTTCCTGTTTGGGCTGTCTTTGTTATCAGGCTTTTTATGAAAGCATTATTCAAAATCGTAAATGAAGTAGTATTTTTGAGAATACTCACCTAGGACTTTCTTTCCAAGCAACAACTGAAATAGGAAAGTTAGTAATGTAGAAAATGGTTAGTTTCATTAAATCAGAACCTAGGGAGGGAAAAAACCCAGTAAGCTGCTTGTCCATGATTGTGAGAAATATGTTATTAAAGTATAATGACATTTTCTTTCATGAAATAATATCTTAAAAGCAGAAATAGTTTTGCTATATTTAGTTTTACATATTTGAGGTAAAATTTGAAGGCTTAGATAACGCAAAGATAAACTTTTTTGATTCAAGGCAAAACATTTCCCAATAAATATAAATACAGCTTCTTCCAAAATTATCTCATTTTGGTCAACAGACACTATGTGTTAATGGCTATCTTCAGGAACCTAATGAATGACTCACTTTGCTGCTGTTCAGTAGATAATTATTACAACATAACATTTGGATAGTCTGAGATTACATTTCACTTTACAAATCCTTTTAATTTGTTTTTCTCCCCATACATAAAGATGCACATACTTTTTAAGAGATTTTCACATATAATTATAAGCATCTATAAATAGTTGTATCATATTATAATCATACATAAAATCTATAAATTTAGAATCTGTATATAAGAAAATGATTTTTCAAATAACAACCATAGAGATATTTAAACATTTAGTTATGTTCATAAAACACGAAATAACCGAAGGAACACACACACACATGCACACACACACACACTATTTTGCTAAATACACATATACTTTCCATGCAACATGGACACTGCCCCTGAAACACTGCTGGCTTTTTCACTAGTGATTCTATTCTGAAGTTTCTCCAGGCAGATCCTTTTGAGTTCACAAAGGAAACTTGAAGCTGGCCCCTGTAACAAGGCCCCAGGGACTTTGCATTTGCAGTAGTTCCTTACATCTCAATAATAGAAAACAAGGCTTGGGAATAGATATATCTTCTCAATCTTATGAGGAGTCTGAAGGCTACTACTTGAATTATTCATTGCACAGGGAATAGGAATATTATGTGGCCATACCCCACCTTTGCTACTGAACATTTTAACATCATTATAAAAAAATATGTATTACGTGTCTGTTATGCTACTGAGCCAGACACTGTATAAACCGAATTTATGAGAATTATCCTCTATAAATTTCCAGTAAAGACATAACTGTGTATCTATAAGACATATAATGAACATGTACTTATGTAAATTATATATACGACCATAAATATATTAACCAGAGGTAAAAATACATATACTGTATTTAATTAAACAATGTTTTGATTGTTGCTTGTTTTTATATAAGCTATAGAACAGGAAGTAATAGAATTCAGATTTTAATAACTGAGAAAGGAGTCAGAGCAAATAATACATTTCCATATTCTCTAAGTATAATAAGTTTCAAAGCCTCAAGTATAAATTATTCCAAATTCCACCATTGCTACCAGGAAAAGGTTTTGACATAGGTCAGCAAGATAACTTTATAGGAGCTTCCCTAACTGAAGCCAAATTGAGAAGGAAAATTAAAAAGAAAATGTCTGTCTTAACACTCAGGTTGGCTAATTACTTTGATCTTTCTATTAGCTCAGTCATGAAAAGCTGTTCTTGAAAGGATAACAGAAGCTCTACAACAGATGAATTCAGAATCATTTTCATAATGTAATATGTCATTTATTTAAAGTCTAGCAAATAATGCTTTTCTATTTACTTACTTTACATTTGCCACTATGTTGGGCAATGGAGAAACTAAGATGACACAAAGCACAGCTGTTGCTTTCAATGAGCTCCCACTCTAATTATCAGAGAATGATAGAGACAATCAGTAAAATACGTATTTCATTATAATAAAGTGCCCTGGTGCTATGTTGAGAGAATTCAGGGAACAACTATAGGTCTAGACTGAAGATTTACAGACTGTATCCCACAGGAAAATCACAAGTTATAGAACAGGAAAAAAGAAAGAAAGAAAAAAGAAAGGAAGGAGAGAAAAAAAAAGAAAGAAGCAAGGAAGGAAGGAGAGAAAGAAAAGGAAGAAAGAGAGACAGAATGGAAGGAAGGAAAAAACAAACAGAAAGAGAAAGAAAGGGAACTATTGGAGTAAGGGCGAGAAAAAGTGATGATAAGAGAAGTATTACACAGGAGAATCTCGTGCAGTCTACAAGGCACAGGAGAAAGTTGTCTCTGAAGAAGGGTAAAGTATTGTTGACAAGATGCCTGTCCCACTAAGGCTTGTATTTAAAGCAAAGAGGTTTAAACTTAATCCTAACAATAAGAGGTATAATTAAAGAATGTCAGCAGGAGAGAGAGGTATTCAGGTGATCATTTTAGAGAAATAACTGCTACCAATATGGAGAACAAAATGGAAAGGCTAAAGGTTCAATTAGGAAACCTCAGTGGCAGAATGTGATTTGGGACAGAAGTATGAGGGTTTTGTTCTGATTCTTATAAGATATTTTTATATTATGAGACATGTTTTTCATGTGGTAGTAGTCTAGAAAGCATATATCTTTCATACATACATACTCAACACAAATATTAGCATTTGTCATTTTGATTGGCACAAAAATGACATAGCCTTGAATGAGAGAGCCTTTCATTTTCAATCGAGCTTCTTTCTCACTCGAAATTAAAAATTAGTAAAATATTATATCCACAGATAAAGAACAGGAATATATTACTATCCTAAATTGTCCATTTATTTAGGTGAATCTGTATCTCAACTCCTAAATACTTGACTCATTTTCCCTGATGAGCAGACAGACAAGTTTGCAAGAATGACTGTAATCAGCCATAGATATAGTCTGTTGTCTGAATTCTATCACTTATTCTTACTAGGAATAGAAGAGCAACCCAGTCATCTGCCTAGATTAAATGATGAGTTATTTGTAGGGGTCATCTTTATTAGGAGTATTTCAGTCTTGGTAAAATTATAGGGAAAAAAGAAATTAAAAAGATATTTGGGATGTTCCCAGGATCAGATTTGTAGGAAAATATTAGTATTCACTTATTGTCCTTGACTGTCTCTGGAATCTAAAAACGTGCCTAAAGATGATTGTACCATAGAAATATAAAAAGGGGCATTAGTAAGGAAATCAGGTGGAGCATTATCTTTGGTTGACCAGCATTGTATCTTTGAATTATTTGTACTCTGTGTAAGGAATCTTCTCTTGTTTATTTAAAAGGTCACTGGAAGTATGACCTTTATTTTCAGCAAACCCATAAAAAAGAAAAATAAAAAAAAAAAACCTTGCATTCAGGTTGAGAATAATACAGTCAAAGAAAAAGATTAAAATATAATGCAGAAAAAAACTGTGAAAGAATCTCTGTGGACTGGTAGGTAAATAACAAATTCCCTCAGGATTCAATTTTGTTGACTCCAAGTAAATGTGAGACATTAGAACCACTTCTCTACCCTTTCTAATTTTTTTTTCCCTTCTTTGTAATTCAAGAAACAAGACAGGGAAGAATAGAGGAAGGCAGGAGGGGGAGGAAGGAAGAAGGGAAGGAGCAGGGGGGAGACAAAGGTGAAAGGAGAGGAGAGGAGAAGGAGGGAATAAGAAGGGAAAGAAGGGAGGAGGCAAAGGGAGAGATAGGAGGAAGGGGCATTAAAAGTGACAATTCAGGTCAGTGGAAAATTAGACAATGTATACAAGACAGAGCTGAAGAAATTACAAAGATGAATGAAGCACAGAGAAAATGTAATTGAGAGAAACTGGTGAAGAAAAGAAAGAAAGAGAAGGAAGAACGAAAAAAATAGAAAAGATACGAATTTATTAGTTATAGGAAGAGAAGAACCCCAAGAAAAAAAGAGGGGATATGTATAGAATGTTGGAAAGGCAAAAAAAATTTCTCCAGAAAGACATAAACCACAGATACATGAAAGGTATTAGTCTTCAACCAGGGTAAATAAATATAGGCCTATAATTAGACTCACTACAGTCATATGCAGAATGCTAAAAAGAAAGAATATTTTCAAAGCAGTCTCCAAAAATGTTACCTACAGGTAGTAAATTGAAATCTGTCTAGCAACAAAAGTGAAAAAAAAATTCAGTCAAATATTAGATGTAAGTGAAAATAAAATAAAAGTAAGTTAAACAGAATAGATTTATATACTTATAGAAATTATTTTTCAATGACTAGTACAAAAAGAATTTTTAGATAAGCAAACAGTGAGAGTGTTTACTAGAACCAGACCCTAGCTAAAGAAAATAGTAAAGATTGGACTTTAGGAAGAAAGAAAATCAATCTAGAAAACACATTATGAACATATGGGTAAATTTAAAATGATATTTGTAACATCAATACTAAGAATGTCTTATGCAGAAAAAATTTTAAAGAGGAAAAAAAATCAAGATTAGCGTAAAATTCCTACATAATAATACCACATAAGAGGAGATGAAGAATGATTGGAGTTAAAGCATCCTGAACTCTCATTTAACAGTTATATTGGCTATAATAAGTAAAACCTTGATATGTTATTTATAAGAAATATTTGGGCATAATCTGGTGGCTTAGCAGATAAGTCCACTGGGCATAGACCACATACATCCCAAACAACCAGGTTTGTGGCGGGTGGGGAGGTGCAACCAAGATGATGAACAACTCAAAAAAAATAATAATAATAAGATTTCTTCCTCTTCTCTCTTCCTGTCTGTTTAACTTCATTTCTGTCTACACCTTTCCTCAGACAACAACAAAAATACTTGTAGCCATGGCACTGAAAAGTAGAAAATAAAAAAGGGAGGAAATAATATATCAAAAAATATTAGCCATAAAAAACAGCATAGTCATCTAATTCCAGATAGCATAAACTTTAGCACAAAAGAATGAATAAAGAGGAACTACATATATTTACATCCTATTTTAATTCACCAACAACAGAGTAATTCTAAATTTCTGTGCACCTAAAAACATAGTTTAAAAACATATAAAGCAAAAATGCATGACTACAAGAATAAATTAAAAATTCTATACCAAGATGGAATATTTTAACATTTATGTGACTGAGGTTACTATACTAAGTATCCAAAAAACAAAGAATCAGTAAAAGAATGGCATAAGAAACTCAAGGAAAGCAGAAATAGTAAAGATAATGTCACAAATCAATATAAAGACACATAGAGAAGTCCAAACAACAAAGTCAAAAGTTGTTTTTATTAAAAGAATTCACTATTAACATTTACAATTCCCTAACAAGCCTAAGGATAATAACATAAAGGTAATAAATAATATTAGGGACTAAGGCTATATCAAAAATAGAAATATTTAAATAATGACTGAATATAATAACAATGTATTTAGCACATATAAAAATAGAAAAATTTCTTAATAAATTGTTACCTAACTTGCTCTAAAATAGAATCTGAAGATTTCTATGAAAAAAAAGAAAAATAATTAGTAATTCAAAATTTTCATACAATGGAAATAACACATAGTTGTACAGGAAAATTCCACCAAACATTCAAGGAACAGATCATTTCAGTCCTGCATATATTCTCCCATACATTAGAAAACAGAAAGACTCTCAATTTCATTCTTAGAATAGTATTTCCTTAATACAAAATTTAGTCCTTATTTATATTAATTAGCATAAATTTCAAGATAAAAGTAATATCAGTGCATGAGGAGGTATGATGTGATTAGGATAGAGACTCACTAAGCTTCTAAGACCTAGATATCATTTTATTTCTTGAGCAGAGTGGTGGGTACAGATACCAGTTTTATGTATGCTATTAGAAAATATTAAGTACTTATGCAATAAATATGAAAATTTAATTTTGGGGAGGTCTCATTCTCAAACTCATTCTCTAACCAGGCATGAAAATTATATTACATAATTGTTTAAAATAATATTTGCACTTTTGTTTTAACATTGTATCTATTAATCTTATGCCCCATTTTCTCAACTTAGAGTATAAACCTACTTCACTCTACACTGACTTTTTTAATTATTAGATTCGAGCAAGGAGGGCCTCTTCTGCTGATGTACTCATCCGAAGGTGATATATAATAATATTAAGGTTACAGTTATACCAGCTAAATCTTAAAATTTTCTTAAATTTTAAGTTGGTAATTAACTGTGCTTAGCATTTGTTTTACAAAGTGCTACTGTCCTGCCTAGATTCTAACTTTAATATACCTTTTCTATAAACAACTCCCATCTCCAGAATGATTGTGTCCTGCATAAAACCACATAAGCCCTAAGTAATTAATTTAGTGTGGGGCCAAGTAGTCTATTCCCTTCAAAGAGCCTTGGACTCAAGAACCGTTCTGTTTTACAAATTGTTGAGGTACGACAGAGTTTTCAGCTGAACTGATTAAAAAAAAAGAAAGAAAAAAAGAATCCTTACTAAAACAATTGGGTATTTAACCCCTACCATAGTTCCCATTCAGAATGGCATTTAGATCATTATATAATGCAAATAGTATTCTTCCCCGTTTTCTTTTGAAAATGCTGTTATAGCTTCTAAAATGCTTTTAATAACAATGATATACATTACATTCATTGTTAAGTTCAAAAGAAATATATGTTTATAAATATTTTCTCAAATTCTTCCATATAATAAACTTATTTCCTCAGGAATACTTGTGGGAATTAAAAAGTTTCTAAAATGAAGATGAGCAAAGTTTATGATTTAATTATGGTGACAAAACCATTACTAATAAAACATAACTTCTCTCAAGGAACTTGACAAAGATGATATTTAGATAATTTATTGTTCTAGAATTTTAGGAATTCTTTATTTCTTAAAAGTTGTAAGTTCTATTGTCTACAATAATGTCTGAATGGGAACCTGAATATATTATGGTCCTTATGATCACCACAGTGTCTCTGCGATATCTACATCAAGTCACTTGATCACCTTGAGGTCATTATTTTATGGACATAAAGGTTATTTTAAAGTGATTGTGCCCTTTAGCAGAAAAACGATATTATACATCCTAAAAAAGAATTATTTCAAATCTAATTATTCCAAACATGTTTGTTAAATTTATTTTGTCTTATAATTATTGAAATATAGGCATTATTGACTTTTATTATTAATGTATTTTTCCATGTATAATGTGCACTTTTTTGCCCAAATTTGTGAGGGAAAAATAAGGTTACACATTATACATGGGCAGTACCAGTTCTGTATCTATATAAGTGTTTTTGCTCTCTTATTTATGCTTATGAGTTAAAAGTATAACTCTAGAAATCATTAACACTAATATAATCCATATGTAGAATAACACCCTGGAAAAAGGATGACTGAATGAAGAAGGCATAAAAATCATGTTTAACAAACTCTGGTCACGAAGGCCTGGAGAATTACTTAAAAAACTAGCTTTGCTTGTTTTTGATCACTTCAAACCCCATGTTACATAAAGTACTAAAGCAATCGCAGTAGATCTGAAAACCCAACAACAGTAATACCTGGTGGGCTAACCAGAAAACTGCAACCTCTTGGTGTGTCAGTAAACAAGCCTTAAGAAGCGCCTAATGAAGAAAGGGTGAACATCATGGATGCAGTCAGCTGGTAATGACTTAACACCTACAAGCAGAATCAAGAAAGCATCCAGCACCCAGGTTTGTGACTGGATCCTAAAATTGTGAAATGGTGTCAAGAAGGAAGTAATCATGAATTCCTTTAAAAAATGCAATATCAGGATGAAACTTACCAGGATGAGGAGTGACTCCTCAGAAGACACCAGTAATGTAGAAATTGAATATGATATCTCTGATGTTGATGAGGAAAAGTGTCAACATCTCTGATGTTGACAGTAATAAAGAATTCTTGGACTTCTATGATGCACAAATATATTAAATTTTCTACATACATAAAATTTTTTGTATGTTATCTGTTGTATTTTGCAACTATTTGTTACATAAAATTTATTGTACCATAATGTTAAAAAAAATGCTAAAATTACTTTATAATACAAACAACTACCTAAATATAAACAAATGAGAATTTGAATTCAAAAATCAAAAAAAAGCATTTTTTATCTGAAATTTTGCACCAAAAACATGAGTGTACATTTTATACAGGGGTACATTATACATAGAAAAATAAACTACTTGCCGTTGATCATATTTGAATATTTTTGGCCATGACAACCACTTAAAAATGGTACGTAACATAACTGTGTTTTCTGGTACACTATAATCAAATAAAAGCAGTAGAATTATTTACCTTATTTGATTTCATAATAACTGCACGCAGACTGTCTGCTTTAAAATCATATCTTAACATCCTGCAAGATCTCAGTGATTGGTGCATTTATACTAATCTGTACCTTACATAGAATATACCTGATATAAATACAAATCAATTGCCTACTTTTTATTTCAAAATTTGGGTTTTAAACTCCAAAATGTCATTAAAGAAAGCATTATTTGTATGATGTGATAAATAATATAAAAAAGAAAAAAAGGAAAGCATTCTAAGGCTGGGTAAAAACCAGTCAGGAAGCTTCTGAGGGCACAACTCCAGGCAAATCCAGGCAGACAAGGCATGCGAGGGAATGTTCAGAGGAGTTAGCCTCCAAGGAAACTGAAACTTGGATAGCTCACCAAAGATCTTCACAGGATTGAAATCCACCAACCACCACTTGAGGAACTTTCCACTGATCAAAATTGTACTGACTGAAAACCTGATTTGCATAAAGTCATAATGAGTGTGAGCTCTCCTTCCTCAGAGGTACAGCCCAAGCGCTTCTTAGGCATGTGTCTTAGGGGAAGTTCCAATAAATTTATTTCCTTTGTTCTACCAGGCTTGGTTTCTTGTTTGACAGACATCTAGAAGCAACATAGTCCAAGAGTCTCATAAAAGAGTTTCATTTAACATATACTGATCGCCACTCAAATTCTAAGCCGTTTTCATTACCAAAATGATTATTCAAATTATAAAATAGGAATATGTGGAGAATTATATATATTGTGCCTGAGTAACTTGGCACTCTCTGTGGTGGTTTTACTCACATTAGTGACCATTTCTTATAATTTTAAGCTAATGAGAAAACGAGTTCAACCATCATATCAGTCAATTATTTTCACAGTGGTCATGACCAAAGACCATTGACCACAGCCTGCCATTTTAATGCCATGTTATCTTAAAACAAAATAGATTAAAGAGGTAGGATCTCAATTTAAATGTTCTTTTCTCAGGGATGATACTCTCCTCTACTCTCAGATAAGACTCCTACACTGTATATCCAGAGCTTTCTATTCTTCACCTTTCATAACATGCAAGCACATAATTGTCAATACTAGTTTAATTGTTATCTTAGATTGGATTCTCTATAAACAGAGCCTGAGCTGGGATTCATGAGGCACATAACTTATTGAGAGGGCTTTCCAAAGAAACTCTCATAGGAGTGAGAGAAAAGGAGAGGGAAAAGGGGAAAGTTGAGCAAAGATGCAGCTAGAGTGAAATTTAGCTTCAACCAGAACGCACAGGGAAACTCTGGAATGCAAGCGGTCCCAAAGAGTACATCCTACCTTCAAGTAAGGTTATTGAACTTCTATTAACACCATCTTTCAGTCATTGCCTACAGGTTGCTTCAAAGTAGAGAAACAGAGACGTAATGCCCAGCCATTTCCAAGCAAGATGACTCAGCATCCTCAGAGCAGAACACTAGAAAAAAGATTACAGATGTGAGTCATTACAGCAAAAGTCTATAAGGCAGTGGGGAATAGGAATAAAAAACCAATAAAAAATTTGCTAGGGGATCTACACAGAGGATCAATGAGTCTTCAGTAATTTCCTTCTCTAAAAACTGAATGTTCAGTAATAACAGAGATAGTGTCAGTAGTGTATAGAGACTGAATGATATCAGGCACATACTAGACATTTAAGAAATAATTACAGAAATAATTAGTAAATGAATCAATAAAATTATTTGACAGCTAACAAACCACTCTTCCACATACTTTAAATTCAATATCATCATGAGAATTGACCCTGTAGGGGATTGAGTGCATTGATATTCAGGTATAACATTTGAGTTTAGAAAAAAGCCCACCAGATAAGCAGAAAGATAGACACGGAATTTTATTATCTTAATACTCTAGCAGGACAATAAATTAATATTTGCTAGCTTATATGATTATCTCATACTATCCACTGTCACTGATTTATAGCACATTTATATATTTTCAATACTAATATAATGCATTTTTAACTCATATCTAGCTTTTTTCATAAAAATTTTAGTTTTTTATTTGTCCTTTTAATTAGTAATTGATATATATAAATGCACATATACACACGTCTGCATGCACACATAGTTCATTAGGTTATACTATATGCTAGTAAAATATCTAGTATTGTATACTTCCATTTTGTTCATGACACTATCACCATCAAAGGTTACAATTAACATATTTGAATTTTTTTTTTTTTACTTTTGTTTACTTGGGATAAAATTAAGTATAAAAATATTAAGTTTAGAACAATTCAATTTTGGCCATATTACCTTCAAAAATTCTTATGAATTTAATGAATGCAAGGAGCAATTTCTTTGCAAACTTGCCAGTATTTTATGTTTTGGTTTTTTGTTTGCTAATTTTACTGTGTAACATAATATGTTAATATTGCTTTATTTGAGATTTCTTTGATAACGAGAGAAGCTGATATTTATCTCATCCATTTAGCAATTTTATTTCCTCTTTGATAAATTTTATTATAACTTTTATGATAATTTTTGATAGCTTTTATGTTGTTTTCCCACTAACTTATTTGGATTCTGAATCTTTTTTACAAACTTGAATCTACATTATCATTAGCATATTGAGGAAACTATTTGCAACATGCAATAAATAATATTTTATTTATATTTCACAAAATATTAACACATATCATTATGACTTCTATTAATTCAAAGAAAAATGTCATTTTATCACAGAGATAAATAGTATTCTATTACTTGCTAATTTTTCTGCTATCAAATGCTTATTCAAAACTATTCAATCTGCCTTCTATTTGTTTTAAAATAAGAGAGCAAAAGATGGAAATAACCATCTCCACAAATATTCCAAAGCATTTATATAATTCTGTTTAAATATGTTTCTTCGGAAAGTTTAGGTTATCATATAATAAGGTTTGTATATAATTACTGATATTCTAAATCTTTATCTTCTATTTCACTCAATGTTTAAAACTTTACACATATTTTGAGAATTTTATGTATTGATGCTAAATGATACGATCCAAGGCCTGATAGGACAGGTCACTTTTCTGTTATTTAATGTTACATATTTTATTTTAACCAACATTTTCAAGGTTATTTTATGAATAATATTAGCAAGCTCAAATTTTGATAAGTTGTATTACTTTATGTGTGTTGCATTTTTTAGTAATATATAGTTATGCATCATAGAACATAATTACAAAAATCCCGATGGTATAGACTACCACACACTTGGCTTATAATATAACCTATTGTGGCCACTTTTTTATGTCCTACTCATTTACCCAAATGTTGTTAAGCAACCTATCACTATAAAATATTCACTTCCAGTAATAGGTTACATATGTCCAATTATTCAAACTTTTGTTTCAACCTTCGATCATAGTATTATACAGTTTCCATAACAAATTTCTCCATATATTAAAATTCAATTTTATCTCTAAATATTTCATATATTTTTCTCTGCTTTTTTTAAATTATATTTTCAAGCTGTTGATTAATATAATAGAGAAATACAAGAAAATGTATATCTTTACATTGTTGTTAGTTTATCATGAGTTTATATGGATGCTTTAAGTATATAATTTCCTATCTATATGTGTATGTATGTATATATATATAAGAACTTACACATTATCTACAGAAGTACATATAGATGTATATACTCATATATGTGCATGTATTATATATTATATATAATAAGTACACATAGTATAATACAAACATATATAATAACACAAGTATAGTACACACATATAAAATAGATCCCTGGCCAATTATTTTTCTCATTAATTTTTTTCTTTATATATGCTTGCTAAGAAATATAATTTATTAATAATATGAAAGTATTATACCTAATTTTAAAATTAATATACTCCTTTTAAAATTCTTAAAAATGTTATGTTTCTTTTGTTTGAAACGTATGTATATGTACACTCAGAAAACACAGATGCAGAGATTTGTGCATAAAAATCTGATTTATTGTAACCCTACTTTTCTATTTAGCAAGTGAGAATTTTTTATTTCATAAAATGTGTTTATTAGAATTTGGTTTAAACTTACACAGTTTCTCATTAGATGTCTTTTAAATTATTACATGTTGTATTCTTATTCAACTTGTTGATGTAGTATTATGTTAAAATATTTTCTGATATTTATATTGTTCCTTGGATTTCTAAGGGGTATAAAATCTCCTTGTTCATTGTTTAGTATTCTTTCAGTACCGAAATTCAACCAAACACAATTCTTAACTACTTTATATAGCCATCAATCTAGCTTCATCAGTGAAATGGGTAAGATGTTGTTTTTGTCATTAGAATAATAAGGAGGTATGCATGTAGGCAAAGAAACCACACTAGGCAATTCAAGAAGTTATCTAAAAGGAAGACAGGAAAATGAATGGTCCCAAAAGGCAAACATCACACATAAGAATTTTTCAAAGTCCAATGAAAAATTGTCACATTACACGTGACTGAGGATAAATATAACCATCAGAAATATTTTCAGGTAACCATTTCTGCAATTGCCAATAAATGTATGACTAAAGGCAGGATGTCCTTTGCTTTGTTACTATTACAAATAAACAAAATAATACATTTGTAAACTGGTTTCTCATTTATTATCTTACTTTTTTGTAATTCCTACTTAAGTGGGTCTCTATTTAGTAAATAACTTGATTCTTATTTGAATAAATTATATATTCAATCTCTAAATGTTCAAAACAAAAAAAATTATCTGAATTGCTCTAAAATGTTTGAACATACTTCTGAACCCTTGCACATAAAGTGCCCATCATCATGTCATTGTCCTCCACCTGTATTGAATCTTTGAAACATTTTTTTAAACTTTTCATTGAGGCAAATCTAAATGATAAAATTTTCTAAGTTTAAGGTATCACCATAAGTCAAATCTTATACATACTACATTAAGTTCTCCACTAAAAGTTCAATTCTATCCTTTACTATACAATTAACACCTTTTATCTTATCCCTCCTCTTTCTTTCCCTCTGATAATCATTAATTTGGTCTTATAGTCTAAATGTTTACTTTTATTTTATTTAGTTCATTAATTTTTAATTTATTTTTTATTACAGTAATTATTCTACACATTGAAATAATTTCCTAAGTATAGATTCCCCATTTCTTAGATACATTTCAATACACCATGCACTCTACCAAATCACTAAGTGTCCCCATTGTTCATTGGGCTCTGTCACCATTTGCCCCCACCAACCCCATTCCCTTTTGGTAACCTCAGTGCTGTTGCAAATGTTGCAGGGTTGGTTATGCTTCATCTATTCCTTTGTTTTGTCTATTCACATTCCCCCTATAAGTGAAGTCATATATAAGCTATCTTTCTTCTTTTGACTTGTCTTACTTACCATAATCCCCTGTAGTTCCAACCACGTTAATTAAAATGACAGGGTTTCATCTCTTCTAAGGGTTGTGTAGTATTCCATTGTATATATGTATCACATCTTCTTTATCCATTCATCTGATGTTGGACACTTAGGTAATTTCCAGTTCACAGCTATTGTGAATAGGGTCACAATAAACATGGGGATCCTGAATGCAACAGAAGTTTGGGTTATGCTTTTTAATCCATTCAGTCACTCTGTGTCATTTGACTGGTGAGTTCAGTCCTTTAATATTTAGGGTGATAATTGATATGCAGCTTCTTAATGTCATTTTATAATTTGCCATTTGTATGTTGCTCCAGATGATGACTTTGTTCTCTTTCTCTTTTTAGGTCAGATGGGTACAGTTAAGTTTTCATTGATTTAGCCTTTTATTTTCTTCATCTCTGTCTCTCTGGGGATGCATTTTGAGGTTACCCTTAGTTAGCATTCGCAGTTCTGTGTTTACTTCCTAAATTTATTGGAAAGCATATTAGTCTTCCATTCATTCTAAATATCCACATTTTTGTTCTCTTCTTCCCACTTTTAATATTTGCTATCTTAGTGTTTTTCTGTGTGGTTTCTTTACGCTTTACAAAGTATCCTTTAATACTTTTTGCAAAGCTGGTTTTGTGGTGATGTACTCCTTTAACTTCTGTTTGTCAGAAAAGGTTTTTATCATTCCTTCAGTTCTGAATGATAATCTTGCCAGATATAGTATCTGAGGTTGAAACTCCTTTCTTTCAGCACTTTGAATCTATTATGCCATTCCCTTCTGGCCTGCAGAGTTTCATTTGAGAATTCTGTTGACAATCTTATGGGGGATACTCTGTAAGTGACACATTTTTCTCTGGCTGCCTTTAATAGTCTGTATCATGTATTTTTGACATTGTGATGATGATATGTCTAGGTGTATTTCTGTTTGGGTTTCTTTTATTAGAAACTCATTGAGCTTCCTGGATCTGGAGGCTTGCTTCATTCTTCAAACTGGGGAAGTTCTCATCTATTATTTCTTCAAATACGGTTTCTGCTCTCTTTTCTTGCTCTTCCTCTGGGACCCCTGTGATGCAAATGTTGCTCCTTTTGATGTTATTTCAGAGGTCTTGAATGCTGTCTTTGGTTCTTTTGATTTTTTTTTAATCTTTTTGCTGGTTTGCTTGATTGAATTCCTCTGTCCTGTCTTCCAGATCACTGATTCTATTGGAAGCTTCATCCATCCTATTGTTGAGTCCCTCTATTGAGTTCTTTAATGCAGCCATTGTGTCTCTTACCTGTTTGATGTCTGTTTTAATTCTGTTTGCTTCCTTGACATTCTCATGTATTGCCTCTACTGATTTCTGAATTCCCTTGAGTATGTTAATCACTGTAACCCTAAATTCCTCTTCAGGTAATTTACATAATCTGCTGTATTCCGATTTTCCCCAGGTTTTTGATTGGATCCATCATTTCAGGTATATTTTTCTATGCCTTTGCTCTATTCAGCATTCTGTTTATAATTCTGAGGGTTCAGTTTTTCTCGTGTTGCCTAGGTTTGACTTGCCCAGGACTGGCAGTTAGAAAGAAGTTTTGCCTTTACCCACAAGGTGGCGCTAGCAGGTAGCACTGAGACTTGGGACCACCTTCTCACTGTAGGCCAGCGGGTGGGGCATCCAATGAGTGGGGTTTCTGGTGGACGAATATGCAGTGGGCTAGATTTCCACTAGGTGGACCCCAGGTTCTGATGTTAAATGGCTGTGGGAGGGGTTTGAGCTCTTGGCTGATTTCCGTTACGTTCATGCCCAGTGTAATTTCACCACGTGGGCTCCAGCTCAGCTTCCGGTGCACTGACTCTCCTTTCACCCCCTCCCAAGTAAGTCCTTCAGTGGCTCCACATCTCAGTCCCACCATGCCCACCTCTCACTGCATCCACAGCTGGTCCTGAAATCCCTACCCTCTGCCCCACTGCAAGTCTGGAGACTCCTGAGCTCCATCCCAAACATAAATTAGCGGCTTAGCTGAGAACTGCACCAGGTGCCTTCATCCACCATTTGTCTGCAGCTGTTCTGTCTCCAGCTGAGGTGTCGCCGTTTCTCAGTGTTTGTTTCAGGAAAACAGGTTATGGCGGGGAAGGGGGGCGGTGTTCTTTTGGTGTCTGCGGAGAGCCACCTCAAAGTGCATCCTATGAAGTCAAAATCCATCAGGAAGTCGATCTCTAATTCATTCATTTTTGAATGCAAAATCTTTCTTGATTCTACTTGCAACTTTTGAGAAACAGTTTATTCTCCTGCCCGCTGTCAGTGATACCTTTGCTTCTTAGATATAATGAAAATATATGGGTTTAAGAGCTGAGGGCAAAAACAGAAATTCAAATCCTCAATCTGCTACTTATGAGCAAGATGAAACCATAAGATTTACTAAAGGATTTTGTTTTTCTCTTTTGCTAACTGGGGCACTGCTAGTTTCTCACAGGGTTGGTTTAGTCTTTTATGAAATAATGTGAGTTAAATCTTCAACAAAATCACTTCATCTTCACTTTTTTCTAGCACTTTTAATGTTTGTATTTATAGTCATCGTAGAATGCTTTTGTTATAATGTTTTGTCAGTCTACTTAAGGTCAAGGACTTTGTTTTATTCATTCCTTCAGCTCATGTTTGACTCCACGAGTCTGGGAAATCAATTACTGTGCGGCAACCTCTGGGAATCAAAAAGACCAGAAAGGGCTTGCCCAGTTAATTCCTAAAACACATTTATGTATTTGTCTATGTGCCTCCTGTGGTGCTTGTTCCTACTGTGTCTTACTCCAAATACATGGGCATAAGTCCCCTTACTAAGTGCTTGTTGATAATGTTGAGATGAAAATAAATTGATTTTGCAGCCTCACTCCAGACTTGAAACTATATAATGGATATTTTCTATGAACTGATTATGCAAAGTTTTTATTCCTGTGTGTGCAACATCTATTTATTGTCAATGGCAGTCTGGACAAGAGCTTTCAATTTTCTGTGATCTTTGAGAGAGCGCCACTAACCTCCATTATTGTCCAATACATGTGGAACTATGAAACACAGGTATATAAAGTCATAAATTGAGTCACTTCCTCTGAAGAAAATGAAGCACTTGGAGTGAGACTCCATAGGTTTAAATCCATGCCAGAGGGGCCACCCCTGCCCAAATCAGGCTGTTGTTGCTCTCGACAATCTTCTCTCTGGGACAGTCCTGCAATTTCTAGGACAAAACATACATGTCTTGGTCCCTAATCTACTTCCAATCTGCTCCCATTGATCATAGCCCCAAAGAATATTGCTCCAAAAACTCGAATTCTCTAATACACCAGTTTAAAAGCATTTCTCAGAGATGAGCGATGCCCTGAGCTTTATTTCAAAGTCTGGACAACGTATTTGAAAAGAAACCAGTGTTTTGTTATTGTAGATTCATATTCACACTAGATCATTAGGAGACTTAAACAGCTTCTACGAAGACCTAAACAATCTCTTATTGAATCAAGATGCTAATACTAGGAATGAGAAAAAGTAACTCAGGTAATACTGATATTATTTTGACTTGTACATTTTTTACTACTGTTTTTATCTAATGAAAAATAAAAGCATCAAGACATTAAAACTCATATATAATTGTATGTAAAATGGAGACTCTGTCCCAGTATTTTTCTGTCTGCCTTAACATCTGTAGTTATTATCAGTATCAATAAAACTATTTTGATTTTGTTGTTTTGTCTATAACCTGTAGCAATCGCCCACAAATAGCAATCTTTCTAAGTGTCCAAAAGATAGATAGCATTTTGGTCATACAGGTCCACTTTAAAGGAAACCAATACACACACACAAACACACAAACACACACACACACATACACACACACACACACACGTTCCCTCGGCCATACCAAAGTTGTTTTTGTTTTTTGTTTTTTTCATCCTTTTTCTTCTTAAGTAAAATGATAGGTGTTAAACAAGGATTAACATATTTTTGTAGAAAAGGTAATGAAAATCTATTTGTAAGCCTGAAATGCATTTTGATTATTCCCAGAATTGTCTGTAGTATTTCCAAGAGGATATTGTCCCAAGAACAGGTGGAGGTTACAGTGTTTTTAAAATATTGTATCAGCATGCCCTGGTGGAGTAGTGGTTAGATCCACCACCTCCAGCCCAACACAGTCCACATGCATCCCAAGGACCCAGGTCTGCATCCCACGACTGGAGGGAATAATCAAGATAAACAACAAAATACAAGTAAATAAAAATGTTTCTTCCTTCTCTCCTTTCCTGTCTCTTGCCTACTCACCTTCATTCCTGTCAGCACTTCTTTTAAAGTAAAAAATAAATAATTATCTGAAATAATGCTAAATGTTTTATTTATAAATACTACTTTGCAGCATAATTGCTTAGTAGGTACATCATTTATTATTATACTTATTAAGTTAAGGAAATAAGTTAGTGATCAACATTAACACTAAACAAATGAATTATGCAGTTTTCCTACCTATACTTTAAAATACTGGTATCCATTCTGGTAGAAAGCACAAACACATTTTATGCTTTTGGTAAATTATTCAAATAATAATCAGTGATGTATTTCTTTGGATTTCAAATAAACATCTGCCTACTCAGGCCACTAACTGGGGAAAATCAGTTAAAAGAGAGTCCTGTGAGGCTAAAGCAGAAAACTGTAGAAATCAATATATACCATCTTGAAATGGAAAGTGTGAATTAATTATTATAAAGCAGGAACTCACAAATTGGCAAAAATGTCTGTCATAAAACATGATCTATTAGAAACTAATCTGAAACAACCAGATGCTATCTCTAGTAGAATTGAATAATCAGAAAAAAATTAATCATTTTCCAATGAACAATTATATAATTACTTGCCTTTTCTTGATGTTTCAGTTATAGTTAAAATCCCTTCGATAAAATTTTCATAAAACAATGCCAACAGAACCTATATTTACACAGAAGCTCTGAAAAATCTCCCAGTGGTCATAGTTGAAACACTGAGTAAAAATAAATAAATAACGGTAGTATTGGGTTTTAGCAAAGAAAATATAATTATAGTTGAATCCATATTGATTTTGCTTTTTATTTTTATATTTAGAATTTTTATATAGTAATATTGACTTTTTAATTTTATTTTTATTTCAATATGTGTTAACCTATGTATGGATTTGTGTAACCACCACCAGAATCAAGGTCCAAAAGAGTTTCATCACAACACAGAATTCACATGCATGATCCTTTTATAATCACATCCTCCCTCATACCTTGTATCAGCGACCACTGATCTGTTCTCTAAAACTATTGACTTGGTTTGTGAATTTTTTTCAATAATGTCATGCACATGGAATCACAAAGTATATAACCTGAAGCTAGCTTCCTTCACCTTGTTGTTGACTAGTATCCCGTCATGTAGCTATACACAGTTTGCTTTTCCAGTCACCTATTTAAGGATATTGAACTTTTTCAAAATTTGTGTTTGTTTTTGTAAATATGAATAGAGCTGTTGTATTTTATACAGCTATTTGTGCTAAAATTAGCTTTCAATTCTCTTTCTGCTAAATACTCAGAAATAGAATTGCTGGGAAATATGGCAATGGCTATTCCATTCTACATTCCCAACACCAACCTTAATAATAAATGGGTACAGGTATCATATCATGATTTTCATTTGCATTTCTCTAATGGTCAATGAAATTGAACATATTTTCATATGTCTTTTTGCCATCACTGTATTTCTTTATGCAAATATTTGTACAAGTCCTCTGATGAATTTTTAAGTGTTGTTTGCTTTCTGATTGTTGACTTTTGAGAGAGCTTTACATAAACTGAATACATGTTATTTGTTGAATATTAAATATGAAAATACTTTAACCCAGTATGTCTTGCCTTCATTTTCTTAACTTTGCATTTAGTTTCTTTTTTTTTTTTAATGAAAGGTGCAGATAGGAATGAAGGTGAGCAGAGGCAGGCAGACAGGAAGAGAGAGAAGGAAAAAGCACTTTGTTTTATTTAGTTGCTCATCCTTGTTGTTTACCCTGGTCCTGGGATGTGAACCCGGTTCCTTGGGGTGTTTGTGGACTGCACTCTTGGCTGAAGGCAGCTGACCAATCTGCTATTTCACTAGGGCATGCCAATTAACTGTATATATCATAAAGATTTATTAATATTGATAAAATTAATTTATCTTATGGATCAGGTTTTTAGTGTTATTCTTAAGATTTCTTCATCAACCACCAGGCACATAAATTTTCTGTTATAGCCTCTTCAAAAAGCTAGTTTTATTTTTTTATATTTATATCCATAATATATTTTGACTAAAATTTTATATAAAGTATGAGGTTTAGATTGAAGTTCTTTATTTTTTTCTTTCTTTCATCTATGCCTTTTCTATCAATGCCACATTATCTTAAATACTATTGCTTTATAGTGAGTCTTCAAATAAAGCAACTTGATTCCTCCAAATCTATTTCTTCTTCATCATACTAGTATAAATGAATATTTGAATAAATAGAGAAGACAAGTTAAAACTTTACTATAGAAGAAATAAAAATAAGACAGAAATAATGAGGAAAATTTAGACCACCACAGTAACAATAAGAAATAGCTACTGATGAACACTAAACATTTTAGCAGGCAAAACATTAAGGAGAAACAGAATAGGTATCATCCCAAAATATTTATGTTATTGTGGTGGCTTGCACATATATTTCAAATTCTTTGACACCTTGAAAGAGGTGCAGATTAAAATGCCTCACCTCAACTGTAACCTGGATTTAGTGACTCAATTCTAATAAGTAATATATGGAAAGAGAGAATTTATAATTTTATCATGGAGAAACCTTACAGATAGCACTTCAACCAAGTTATCATGGTTAGCATCACCAGTAATAAATCAAGTTGATATTATATACTCCAATATGAGGTAGAAAAAAGGGCGCAACACCTCTGTGGTATCCATTTCAACAATTTATAACCTCAGTCTAATGCTGAGAAAACAGACAAACCCAAATGACTATAAAATACTGACCAGTAATCTACAAATTGTCAAGGTCATAAAAAGACAAGGAAAGAATGGAGACTATCACAGATTAGACAGGACTTGAGAGACCTAATAACTAAAGGCAATATGGTAACCTGAATCAAATACAGGGAATGAAAACTCAGTGGAAAAAACTGGAAAAATACAGATAATGTCAATACTTTAGTCAATATCATGTACCAACGTTCAATTTTTAGTGCTGATAGATATACCAGGGTTATTTAAATTGTTAACGTTTAGAGATTTGTGAAGGATATAATGAATTCTCTGTACAATCTTTACAACTCTTTTGCAAATCTAAATTATTTCAAAACAAAAAATCTGAAAAGTCCTGTCTTTTTTTTCGTTATAAATATCAAAGCATTAACAGAAAAATCAATTTTTGTTTATATCCTCTAGTGAAGGAATTAATCATACACACAAAACAATTCTTTAACTCACAGAAAATTTCAGTTTTCCCATTTTCAAGTTATTAATATCCATCAGTAGAACTGTACTAACCATATGTTCTGCTGTATTTAGAGTGTATATCTATTGTAAAACTATTTCATGTTTTTCAGTTTTTCTTTCCTTTGATTAAACATCCTGATTTTCTCTGGGGAACTCCTCTCCCCACTCTCAGTTCATTACTTTTGGACAAGTCTGTACTAGAGTAGGTAGAAGATTTAAGACTGTACCTTCAAAGGGTTCCATATACTCAGTACTAGGGATAACATCTAGCATGAGTACATCACTTATGGTGATTCAGTCAAGGCTAATCCTGGGACATGTTTTTCTTTTTTAAGTTCCTAGTAAACAATCTCTTCTTGCACTGAACAGTGAGAGTTGATATGATTTTAATCATGTTGCTGTTGGAACCCACAAGATGTAATCTAAATATGAAATCAACAAAGTAGAAAATCGAGTCAAGATATGAGAACAATGAGAAAGAAACATTTCTGGTCTTGAAAACATGGTTTAAACTATTTTATTTAGCTGTGCCTTAAGATCATTCTTCTGGAAAACAGACCTTAAACTTTTCAGTGTTATAAGACAATAAATCTTGAATTCCCATTTTGTAATTTTGTTTGGGGGGATGAGATTAGGCCAAATGAAGTCTGCATTAGAAAAGATCTTCAAAACTATCAATATACGTACTATTAAAATAAACAGGAGGTTCCTACTGATGTCCTTCTTAGACACGAGATGAAGCAATGATTTACTTTGAACACTAGTGATTTATTCCATACCATTTCTATTTAAAGGTAAGTATAAAATAACTACCCATCTTTTTTTCAGTTGTATATAATATAGAAGATGCTACAGAAGTGCCCCTGACATAACCCTGGTAAAGAATAACACATTCAATCACTGCTATTATTTTAGTAGATAATTATGTTTATATTATTCAAAAACTAGAAAGAACATATTGGATAGTATCTAGAAATGAGCCCCCAATTAGAGAGTTCAAAGTCAAGAATATTTACAAGATTATATAGAACATAAGTAAACTTTATTTATATTTCTGGAACCAAATTAAAATAGAAGTCATAGAAATAGAGGATTTTATTAAACCAAGACTTTACACAAATGAAAACATGCCTCTAAACCTGTACCTCTACCTATCTACTCAACAGAAACTCAATGGATTAAGAAGAGTATATCCCATCTGTTTTCTTCTTCAATCTGTGCTTTTAAGTTCCACAAAACTTCTCCAAATATCTGAGATACCATAACTTAAGGTGTGAAAAGAATGGATCTATTCCACTCATACGTGCTGAGTCATTTCTGGCATACTCTAAAGGAAAACTATCATTTTGAAAAAGGTCTCTAAACTGAGTATATCAGATTAGTAGATTCTTTCCTCAGAAGACTGTACTGAGAATTATAAAAATAACTCCTACAATACAGAGGTGACATGATTTTAAACTCAAAAATCATTGGAGTCCTTTGCAAATAAATCATTTTAGAATTTTTTTAAATTTCCTGCTCTTGACAAGCCCCTTACCCCCTAGCACTCTATTTACCCAAAGATTCACAAATTAAGTTACAAAAATCTCTCTGCAAGGAAGGTTTACAAGGGTGAGATAAGAGGACTGGCAGATGTTCTTCAATTCACATTTTGAGCGGGAAGGACATGTGAAAATGGCACTGGTTTGAATGACATTCAGAGTAATGGCCTGCCATTCTGCTGGCACTTTTAGTGTTAAGCAAGTGATCTGCAAAGTAAAGTGGATTCACAGTTAGAGTCATCACCAGTGCACAGGTCGCCCGTAAAAATAGAAGATTCCATTATTCTTTGGGCTCCCTGGAGGGAGCAAGGTCTCTAGCATCATTACCAGGACTAAATCTGACTTTTCTACCTCCCCTAATTTCCTCCTAGTAATTATAGGTCAAGCACTCTTTTGTAAATTATAAAACCTTTGTTCTTATCAAAAATGAATAGCTGAGGAAAAAATTATAAAAAAAAGTCCCAGGAAAAAAATTTCAATTAGAAAACCAAGCTAATTTGGTATGACCAAAGACTGTCAAGCATACTGACAGTGCTCTATTATGCAGTCATTTGGGCTCTTTCAAATTAGTTATGTTAATGTCCTGTGAGTGAATGTAACACTTGGATGGGACAAGATTTCTGCAATTAATTTCTGCAGTCAGTGGAGAGACAAGCAAATTTATTTTCCCCCTCTCTGGGAATTGGTAGTGGAGGGTGTGAGGTAGTGAAAGTGCATTTAGGAACAGAGTACAAGCTAAACACAAGCCTAAATAAAGCAGAAACAATGGGAGCCAATGCCTCCTCATTCATTCAATTGACAATGTTTTGCAGCTTAAACCTGTTTTATTAATTATGTTTGACATTTCCTTAATTAGTTTCATTTACACCAAATCAATCCCTACTGCTGTATGGCATCATTTATCATTTTGAAAAATTTGCATACTGAGTGCTGACTTTTCCTACTTAATTATACATTAAAAGTGTCAAGCGCGCTTGCTGCCTGGCATTATCTGCGGCAGAAAGGTTTGTGGCTGGACGGTGATGGTATTAATCATTAAGAGCCCCCAAGTGCTGCTGGGTAATATCTGGGGAGTAGAGTGGCTCTCATTTTAACGCTAGAGAGCAGAAGTGCTTTTGTAAAATGACCCAGAGCAAAAACAAAATAAATGACCTAAAACATCCGGTGTACTGTAATGCTTTGCTCTTTCAATAAAAATATGCTTTGGTGGGAAGGTTTACTATTAACTATTCATTTTCTGTAAATTTAAGCACTATGAATCTACCAGTAGTAAATGTGTGATCTCTGCTTGGACTTGAGATATTTGGGTGGAATATATAATGGTGGTTCAGAAGCTTACATCCCAATACATGCCAACTCAAATGTGTTACTTTACAAATGAAAGCTAGAATATATAGTATACCATTAATACAGTGATTGATGCTGCTCATTTCTTTTCTACTTACAACTTTCAAAGAATAAGCAACTATTTTTCACTGAATAACATGGAACACAACTAAACAGAATATGAGTAAAAACCTAACGCTATGATAGAACTTCATTTCCATAATTAATAGATTTCGATGTTATAGAATTTTCAATGATAAAAAAGTTTAATACTGCATACAATACTTAAGCACAAAGAAAGATCGTGAGCTACAGCAGTGAAAGAGTTAACAAGAACCTGTTTGTAAATTGTGTATCAACTAAACCTTCCTTCATGTCAGAACCCAAACTTAGTGCATTTAATATTCAAATTCATTTTCAAATGCTTGCCCATTAACATAATATATGCCACTTTGCAAGCCTGGTCAGAGAAATCTGTAACTAAATAATTTTCAAGTTTCCTTCATATCAGATGCATTATATGCAGTGTGAAATTATTTCCCCACTCTATTCCTTTGCTGAACAGCAGAAAAGCAACACACAATATAGTAGATATTACTGCAAGTGCATTACATTCTTTAGGAACCACTACATGTGCAAGAAAGTTTATAATTGCTATTTTTAAGTGAGCATTTAATTGCATAACTTGTGTGTGATTATAAGGTTAATATGCAATTGCAAAACAGCATTACTTAAAACTTAGAAAAGAGGAATGTACATGGCACAAATATTTTATGCAAATATCATAAATACTCATTTGAGTTTTTAGTTAAATATGTTGTGTTTTTAATGGTGCCATAATTAAATGTACTTATTTTTTCTCACATGGAAATAATTCAACAATGTAAAATATACATCTAATTTAAATATTTAATGTTTAATAACACCAAAGTTTCCATATATCTGATGATAATTCAGTTATTTTTTAAAAATACTGTTGACATCAACAATACACAGACTTAGATCTCCTAAATGATATATTTTTAAATTCTTGCCCTTTCAAGTTCAGTCTTTTATTCTAGTTAAAATTTTAAAAAGGCAAATAGGTTTTCCATTCAGGAAGGAATGGAATATAAAAAATTATAATAATGATAATGATAATAAAAGATAACATTTGTAAGCACTGTGTCCTGGCCACTGTGCTAAATGTTTTATATTTATTATTTTTATCAGCACAATAATCTTATGAGAGAGACGTTAATTATCCTACTAAGACTAAAAATGTTAAGTAACTAGTCATGATATAGGAGGCAAAGTTTAGTCTCACAAAAAGATGCCTCCTCCAATGTCTATGTTGCAAGTGGTTTTGTTGAACTACCTATGCTCATTACAGTCTGAAAATATGCTTTCTCAAGGCAGATGTGCTGTGGTGAAAAGAATTCAACTTTTTGAATCAAGCTGATATCCTTGACTTCCAGGCTCTTATTTATGAATTATGTGATTTTGGACAATTTATTTACATTTTCTTGGCATTTTTTTTCACTATAAACTGGGGTCTGTGTACTTGTTTCATATAGTTATTGGAGAGAATAAGAAATGGTCATATCATACTATGTAAATTACAAAGATGAAAAGCAAATCTCCTGTTTACATTTGACCCTTTAATGAGACTTAAGATTTCCTTTGTCCACTAGGCTCCCAAGCCCTTAGAATAAAGTTGGACATATTGTGGAACTCACAGTCACTCCTAAATGGGTCTGTGTGAAGGAAATGTTTTAAAACATTGAGTAGTGCCACTCTTGTTGGTCAAATAATCTTCCTCACCCTAGTTCTCACAAGCCACTAAAAATCTGTTTGAGAAAAAGTATTCTGCCTTTTTACCTCCATTTCATTCCTACTGTCTATCCAGAATCAGGGCATTTTGATGCTCCTTGACCTGACAACTTGCTTAGTGAAAACTGGGGTAACATCAGAGACTAATTTATGTTCATAATATAATCAAAGCTAACTCGGAGGGCATTTTGAGACTTCACTGAAATTATCCACAAGCAGCTTAGTCCATATTGTGTAACTATGTAATAACAGCTTTAACATAACAATGATAACCTGACCCAGAGTCAAAGACAAAATTTACACAAAGTATTTAAGATCAGATTCCAACACTTTGAGGGAGTATTTGATACTGCAAACCCTAAGTTTACAAAAGTAGATATGCCCTGACAAAAGATTTCATTACATATAATTAAAAGAAAAAAATCTCCAGTGGGCAAATCAAAATTCAAATAACCACATATTGAAACAAATGTATGCATACGTTAGTCACATAAACATAGTTAGTATTCGGACACACCCACAGACTTTTACTTACTTCACTTCATGCAGTGCCTCTATATACACGTGGCCTTTCAGGGGTGCACGCGCAGAAAAAATATATATATACATACACATGCATATATAAAATATATAAATGTATATATGTATATATAATATATATGCATTTATGTGTATATATACTGTTCTGTTTTTATTGTCTTTATTTATTGTACTATATTGTAAATACATTATATATTATTGTACTATCTATTCTAGCAGCTTTGCCTGGACACATATCTATCTCTATAACTATATAGATACAGAGATAGATATGAATACAGCTACATTCTACAGTTCAGAAACTCTCTACTTGTTAAAAATTAGTAAAAAACTCATTTACTTGGCTCTTACAGGATTCATTAACCTTTGTCTTCTTTTAAGATACCAAGAACTATTCTAAAACTGACATTGTCATTAAAAACCAATAGGAAGTCACCATTTTTAAATTAAAGTCATTAGATAAGTTTTTCAAGAGTTAAAAAAAGATTAGAAAAAAAATTCAAATGAGAAAAATAATTTTGCTTTGGGTCTAAAAGGCCCCAAGAGAAATTCCTCAAGTTTTGTTGGAAAGTACTCTTTTGTGATCAGAATATCTATGAAATTTCAACCAGGAGTATTTTTAAAGATTTAACTCTTTCATGCTTCAAAATAAAATAACTTTTTAGTAATAATCATTTGGTTATCATGCTGTAAAATAAAGAAAAAAATGAATCTTGCACAACTATTAAAATTTTGAATTCTTACAACAAGATTCATCAATAGTTGTATAACTAGTAATTATATATTGACATAATAATAGTGTATATACTCTCTCAAGGAAATAGTAACATTCACCATCTTGTTTTTTGAGAATATAATTTTTAGGTAGTGAAATAAACTATGTAATTATTTGTATATAAATTGACATCTGTTTTACTGTCTTTATTTATTGTACTATATTGTATATGTATTGTATATTATAGCACTATCTATTCTAGCAGGTTTGTCTATACACATCCATGCCATAGCTGCCCACTGAGAGAAATGACATATGTAGGTGAAGAACACCTAAACCTAAGAGTATGCTTGATAGCTATTGAAGTTTAAAGAGCCTGAAGTTAACTACAGTTTCAGTTATAGTTTCATAACCAGCCATCTCTAACACACAAAACTTGGTAATATTGGCATGCCCTGATGGAGCAAGGGTTAGACCAGCTGCCTCAAAAGGAGCGAGTCACATACCCCCAGGTTTGAGTCCCAGGTCCAGAGGGAAGCAACCAGTGTGAAAAACTAAACAAAAATAAAATAAAGGTGGTTCTTCCTCCTTTCTCTTCCTGCCTGTCTACTTGCCTTCATTCCTGCTGCACCTTTCCTTTAAAATTAAAAAAAGAAAAGAAAAAACTTGGTAATACTGAACACAACTTTGACACTAATTTTTACTGTATTTTTTTCATGTTTAGTCAGAAAATAACTCTAGCATTGTAATAATTATCTCACCATTATCGACATTCTTTTCACATTACCCTGTCCTACTTCATATTATTGTCCCTTAATTTTTCTATGATAGCATTCAAATTAAACTTTCTCTCAATGCAGTTCCTTGCTATTCCTACACACACACACACACACACACACACACACACACACACACAAAACCAGATTATTCCACAAATTAATCTCAGAAGTACTCCAACCTTACATTTTAGTTGCCAGTTGTTTTATGTTCCAGTCAGGTAAAATTAGTCTCCCTTAAATATTCTTTGTTTTTCCCATATCTCTGAGGTTTTAAATATACTTTTGTTCTACTTTGGAATACTCTTCTACTTGTTACCTTGATATCCAAGTTTTACTATCCTATGTATTTAGCTCTAAGCTGCCATCAATACTAAGCTGAGGGCAATTTCTCAAGGGGTTTTTAAGAAAAAAGCAAAATTAAGAAATAAGATTTATTTACAAAGCCACCTTTGAATGTAAGCCACTCCCAATTTGGAAGGACATTAAAATGGCAAAAGAAAAAAAAAGTGCGATTCAATTTAATAAATTTGGTAATTGTGTTTCTCCCTAACATCCCCTTTCTCTGGTTTCCTAAAGCATTGCCAACACCATAGAATATTATTAAACATTTATCCTATGGTCTTGTTTATATCATTTATTGTTTGCATATAATCTCATCCAAGCTTTATTTTATTTCTTAGAAAATGATAGTATAATTTATTTTCTTCAACATATAGGAATTCCATGTTATTAATATTAACTTCTCTGTATTCTCACTTACACTCTGAAACCCCTAGGGATACAATTCTTAGAAAAATATCTGGTTCATGATAAACATTGAAGAAATTCTATTTAAAGGTTTAGTTTAAAAAAACTTCTCTTTTTTGATTTACTTTTTATGAAAATCAATAAAATCACACATTAAAAGTTAAAAATAAATGAAACATCATTATAAATAGTTAATCTTTCAAATAACTTGTCATATCAATAAATCCTTAAGTACTTCATTTGGAATTCAAACAATTACTTTATAAATGAAGTTTTGTTTAATTAAGTATTTAATCTTTATATTTTAAATGTGCAGTACACCTGTTTTCAACTCTTTAAATTAAATGTCTTCAATAAAAAGAGAAAGCAAGGAACAATTTTTTTTTTCAGTAGAGGTGACTGGCAATATTTATAACCATTTACTATTCTAACATTCAGAGATAAAATCAGACACTTCTGAATAAAATAATTTCAAAGAATACAATAGAAATCGAGAACAATAGTGCAACTGAGAAGTTTTGAAGTAAATGAGTCAAGTTTTGGAATCAAATATTTTAAGTTTCATAATTATGGTTTATTTATCACAAATCAATCTATTTCTAAATTTCTGAGTCTAAAAAAGGCAGACATAGTAGTGATAGTGAGCAATAAACTTTAAAAAGTTAAGAATAACAACAGACTTGCTGTTGTCAGGTACAGGACTTTAGAAAACAATATAAGACAACCAAACAGAAGTCCAGCATTACCCAAAAAATTAAAATTAAAAAATTCTAGAATAATTTTTAAAATATTTTGACAGAGCGCTTTTTCTTTTGCCTAAGTGAATAGCTTGTTAAGAATTTAATGTAAAATGAAAGGTATAAGACAGCCTTTATTCATGGGAGTTAACCTTCTTTACTCTCTAAGTTTAATGTATAAAAACAAAAAGGGAAGAAAAAGAGAGAAGAGCAGAGAGAGACAAAAGAGAAGAAGAATATCAATGATCATCTCGCCTTTCATTGGCAATGAGTATATTAAGATAAAAGTTAGATAAAAAATAAAACACCAAGGTAAAAACTCAAACTATTCCTTTAAGGGTGTATTAGCAAAGTTTATATCACTCATTTCCTATCCACACACCCCACCCAGAGTAATAGCAAATGAAAAATGGGTTAAATTAAACCTGGCAGTGAGTTGGCTCCTTTTTTTCAAAAAGGGAAGCGGGTTAAAATTCCAAAGCTCTCAGTTGGAGCACTCGTTTAGAGACAAAGGAATATACAACGAATTTGGCTTAAATAAAAATAAAAACAAAAAGGAAGGAAGTATCAATTTTCATTATCTAATGTTCCATAACTCAAATCAAATGTCCTCAAAACTTAATCCTTTCCATCCAAGATGGAAAGTTATTGCCTTTTTCCCTCTGTTGACTTTATTCTCAAGTAGAGTCTACATGGTGACAAAATTGATCAACTGTGGTTCTATTGTACTTAATGCTCTAAATAGTGAAAGCAAAAGTTCCAGACTTTTGCCTATCACAGTTTGGGTCACATACCCAGTCCTGAGCCAATCAAAGTACCGTTCATGTGCCCTGGGTAGTCTCAGTGGCATACCAGTCTAAGACCAGATCAGCTCATCTGAATGATATGGAATCAGATCCATCTACCAAAAAAAAAGATCAGTTAGTTTTGCCAGAAGGGCCACTGAACAACAAAAACATGCTCTCTATTTCAGGAAGAAAAATTATTGACTTCAATAATGTGAAAACGTAAGCTATATAAAATGCAGGGTAACTGTGCCATAAAAAAGAAAAAATTTAAGATAAATTTGGAGAGAAAGACAATGATATGATATAGCATAACAATATATTTGGTGATTATATATACACACCTAACTGTTTAATAGGAATATACATTATAACATTTTATAAATTCTTTAGACTATAACTATTTTCCCAAGTATACTCACTATAGTAATGGTATATATTTCCATAACATATTTTGACTCATGTATCAGTATCATCAACCTAATAAGTTCTTGAGTGTAATTCAGGATCAACCCAAAGCATCGTTCATTCCATTATTTGACACAATCAAGAAATAAAATGTTCTCAAATAATACTACCGTTAATTCCTTATATGCGTGGGTAATGGAGTTCTCAGCCTGAGTCTTGCCTTCTGTCAGATATTTTCAGGAACCAAGCATACTTAGGTATATTTGACGAACTGACAATATTCTATTCATAAGTATGCAAAGGAGAATTCTGGGACAGAATGCAAACTATGTCCACTTTGGGGTTCATTTCTAAGCATGTTTTCTAATGTAAGGATGAGTGAAGAAAAGTCTTAAACCAGATGTGGATAACCTAAATCAGCATCAGATCCTCAGTCAATTTAGACAAGAGGTTCTCTTGAGTTCAACATAGTAGATATTGGTTGAATCCATTGTCAACACAGTTCCTTGATGCATGAGAGATCTTAGACAAATGTAGACTAAAGTGGAAAATGGAAAACTGAAATAAATTGTGATGACAGCACCATTACCTCCGGACCCCTTAACAGTATCGGTGAGTAAAATGTAGCAACATCTTTCTAAATTCTACTATCAACTTATCAACCACCATCAAGTTTGAGGTCAAGGTCATCAACAATGGAAAAGGACTATTGTGAATACCTCAGTGGGACAGAGGAACAGTAGAAGTGTCCACTCTGACATGTGGAGTAGTTCTGAGGCAGCAGCAGAGGTCCATAAGGGGTGCAAAGAACACGAATATACTGCTATTGTCTGCTGGGGCTGTAGATTAGCAAGAGACTGCATCAGTGCTGGATAAGTAGGTGGAGACCTTAATCTGACCTATTTAGAAGCCAATGTTTACTATACATACTTGGGGACATACAGAGATACTGAAGATGCATTTGCATACCAGCTACTTACGAACTACAACATTGTATGAAAGAGGAATCTCCTCAATGTCTCAGCTTCCCCATGTGTAAAACAGAAATGTCAATATGAATGGGAAGATTGAGTTAATATGTGTTGGACACCCTCACTCCATTACAATTGTTGTTTACATTATTTCTCTAATAATTTAGTAAATAATTGTTTCCTGGTACATTTGCAGAGAGTGCAATATCACGAAAAGAGCACAGATTTGGTAGTTTTTAACTGTATGACTGGCCATGTAACGTGGAGCAACAGCACCAATTGTCTCAGCCTCAGGTTCCTTATCTAGAAGATAATTATAACAAAGCCTTTTCCTCAAAATCTTAGGAAACAGCCAAACTATCAAGTTATACTAACCAAATTTCATTGAGTATTTACTCAGTATAACTTATAGTTCTAACATAATATATTAATTTCTATAGTACTCACACAATTCATTATGAAGCAGATACTATAAATTTCTTTGTTTTAAAAGCAGAGGAGACCAAAATCACCTTCCTAAGTTTATACACTTGTGACAGAAATAAGAGATGAGTACTGCTCCTGACTAAAAGCAGTCGAGCACTAGACAATACTGCCGTTCAGTATTTGGAAAATTGGAAGTGACAACTGTTATTATGTGGGTCATCACAAATATTATACTAGAAATGTTAAAAAATGGTGGTAAACAAATTTGTGTGATAAACCAATTTATTGCTTATATTTAGAATCACATTTATTGTATATAAGTTTTTTATTTTATAAATGGCAATTGAAACTTTCTTCTTTTTGGGGTAAAATGTTATTTCAACAGTATCTCATTTTCACTAACAGTATCACTATTTTCAATAGGATCACATTTTTTTCATGTTTACTCAGCTCTTTTAAAGAATTAAGAGTTACAGATTTGGTCCAAAAGTCATAGGCGCCTAAGTCAGAGAGACCAAATTGAACTTATTCTGCCTCTCATGGTTCATTCAGTTTAAATGAATTAAATTTGTTGCAGCACTCCTTGCAATGAGAAAAAGAAACATTTTTACACTCCTAAAATTTGTAATTCTAAAACTTAAAAGATAAGGTAATACAATACAGATAGTTTTCCCTGGTAGTCACATGTACTCTGTTTACTCAATCATGGTTTTCAGGGGGCTGGGGGGAATTGCAAGTCGAATTTTATGGCTAGTATTTTTACTTTTTGTTTTCATTCCACCATCAATTTTTATATTTCCGAGCTTTATTAAGTTACAGTTAGCAAATTAAATTGTAAGATATTTAAAGTGTACGTCATGATGATTTGATATACATGCAACATTGTGAAAAGATTCCTCCCGTCTAGCTTAAATATCCATCACCTCACATATTTTTCTTTTGTTGTTGTTGAAACAGTTGAAGTTCTAATCTTTTAGACAATTTTATTATGTATTACTGCCATCAAATATAGTTGCCACATTTGACAACAGATATTCAGGCCTTACTCATTATAGTTGGAAGTTTGCATCATTTCCCATGTTTAAACAAAGAAAAAAAATCTTTACCTTGTATACATTTCTGTCTAAAATCATCTTGCTTCTATGTAATTTGTCTCACAGAAATGATGACTATTTTAATCAGTGAATAAATTTGGTTTTAGATTTTTAAATAATGAAGATTTGAATCAATTATTGCTTTATAAATATATGTGATTATCAATTGTTTTTCTTGTAGGAGTTATAAAAAATAAGAATTGTGCAAAAATCACCCAAAAGAGTTGTAGTTTTTAATGATAAATATTATATAGACACACATTCTCATGCTAAATTAAGATCAATTATAATAATGACCGTAGACTTCTGAGCTTCAATTTGATTTTAAGGATTATAAAGTTCAGTAAGTATGTTTTAGTTATTCAGTTAACTCTTTAGCAAATAATGATAAACCAATCCAGGAATACTACTAGACTAGCTTTTCAAAAATAACTAGTTAGTTAAACATGAAATTTAGATTCTAGAGGTTAAATGGTTATAATGTAAATATTAGGAAAAAATTTCAATTGAGCAAATATTCCCCAAAAAGGAAAAGAAAAAGAAAAACCTAATTCAGCATATTAAACTTTATATTAATTATATATGAGGAAATCAGAAGCTATTATATAAGGTAAATTTCACCTTATTTAAGTCTAACATAGTGCTAATACAATTTTTTAGTGTCATTAACTTTTTCCTTACTTGTTTTGAAAATATTTACATTGAACAAATTTCCTAAGGAGAAAAGAGATAATAAATATCTTAATATTTATCCTAATCCTATTTTAACTCTGTCTGTCTCTCTGTCTCTGCCTTTCTCTCACATACAATGCATATTTTTTCCTACCTAATTTTTGTCTTATTGATGTATTAGGCATAAAAAAGAAAATATAATCAGACTTTGCATTTACAACCTTCTTTGGCTATCACTTTCTTGGCATGAAGTTAAAGAAGGTAATGGCATATTTTCCATTTTAGAACAACTTGTGTAGATTGCTATTTTTCCTATTTGAACTGATTTTTTTTTTATTTTAGAAGAATACTCTATTAAAAATCAGAACTGATGACTATTAGAGGTTTTAATACGACTGTGAATTCTGAGTACCCCGATCTCCTCTCGCCACCACTCTGAGGTGACTCACGCAGCTGCCTGTAGAATACATTAGCAGGCTCCCGTACACAGGCCTGGTATTCTGTCGTAATCATTCTTTTCATAGCACAATTTGTGGGTCTCTGTGAAATGCAGCTATTGGTAGTTCTGCCTGTACTCAAATGAAGTGATATTGAATTTCTATTATGCATGTGCCTTGGAAACCTCACAGCTCTCCATAAAGATTTTATTCACACAGCAGATTTGTTGTGACTTAGATAGTTTCAGACAATTTTAGATTTGAATGGACATGGCAGGATCTGACAGTATAAAAGAAATATCAGGAGAAAGAAACATGTAGAACCAAATGATATATTAAGCAACCTACAGAACAAAGCAAAGAGAATGCCTGTGATTGTAGTAAACAAAACTAGAAAGTACGTCTTTGAAGGATCTCTCATGGGGGCTAATCTTTCTACATTGCATATATGAGTTGCTGATGGAACTTGTCAACTCCTTTCATCCTACAAATTAAGTTTTGATAAAGCCCTGTTCCTTATATACCTTCATATTTTGAAATAAATTGTTCGTAATAAGACACAATCTAGTTTTCATATTTTCCCCAATGGTATAGGTCACAAATACAGGGCAGAAATAAACACAATTGCAAGCAAACATTTATTCCTCAACCAGACTTTATAGAAGACTTAATTGGAAAAAGAACAAAAGTAATTTTTAGTGAAAATATAAAACACAGAATTCAAATAATGGTGAATTAATTCATGGCAAAAGGAATGACAGATGAGTTAATATATTTAGGGCAAAAAATGAATTTAATAAGAAGTTTCCTTCATTATTGAGAGTGTACTATACATCAGGTATAATTTAAGGGCTGCAGAAATAACACTGAACAATGCACATAATATCCATTATTTCATGGAGCTTATTTACTAATGAGTAAATAGTTAATAAAGAAGTAAGTAAATTAAAGAAAGAATAATTCTAGGCAGTAATGAATGCTATGAAGAATGTAAAATTGACTGATGAGCCAGAATCTCTCTACAACAGTGGCAGGGTGTGAAGCAGTTTCTTTATCTTTGGGGACTAAGGAAGATCTCACAAAGGGGTAACGTGAAATAAAACAAGAATGACCAAAAGAAGATAACCATCAGAAGTTCTGCTGGCAGAGCATTCTAGGTTGACAAACAGCAAAAGCGAAACCCATCTTAGGATTTCTTCATCTAACAGAAGTTTACGTTACTTTGAAAAAAATTTCACCTCTGGACAATATGGAGATTCTTCAGAAAATGAAAAGAGATCATACAGTCCTGTAAGCCCACTTCTGGGTATGTATTTGAAGGAAACGAAATCACTATCTTGACAAGCTCTCTATACTCTTATTATTCACGATAGCTAAAATGTGGAAAAAACCTGTGTCCACTGGTGAGTAAATAGATAAAGACAATGCTGAGTTGCATATACATATATACATACAAAGACATGCAATAGAAATCAATATTTAAAAAGAAGAAAATCCTGCCACTTGTGACAACTGGGTGATGCTCAGTGACAGAAGCCAGACAGAGAAAGACAAATACTACACGGCAACACTTACAAGTGAAATCTTAAAAAAAACTAAACTCATAGTAAAAGGAGTAGAATGTGTTTCCCAGGGCCTGGGGCAGGGGGCTGGTGAATGTAATGGGAGTGGTGGTAAAGATATAAACTTTTAATTGTAAGATAAATAAGGTCTGAGGGTCAAATTCACAATATAGTGATTGTAGTTTTTAATGCTGTATTATATAACAGAAATTTTCGAAAGTAGAATTTTGTGTTCTCACCAAAAACTAAAAAGGTAAACATGTGAAGTAATAAGTATACAAGTTAGTACATTATAGGAATCTTTTCACAATGAATACATACAGAAAATCATCATGGTTTACACTTTAATTACAATTTTATTTATCAACTATATCACAATAAAGTTGAAAAATAAATACATATGAACACATACTTTTTTCTATTTGGAAAAAAACTTGGATAGAGATAAAGAGAGGGGGGAGAGCAATAAAAAGGACAATATCCTACTAGCTATATTAGGAAAAGAAAAGTACATTTGTCCCAAAATATATTAAGAACTGCATAAACCTAAGTAAAAATCAAGATAAAAAGCATATTTAAACAATCAACCATTTTTTTTAATAAGAATCATTCTCTATTTTTGAAAGCAATGTTAATACACTTGATATCTATGAGCATCCATTTTAAGTGAATTATTTAATACAATCTTAATGTTTATTAGTACTGTAGAATTATTCCAAGAAGGAAACTCTGAGCATTTACTTTCCTCTACTCCTCTATAACCCAACTTCTCAATTTTCCTATGATATTCTGGCTCGCTCATTTAGCAAAGGAGAGTTATATGATGTATTAGTTCATACTAAGATATTGTAATTTACCATATTAGGCTACTGTGGCTGATAATTGGCACTTACAGAACTTAGGTTCCTACCCTCCCACCAAGACTAAAGATAGGAATGCTATCTTTCTTGATGTTTCTGTGTCAAAGAGATGGCTTCTGGGTCCTTGAGAAAGATATTCTGGGTTTAAAACTGGCAAAAGATTGGAGAAGATTAATAACTCCAAGAGGCAAAGAAAGAATTTGCAACTGAAAGTTTTCTAAACTAAATCTCTACAAAGAGGGAGATCAGGGGCCTGAGTCAGGAAGAAAACTGCCCAAAGTTTGTGTATCCCACTCAGAATACAGTATTTGCTCAATAAATAATTGCTGAGTTAATGAATAAATACACCTTCCAAATATTTTAGGAGTCTAGCTAAACTTTGAAATCTTTCAACCACAACATACCTAAATAAATCATTATACAAGAAATGCCCCCCTTATAATTAACTCCATAAATCTAAATCTTTTACATAATTTTATTTAAATATATTACAATACTCGGCATATGGTATATAAGGATGGCAATTCATAGTGTAAATATATACCCAATATGAGAAGCTAAAATTTGTGGGCATTTCATTCCATGACATCAACCTCAGAGATGTCTTTGGGGAAGTGACACCTATGACAAAGAAAACTAAACAACTGGAACTATATCAAATTAGAAACCTTCTGTAGTGTGAAAGTAACCACCACTAAACCAAAAAGGCAAATCACCAAATGGGAGAAGATATTTGTACAACATATTTCAGACAAGAGATTAATCTTCAAAATTTATAGTTTGTGAATCTAAACAACAACAAACAAAAAGCAAGCAACCTACTCAAAAAATTGACAGAAAAGCTTAATAGATAACTTTCTAGGAAGGAAACACAGATGGCCAACAGAAACATAAAGAATTCTCTTCTTCAATCACCATCAGAGAAATGCAAATAAAATTCACAGTGAGATAGCACCTCACACTAGTGAGAAGGATCTATATCAAAAAGACTAGAAACAAGTGTGGAGAGGATGTGGAGAAAAAGAAATTCACCTACACTATTGGAGGGAATGTAAAGGAGTGCAAGGTCTTTGGAAAATAGTATGGCGATTCCTCATAGAAAACAAGATGGCTCTACCATTTAATCCAGCAATCCCACATCTAGATATATACCTAGAGAACTCAAAAACTCACATCTGAAAAATATAAGTGCACCTCTATGTCAACAACAGTCACGGACACCCTAAATGCTCATCAACAGACAGACGGAATCTGTGGTACATATATTAAATGAAATTATCTGCAGCTGTTAAAAAAGATGAACTCGCCTTTTGCAACACCCTGGATAGAACTGCAAGTGATTAAGCTATATGAAATCAGCCAAAAAAGAAAAAGAGAAGTACAGGGTTATTTCACTCACATGGAATACAAAGAACCAAAACAAACAAATCTCAACAATATTCATTAGAAAAAAGACTTGTTGTGGGGATGCTAAGGTGAAGAGGAGAAGAAACAAGGGGAAGGAAGACATTAATGAGGTGGCAGTAAAGGGGACTAGAACTCTGGTGCTGGGTATTATATGAAATGCACATAGACTGAGGTGTGAACTCAATGTCCTAAAAAGTATACAAATGTTAAACAAATGCAAATATAAATGCAAAATGCAAAAAGAAATGAAACAATTCAAAAATATAATAAAAATTTGGGTGTATTGTTAAATATGTGCTTATATTTAGGCCTCATTTTACCTCTCATCTTACTGTATTAATTTATTTAATTTATTTTTGGTTGGGTATTCAGCCACTCAATTATGAGATGATTTTGGATTAGGATGATTTCAATTCTCATTTGAAATGAATTATTTTCAACAAAAGTTAATAGAAAAGAAATTCAATTTATTAAAGTGATCGCTCAAGCCTAGTATTTTATTTGCGAGTCTCTACTGAGAAGTATGTCCATTATTTAATTAAATCTGAACTACCAAAGAGAGCAGATGCTACAAGGATCAGATAATCTAAAAATAATAATAATTAACAATAATAATAATATTTTACATTTCCTGTTCAAAATGAAAGGAATAAATGTTTATTTTGGCATGTTAAGGCATCCTTAAAATTTCAATCCATTGTTTCTTAGAATGAGATTGGCCTAATGGCAGGACAAGAAAAGCATTTCAAAAAGCCCTATGAGCTATTTATAAGTGGCCTTCTTGCCTGATTTCTACGAACAGAATCCTGTATTTCAGGACCTTCAGTGCCAATAGTACATCTGAGAAGAAATTATGGTAATCTCAAAATCCTATTGATGCTCAAAGACATTTCATCAACTGAAAAAAATTAAGAATAAATGCAAAAGATTTTTCTATTTAGAAGAACTGAAGTTTACATGAATAGGTCTCTTGAGGGGAGTCTTTTGAAGCGAGGGACTTCAAAGCAGATCACAGACTTCCAGTGGGTTAATCACTTAATGCAAGAATTGGGGAGATGGAATTAACACCATTCAGTCAAGCTAAACTTACCTTTTTTTTTTAAGAGAAAAAATGCCCATCTTTTAGTTCCCAATGGTATTTCAGTTGAACATGTGTTTGTGAGACGGCTCTGCTTGCAAACTACTTTATGTAAATCACCATGGAAAGAAGTTCCAAAGGCTGCTAGTGGTGTTTGATGCACCACTTTATCAGGGATATCATCTTTTCCTTTGCTGCAAATCTTAGGTTTTGAACATTAAAACACACCTATTCAACATCTAACAGGTTACAACAACAAAAGAGCAGCAAGATTATACAAAGTTAGATTAGGGAAGAAAAGCCATGACCACAGAAACAAAGAGAAAAAAGTCTTGTATGCTAATTAAAGTCCTTTAAAATTAGTGGAAATAATACAGAATGCCTGAAAACTACTAGGATATGAAAGGTGTGGATATTATTTCCATTCAACTCAGATACTATGATCATCAATATATATAATTATAATAGTGTGATAAGAAATGAACAGATGGGAAATCATTAAGTATGTGAAAATAAATCCATGTCTTCCAGCATCATAATTGGTAAAATAATAATAATAATAATAATGAGGAGGAGGAGGAGGAGAAAACAGCAATGATGACAATAAGAACAATCTTATAGAAGTACTTGAATGGGAGTCACAAGTGGGTTATGGGTGTCACCAACATTCTGATTTACAATGATGACTATGTGATATTCTTTGGTACCACAGATGATCTTCATGCAGAATGAAACTGCGGGTTAATAATAATTCATAAAACTGCCTGGAAACAACAAATGTTGGCAAGGATGTGGAGAAAAGGTAACACTATCCCACTGCCAGTGGGAGTGCAAACTGGTGCAAGTCTCATGGAACACAGAATGGAAATTACTCAAAAAATTGAATATGGAAATTTCATATGATACTGCCATTCCATTATTAGATATTTATACAAAAGACAAAAAAAAAAACCAGTTAACAGAGATTTATGCACCCCCATCTTTATTGCAGTCCTATTCACAATAGCGAAGAATTGGAACCTAAGTGCCCACCAGATGAATGGATAAAGAGGTACATATACACAATGGAATATTACATAGTCCCCAGAAGAGATAAAATCCTGCCATTTGAATCAACATGGAGAAATCTAGTTAAATAAGCCAAATGAAGACAGAAATGAGATTTTTTCATTCATAAGTGGAATGTGAATAGAAAAAACAAAGGAACAGGCAAAACAAAACCAACCCTTGGACACTTGCAATAGAACTGAGGTTACCAATAGGAAATGGGATGAGGAGAGGGATCAAGTGGTGAAGAACACTTGTTGACTTGGTGGAAGGCAAGGTGTGCTGACACTTATTTGAGGACTCAGGAAACTTCACATATGGAGAACCTACACTTGTGAGTTTATTTTAATTTGTAAAACAAAGTTACTGCAATAAAATGCCAAAAAAGTTAAAAAAAAAAAAAAATTAAGGAGTCACACAGCTGTCCCTTAGATCCCACCTCCAACCCTGGACCTGGCTTACAGTGTAAGTACTCAAATGTTTGGACTTACATTCAAGAAAAAGCAAAGTCCTCCACCTCACTGATGTGTTTGAAAACATTGAAAAGTATCATAAAGCTAAAAAGTCTCAACACAACCACAAATAGTCAGTTTGAATCAACTATCATCTTAACCAATTTCTTTTCAATGGGTTCGTTTTTAAAAATGACCACAACTGTTTAAGTTAAATACATCATGGTCATCATCTGATAAATGGATGTGGAAAGCACTGGAATATTATTTAGCAATAAAAAGAATGAAGTACCAATGCATGCTAGAACCTGGATGAATCCTGTATACAACATGCTAAATGAAAGGAGTCAGTCACCAAAGGGTAACATACTATCTGATTCAATTCACATAAAAGGTATCAAACAGGGGACTTTATAGATTTTTGTTTGCCTAGAAAGGGGTCTGGGAATAGGAGGTGATAGCTAAAGCATATGATGTTTCTTCTGAAGCTTATGAAAATCAGTGATGACTGCACATACCAAAATAAAGTACTAAAAAGATCATTGAACTTTACACTTTAAATGGGCAAACTATAATCTCAATAAGTTGTTGCTTCTTTTCTTTTAGTTGATTTGGTAGTATATGTTAATTATAGAAAAATTAGAAAATAAAGAATTGTAGATACAAGAAAAATATCCACCCACAGAGAGAAAAACAAACAAACAAAAGACTGCCTGATAATGACCAAGAAAAGGAAAGAAAGACATATGCATTTCAGATATTTTACTGCTGGATCTACAATGGGTATGCAGTTGTGATGAAAATTGTAGTTGTATCATAATATAAAACTGAAAGTATATTAATATTATCTTATATATTTAAATGATAAGTGTTTATTATCATGTAACATAAACACATGCACGCACACACACAGATAGATAGATAGATAGATAGATAGATTATATATGGAGAGACACATAGAGACACACACAAAGAGAATATAAATAAAGAATTAAAGTAGAAATAGAATAGAGGTCTCATGCCTGGTACCTACTCCACATGTTTTATTAGGGTAAAGACTAAACTATAGTAATAGAGACCTAAAAAAATTTAAGAGGCTTAAATAAGACAAAATGTTGATTTATTTCTTATAGAACAATCCTGAGTTAGGAGCTGTGACTGACTGACTGGCTCTTTGGGTCATTCAGGGGCCACGTTTCTTCCATCTTGTTGCACCATCATGCCCACATCCCTATTCTACCTATTCTAGCCTGTGAGCAAGGAAAAGGATAGTCTACATTTCTTCTGAGGAAATGAACTAGTAACTGTGCTTATACTCTAGGAACCCAAACTCAATCACATGGTTAGTCTATAGTAGTTTGCATGAAATATCATAGTAGAGTATGTGCTTGAACAACAAAAATCTATTTTTCTCCCAATTCTGCAGGTTAAAAGTACAAGCTCAATGTATCATCAGGGTTGGATTCTTTTGAGTCCTCTATCCATGGCTTGTAGATGGCTGTCCTCCTCTGTTGTCTTCATCTATTCTGTGAGTATTTGTGTCCTAATCTCTTCTTCCAAAGACACCAGTCTTATTGGATTAGGATACATACTAATGACCTCATTTGACTTTTATTTCCTCATTAAAAACCCAATCTCCAAAACACAGTCACATTCTGAGGTACTGGGAATTATCATTTTAATACACAAATTTTGAGAAGACACAATTCAGCACATAACATCCAGCTTTAAGGGATACTGAGAAATGTAGTTCTTAGTTGGATGGTGACTTATCTAGTAAAACTTCAGTCCTCTACTAAGAGGAAAGAAAGGAGAATAGATATTGAGAAAAAATAGAAGAATGTATTATATTATTCTAGAATTAATAAGCATAAGATGAAGTATGTGCTAGATAAAATCTCATCAAGAAAAAGAATGGGAAGGATAGGCAATTGATAATGAAACTCAAAAGCAGTTGAACTTCAAGAAAGATATCCTGTTTCGATACAAAGACCTGGTTAATGCTAACTTAATTTTAGCAGTAGTGAGGCCATTTCAAGCATGGAGAGTATCACTTAAGATAAATAAAATACCTGCATTGGTTCATAAGCATGAGGAAGATTGTTAGTCTCCGCTGACCACCAAAAAAGTGGATAAAATTGAACCACCCATAAAAAGGATTATGTCAATACTATTATTACCCTTTTGTGTTAAATGATTGATCATATGTATAAGATTTTCTCTTAATGTAGCTATAAGTAAAATAAAATGGCTATCATAAATGAAATTAAAGTCCCACAGTTTATATAAACTTGCAAACTTTCTATATGAGCAAACTATAGGAATTTTTTGTTTATAAGAATTATTGGGTATCCTTAAGAGAGCAGGAGATGTTGAATAAGACTCTTTTGAATTATTAACCAAAATGTTTCTGGCTAAATTTAAGTATTTTGGTTTTTCTTCTTAATATATGTTCCAACGTGTTCAAGATTTTCTAAAATTTCTCCACCAGAATAAGTCTGAAGCACAATTCAGAAACCTATAGCTAACCTTCAATTCTTGTTCCCAAATCCCAAGGCAATTCTATACTGTGAAACCATAAACATGTAAGCAGAGTTACAAATTGTTAATTTATGAAATTTATCTGAGTGGATATTTGCCAGTTTCTTTTTGCTGTGACTCAAGTCTGGATACATGCCAGGAGTGCCCATTGCCTTTTACTTTACACATACAGGAAGAAAATGGGAGCATAAGGCATTTTTACTAAGAAATATTGTGATTAAAAAATAGTTATACAGCAAAAAACAGTTGCAAACACATAGTATCATTCATTGCTAATGAGTTAAAAGGATACCACAGTGCACATATAAATCACTATACAGTATCTTGCAGTTTATTTAAATTCATTGTGCCTCATTATAACTGAGCTATGCACCTTTAGGTCTGAGTTGATTAGGAATGCAATAGCTCAGAATAGCTTTTAATTCAGAGAAACATGGCCTGACCTTTACCATAATCCTGTGTGAAACACACTATAGTTTAGACATTAATAATGATGCTACCTCTTTTTCATACTGGTGAGATGCTACTTAAAATTTGGTATTATTAGTTAACAGGCTCAGGCCAATACATCAAAACCAAATTACCCTTCTGTGTATAACTACAGTACTTAATTCCGAGTTCTTCATCTCTCATAACTATTACTTCCTCTTTAAAAATGCTAAAAACCAAAATGTAATAGTGCTATGTCATAGCTATAAGTCACAGATACAAACTAAAGGCACTCCTCCTCACTCCCCATGGACTGCCAATGTATGCTGTTAAGGATTTGTGCTTCATGATATACGTTTTAACAGCGAAGGCATTGCTTGTCTTTGACCTTTGTCTCTCAATTTAAGAATGTCATTTCTTTAAATCACCTTCTGGTAAGTCAGCTAGCACAAACAATAGAACTTTCTTACAATTCTCATGCAGAGGTAGTAAAAATTCAAATCACAGGTTTAAATATCTATTTTCTTTTAAAAATGTATACTGTTTATCACTACCAATACAGTAAATAATAAAGTAATACATTTACAGTTTAATTGATCTAATAGATCAATGAGGTTCTTAACTGAAAGTACTATTCCTTGTGCCATGCATTTCACCCCTTTCCACTTTCAGTCACTTCCCACTCCCTGAAGCAGCTCATTTTGGCTCTCTTCGATATTTCCTCTGGTATTTTTAATTCATTCATGAATAACATGTATACACTGGCAAATCTCAATGTTTTGGTTTAGATATTACATACTGATTTTCTATAATATAATAATAATATTCATAATAAAAAGACATTCTTCTCAAAATCTAGGATTTCCTTCTATTATGGGTTCTGAGTTGCTCCTCTGTCACTCTTGTATTCAATCCCCTTTCACAGAATCCCTTTTTTGGAGTTTGAATTTCCTTTGTCATCAAGAAATATAAACATAAGGGATCAGAGAAAATAAGAGTCTACTTATTATGAGCAGAAGAAATAGCCAGGATTAGAATGACTCTCAGATCTTTTTCACTTGCTTGCTTTTCATTTCCTAGGATATCCAGGTTCAATAAAAGATGGATGCTGGCCTTCAGCTATGATATGTACACTATAGAAAAGAAAGAAGAGGGACAAGTCCTTTCCCTTTCAAAACGCTTGCTGTAAGTTGTCACACCACATACACCTAAATCTCATAAACAAATTTAATCACACACCTACCTACAAGGAGAGAGAAAATTCAAATCTTCATTTTAGTAATTCTGTTACTAAGAAAGGAGATACAATATTGTGGCATACTCAACCATTCTGTCAGTTTTTCTGGATTATTTTAGTATGCATATCTATATTAAAGGCGTTTTCGAGGAAGATTATACCAGAGACACCATTTTTGAGGCTTTGTCTCTTTTAAAATACCTTTATTTTTATACTTTCACACTTGACTGAAAGATTGGCTGGCATATAAAACCAGAGTGCAAAATTTTAATAGAACTTTGAAGATGTTTCATTGTCTTTTAGATTCCAGAATTGAAACTGATAATCCAAGTTTGTTCTGATTCTTAATTATTTTTCTGTGGTTCTCTTTGTCCTGGCTCTAGGAGCTTTTAAGATAAGTCTGTTTATATCCATGTTCTAAAATGTCACAATATCATACATTATGTGGCTCTTCATGTTCCATTCATTAATTGTACTTCAGACTAGAAGAGGGGTTTTAGTCTAGAAACTAAAGTCCACCCATTCTGGGAAAAGATTTTGCTTTATATCTTTAACAATTTTCTCACCTTTTTCTTTCCTCTCCTTCTAGAAGTTGGTCCCTAGTTTCAATCAAACTAACTTATGTGGTAGTATTGTGAAAAAACAAACTCAAATCAGTGTTTTAATACAGTACAGTTTTATTTCTCACTGACACTACAGGTCTGACAGATAAAAAGCTGAGGGCTCTGCTCAATACTAACCTAACATGGATTTACTACTCTCAAGGATCTCAGGACTACATCAGAGAAAAAAATAACAGGCCGAATCACACAAATTGATATAAATATCCACCTAGAAATAATCTGCATCATTCTCACTGTCAGGTATTAGTCACAGAAAATTACACACCAAGGCCTAATTGCAAAAGGGTTGGAAAGTACACAAGGATCCTGGGTTCTACCACCTTCCCCAGAAATATCTTCCAGTATCCACCCTAGGATATATAAACCCATGACTTGGGTATGGCACTACCATGCTGACTAGAGTCTACTGTACCTAAATCTAGAGTCCGTCTGGTTTGTCTTTCCAGAAGAATAAAAAATCCAGACCACTGCTGGATTGAGTTTGCTGGGTTTTGGAGTTGACAGAGCAGGTTGTCTAATCATTTTGTTTCACTGTCTTTCAACATTCTTTCTGTTTTCACCCCCCTCATTACTCTAGCCCATATTCCAATTGTTGCTACCAATCCTGAGAACCTGAAGGATAAATGAGATTTTTTTTTAATTTATCCTCACCACAAAAAGTAAACTAAAATTTCATGTCTTTTTCAGTTTAAGTGAGTTTCCACTTGCTCATCTCACTTATATTTTGAAATATTGTAATGACCTTCATTCTCTGTATTTTCTGTGGATCCCCCTCACCACTCACCCACTTACAGGTTTATGATTGTTGTTGTTTTCTGTCATTTTGATGATGTTTGGTAGAAAGCCAGGGTTTCTATATTCATTGATTTGGATTTGTTGTTGGCTCCCTTTGATACAATATAAAATACATTCTGGAAGTAAAATAAAGTAACAAATGAGTTGCTTCTCTTAAATTGATAGTGAAAAATAATTAATCTCCCTGCCTAAAGTTCAACAAGATTTAATTTATCAATTTTTCCTTTCACATTTAGAAATCATCTCAACATTTTCAGAACACCAACTCCCAAATATTCACATTAACTAAATTAAAAATCACTGACCTTATTTTTAAAGTTTATAAATTATTAAATTATAATGAAAAATATCATTTTTTTAAACTTCCAAAAGAATTTTTAACAAATATTCTTTAATTTAAACCATGCCCTCTAAATTTTATTTTTAAAAATTATTTTATATTATTTATTGCCACTAGTATTAAAGAGGTCAGTCTAACTGACTAGCCAATGTTCTACTTTTATCAATACTCCATGTTTTATCCCTTCTGAAAAAGTGCCTCTAAATAATACGCTCTACAAATAGAAAAGAAAATTTCTTAAGTCTAATTTCAAATAATAGTTAACGTCTCTAACTAGCACCACCAATGATTTCTGATCCGATTTTAGTAAGATTCAAATATCAAGCAGTTAAAATAATATAAACCTAGTAGAAACACCATTGTTTAAGTCCTGGGGTTTAAGTGGAATAAGGGGGAGGGGAATAGAGAATACAGGTTAGTTAATTATGTTTTAAAAGTCTGTCATTTTGGAAGTGAATCTTCTTGCTCAATCATGTAATTACCATATTTACTATATTCTAAGATACCAGCAATTCTAAGCTGCACTCCCATTTCCCAAGATGTTTTCATGAATAAATAAAAAATAAAAAAAAAAATAAGATTTATTAACAAAGCCACCTTCAAATGTAAGCCACACCTGATTTCCAGGGACCTTAAAATGACCAAAAAATGTGGCTTAGAATTGAATAAATAACAGTATACTATGAGCCATTAGGTACAAATAAGTAACTTATCTTGATTATATACCACATTGAGCCAGAATATAATACTGATCCAGTCCAGTGAGTCAGTTTGGTGCTTGCTTGTTTGTTTGTTTTTCATTTATGAACTATGAACATTTCACAAATATTTTCGTTCTTTTTCCATTTGTTTTAAATAGTACCTTGGGACATATCTTAAATAACAGCAGCAGTTAGTATAGTTGTTTCTTCAACAGAAACATTGCTTTCACTACCATATCGGTCATAATTCTGAGCTGTGATGCACATGCTCTATATATAAATACTATAATTTATTCATTAAGAATTATTTTACTCAACAATTGATGATGTATTTTCAGCATCTATGGTGGATAGTGTTTCATACTTAACTTCCCTAAATTCCCTAAGCAAGTCAGAGTCCCTTTAATTTCAGGGACTTTACACATACAGCTCAGCTACAGGAATTCACTTCCTACTTTTTTTTTCCTTATTATCTCCTTTTCATCCTCCAAGTCTCAACTTACACGAATTATCCTTCAGAAGATTGCCTCGACTCCACCAAGTTGGAAACAGTTGTTTATCACATACTCCCATAATCGACGTGCCCTTTCACATAGTTCATTATAAATATTTTAATTTTAATTAATTTACCTGTTTCCCCCAGTGGTATTATTTGAAGAAATCATTTATTAATATTTTTTCATTATCATCTTAAAATTTAACACAGAAAAGAGTATATGATAGGAGACACATAGATAGACATGTATATGTAATGTCGTATACATGAAATAAATAGTTTTAGACTTTCCAATCCATATTTATCACTTTTAAATATAAAACAAAAGAAATACATTTCACATTACTTTTATTCTACTTAATTACATAATTTTTGCTTAACGTGTTTACAGTAGCTTAAATTTATTGATGTATCTACCAAGTTTTAAGTTCATAATTTCTTTTTTTTAATCTCACACTTTTGTTCTAATTCAAAATTTTCCCCTAAATGTCATCCTTTGGTATGCAGGATTCTCTCCAAGTACTTGATGTATTGCAAATATAACAGCTAGTTTTGGGATGCCCTCTTAACTAATGACCTATATTCCCTTACTGCAATTATTCTCGTCAGATTAGATGACTTCACTTGACTAGTTTGTTCAGCCATGAACATTCCTTGCTTTTATTGGGACCACGTTTGGAGACATGACCCATAAACTAAGCAATTAAACCTCTCTCCAGAATTTGAACTCTAAAATACAAAGCATAGGATTCCATTGCTGTAGTTTTGAATCTAGAAGGTCATGTTTCTCAAAGAATGCTATGGCTATGTTATATGCATTATATGTGCTGATAAACCAGTTGAGAGACAGGCTACAGAAAAATGAAGAAAATGAAGCATACACAAAGAGAAAACTAGAGATAAGAGAATATGGTTCTCATAGTAAGAGACTGAATAGCTGTTAAGTAAATATTTTTCTGTTACTACTTCTAGCACTTCTTGAAATCTAACTGTATTTCCTCCACTTGGTTTTCATGACATGTCCTGGCAGTTCTTTTTCTAAAACTCCTTAATTTAAGCCTTCTTGAATCCAAATGCTCCATGTCTATATATTTTTACATGTTTGCAAAATAAATATGGAAGGAAGGAAGGAAGGGAAGGGAAGGGAAGGAGGGAGGGAGGGATGGAAGGAGGGAAGGAGGGAAGGAGGGAAAGGCATGGAAAAAATGAGGGAGGAAGAGAGAAGGGAGAAAGGTCCTTACCCATAGTTACTAAAATAAAATATTTTAGCCATAATTTCATAGTCTTGAACCAGAACTAGTATAAAACTTCCATGTTATTAAATAGATGTACTGTATTTTTCAGAATGAGTTAGTCAATGTTTGGGGTAAAGTACTTGTATAGGATATGTTGGAAGTTTATAGTATTAAGACTCACGTGCTCAAAATATAATTATGGCATATAAATATCTCTTGTTTTTGAAGCAGTTATTTTCAAGCTATATAGTTCTATAATTTGAATATTTAAAGTTAGTTAAATCTTAGAAAAGGAAACATGGGATAAATAACAAAATAATATTACAGGCAATAAATCCTTTTTTCTAAAAAGAAAGACTTCTTCCAAGGAGTAGAAGCAGAGAAGTGATGAAGACGATGGGATTTTAGTTATGTCTTAAATTATTTTTACAGAGAAAGTTCTGTGAAGATCAAAATTCACATACAAGAAAGCTCAAATACTGCCACATCTAGAGGGTATTTCCTTTTGATTGAATTTTAAGATTTATGAGTTAGTGTCAGGTTGAAAAGAAATTTGAAAGCTGAATCCAAGAATTTATTAAGCAATAAGGAAACTTTGAAATCTAGAAGGCAAGGAGGGATGACACATGATAAAATACAGCCTGAAGAGAGAAGCCAGTCAACAAATAATGTAAGTAAATAATAAAATTCTTAAGTAATCTTATTTTAAAATGTTTGATACATAATATTATCTCCTTGGGGTTTATACCACTTTCCGAGCATAAACTTTAGCCCAGTAGCAGAGAGCTAGGCACAGGAACTAGCCTGGAAGTCTTTTCCTAACTAACTCCTTCTCCAAACTGAGATAGTCAGGCTCCTAAGCGTGTGTTCTGATAACCTTCACTTTGCCTGCCTGTGTCAATTCATTGTAAGATATTATTAAGACATGTAATCACCTGCCTTCCCCACTAAACAGACAGCTCTATGAGGACCATTTTGTTCTTTACTTTATTCCCAGCATGAGTAGGACGCTGAGTAGGTGCATATTGCTTCTTTCAAATTAGAGATTTTGTCATTGAGCAAGGTCAATAGCTCCAAAAGGTAATCTGATATCTGTCCTTGGATATACTGATTATTCCTCAAGAGGAACTGATAGTTACTGTATCTCATCTAAACTAGAAAATCTGTCTAGAGCTCTGACACTGTGGCTTCGTCCCTGAAATTCTTCCTTCCCTAGCATACTTGATTGATATTTCTAAATGAACTGTTCTAATTATTGAGCATTTGTAGGACATCATGCTCTTATAATGTATTCTTAAATATCCACAAATTAGTTCATCCACATGATGAAAGATATTCATGAGATACCAATTTTTTTAGATGGAGAATTTAAGTAAAAAGATTGCAATACTATCACACTAGAGAGAAAATGAGTCATTCATTTGTATTTTCCCTTTAGGTTCAATGTTACTTTGGAAATCATAGTTGTAAGGTCTGTCCTGTTGATTCTGTACAATCTTAGAGGGTCTTATTAGTCTAGGTGATTAAAATAGATGATAAGGGATGCCTTTTCTGAAATACGTACTAAATAGAAAGATTAAAATTTCCCCATTCAAGTAGGCAAGCTGAGCCTTCAGCAATCATAAATATTGACAATGATTATGCAATACATTGTTTCAGTAAGTACTAGTGAGAAATATATAGTCTAATACTATAAGCCTTTACTGAAATGTTTCAATTATATTTACCATGATACTTTTTAAATTATATTTATGAATAACTTTCACCACAAAACTAACAGCTGTCCTGAACCTTGAATTTATAAATATTTTACTAAAAGATCTATTTCATAGCTTTTATGTAACATGCTCTAGAAAAATAAGTTTGTAGCCTTTCACCTCATCAAACTATAAAGATATTACATTGGAAATGTAAATAAAAATATTTTTTTTAATTATTCCTCCATACAATCAGATCTCTAGACCTGTTTTCCATGTTTAATTATTGTTCTTCATATATTTTAATGCGTTTAGAATTTTAATAATGCATGTATGGGTCAATTTCAATATTATATTTTTAAATTTCAAATTACTTTTAAATTTGCATTGTACAAATTTGCCCTTAATAAATGATTTGTATAATGAGATTAATTCACAACAAAATCAATTTGGTTTGAGATACTTAAAGAAATAAACCAAATATCAAAGAAAAAATAAAGAAGTCATTTGTTTTAAATCAAAGAAAATAAAAATGTGTTCTCTTGGGGTGTGTGTGTGTGTGTGTGTGTGTGTGTGTGTTTATATATATAAAAGCATGTCCTAAAGCATGCTGCACAGTGAATCCAATTCTTCTGAGATGTGAACTGAAGATCCACTAACAATATTTAATGTGCAAATTCTTTTTTCTCCCAATAAGCAGTCTACTCCAAGTTATCCATGATCACTCTTTGACCTAAATCTGAAACTTTCCTGCAGTTTGGGCCCTGAAACATCTAAGTAAGAATTTGAAATTTAAAAAATCATGATTACTGAAAATTATCTATATTCACAAACTTGTTATCCTAGTCCACTCTTGTCTATACCCAAAGTAGCATATTTTAATTAAAAAACTGAGTATATTATTCAGTCTTTAAAATTTAAGGCCATGGAAATTATTTTAGTTTTAATAATTTTAATAATTTAAATATCAGATGTATATGGTATAATTCTTCACCTGAAAAATATTCATTATTGTAAAAATAGTCTTTGGTACTCTAATTGGAATAGAGACATGTAAAATTAAGAGACACTGCCTACCGTGGAATATCCTAAGTAATTTTTTAAAACCTCAAAAGGGCAATTACCATGAAAAATTTCTTTCTTATAAAAATATAGTTGGAATTTATCTGAATATAATTTCCAATTCTTATTTCTACTACTATTCTCTGAAATAAATCAAATGTCTTCCTGAGACATAATGAGAGAAATTATAGTGTTTATTCCAGCTCAGCAGTCATTTATTCATTCATTTAAAAAACAAATAAGAACCATTTTTGAATAAAACAAAAATAGTTCTGACCTCAGATCCTGCTCCTTAATAAGACATTTCTCAATTCCCTCAAAATAATTTTCCTCAAAGCATGTTTTTCAGAATGTTAGTATATACTTTATGCTTATCTTTGATGAATTTCAGTTCTTAAATATACTTATTAGAAAAAATAAATGAAATTATATGTGGTGCTTTGTTTCATATTATTTATATTGACATGATATACTCTTCCATATTATTTTACATTGCATCCTTTATCCTTTTCCACTCAGATAAATACTCATTCAACAAAGAATACCAAATACTTTCTTCCTCTTGATGCTACAAATAATCCAAACAGAGCAACACTTCTGGATAGATATGTTTTGTGCTTGTTATGAGATCTGTATCTGTTATGTTCTGTAGATGAGCAACATGATCAAAACAAATTGCTTTGATTCCCTGAGTTCAAATTATCTACAAAGTAAAACAATTCCTATCTTACCAATATTATCAGTTGTAAATACCTACAAAGTAAAACAATTCCTATCTTGCCAATATTATTAGTTGTAAATACATAATGAAAATTAAATATTATACATAATATATAAAATGAACTATAAATTTCCAAGTCTAATGGGAATTTAACTATTTTTGTTATTATTATTCTTACTTCTAGGAGTTTCACATACCCTTGATATTATTTTTATTTTTATAATTGTTATTTAAAAAATTTTTAACAGGATTACTTTTTGAAATAACTTATTACCCTAAATTAACCAATGTAACTGCTATCTGTGTGCCCCCACAATGTCTCACTTTACATTCATACCAGTAGACATGAATCATAAATATTTAAATAAATATATATTTACATAGGATGTTTGTCTTTTTAATAAGATTATGCTGTAAGGTATGATTACGTTAGATATTTTAGAGTGCACAACGTATTATTAGCCTAAAGAAAAACTCAATAGCTTCTCCTCTTTCTTGCTTTGCTTTGTTATTAATATTAATAAATACCTGCTATCATCAAGTCATGTGTTGCCTTAACCTATATTTATGCAGTTGACTTTTTGAACCCAGGTTCATATTTACATATATCTTTTCTATGTTTCAATTAATTACGTTAGCCATCATTCATCTTCCAAAATCCTAATTCTGCCCTCAAGTATTTTCATTATCTCCTCCACGTTTTAATGAGACTGCACTCCATATCTTCACCCAACTCATAGAAGTAATTGTAAAATAGGACGTAAGTTTTAAGATGGCCTTTCACGCAGCTAAAAATTTCGTTATCCAGATTGATACCATCCTATTAAATTGTGTGGTAAACTCTTTTTTTCACCTTCAAAAAATACATTTTAAATAAAACAATAAGGTTGAGTGAAATCTGAACCAAAGAATAATAGTTAAAGTTTCTCTTTAAAGAAGAGATATCTAAAAAATATTTGTCTAAATAAGTCTTTTTCTGATGGATTTTAGATGAAGAGGTAGGAATTTTGCATGGTAAAGCTGTTGGGTATGGGTAGAGAGTGGAGGAACCTAAGAGCATAAAGAATTGACTTTGATTAAATATTATATATTCTGATTTTAAAAGAGTTGATTATTAGTGCAGGGAAAACAGTTTCAATGACAAATCAAAAATTTAAGTCACAGTATGTCAAGAAATTAAGAATTTTCTAAAATCAAAGGCCTGGGATAGGCGTTAAACTTCAAAATCTGTGAACTGCTTCATCCTTAGTTTCCTATAGAACTTGACACCCTTGTTATCACTGACCTTACCTTATTAGAATTTCCATGTATCTCTGTAGAATACATTAATTAATCAAAATTAAGACAATAAAAGAAAAATAAAGACATTAAAATAATAAAGACCAACCAAAAAATACTCTGTATTTTCAGGACAAGCAATGTAGTAGAAAAACCTTTGACGTTACATTCTATGAGGTAGAATGAAAAGTAAGATTGTATCATCCTGAAAATTTAGGATGACCCAAAATTCACAGCTGGTCAACCTGTGGTGTAACAAGAAGAACAACGAAGAGAATGAGAAACCTTAAGCCAATTTAATATGAAAAGTACATATTTATATGTATATATTTTGTACCTTAAATGCCATAGTTTCAATAAAATGACTTTCAAATATTAATCCCTGTAAAGATGAAAAATGCTGAATTGGATAATATTCAGGAAGGAACACTGCAGAGAGGAAGAAGAAAAGCTCTCACTAAAGAGGCATGGGATTGCTATTAAAATTTTCCCCTTTGCTTAGGAACTTCATATCACAACTTCTTTGCTATACACGCCATCTTTGATTCATTGGATATCCACCTAGGCAGCTGTGGTATAGAGTAGGAATCATTCCACTCCCTCATTTGAGAAAATAAGTTGACTTCAACTTCAGTAGTTTCAAAGCAACTATTGATGTAGTCAACCAGAACTGGCCAGAGGTTATGTTCAGAAGTGATAAACCCTGGAAATTTTAGGAAAAAACATACAAATAATCACCAGAATAGAGAAGAATATTGCAGAACTCTCATGCATTTTTAAAATATCATTAAATATGTACTATTTAAGGAAATTTGACACATGTTACATGATTATATATTGTTCAAATATATACATATGTTTGCAGATATAATACTTAGTCATTTAATAATAAAAATACCTGAAATCCTGTCTGCTTACTAATATATTCTATAGGCTCTTAGAATCTTACCCTTATATCTAAATAATTAATATTTGAAAATTAAAAATACATCCCAATATCAAAGAACTCTAAAATTACATGATCAAATATACCCCATAGCCCAAATGATAATGTCAGAGTATTTTTCTATGCTTCCTTTTCAGCAGACAATATAAAAATTTGTTCATCAAAAGACATATGATTTCTCTTGCTTCTTTTATTTCCCTCCTCTTACTCTTCTGCTGTCCCCACTTGGATCCTTCTGTCTCCTCTCAGCCTCTGCTTCAGGTTTTTAGACATTCGGTTACATTCTATATTCCTTAGTTACACTGAGGCATTAGCCTTCAAATCCAGTCTTCAGAAGAAAGATATGAAGGAAGCAATCTTCCCAAGAATATCTTCTTGATGACACACTTATGGTACGAATAAACTTTTCTACTGCTCTGCTGAACCACTTAGTATAACCCAACCCCTGTGCTATTTCACTGCAGAGAAGTCCTCTCTTTTCTTTTCCTTCCTAAAGATTGTCAGGTTGTTTGTTAGCATAACTCTGGAGCTTTACTCTTTTTACAATGTTTTATGTTAATTTCTCCATCATTTAAAAAAATCACTTTCTATTTTCCCAGGAATTAAGAAGGAAAGCTGGAAGGCAGCAGATCCCTCCACAAACATGGCACTTGTATAAAACTACCTACCATTATATCTGTTTCTTGCTGATACATGAATGATTAATTTCACTCAATCACACTCCTCATTGAAAGATAAAGAAAATATTTTTTTAAGAGAGGAATGAAGGGAGAGGGAGAAACGCTTTTTAAGAAAGGAAGAAAGGAAGGAGGGGGAGGAAGTATTTTTGTTTATTTATTGTCTGCTCCACAACTCTAACACCCCATCCCCCTCCAGCCAAGTATCACCTACCTAGGTCCATGATCATGCTCGTCACTAGTTTAGTGCCTGAGCCACCAGAGTCTACCAAAAAAATATATATAAATATATATTTTCCATACAAAAGCAAAGGGGAGATAAGTTACACGGTTGTACCTTGCATTGTTAATTAAGTGATGTCAACAAATTTAAGACCAATTCTAAGCCAAATAGCCCATTTCCTCCACTTAACTAAACAAGTATAGTTTCTCAGTGATAATTAATTGAGATAGAGAGATGCACCTTTTTTTCCTAACACAGTATCACATTGGTATTCCATGCCTTCATATGATAGTCTGTTCTGTCCCAAACTGCCTTACTCTTAAAAGGAAGAACCAGATATAGGGGAAGGGAGTCTACTAATCTGAATATTTTAGGTTTATTAATCCATTGAGCATTGTCAATGGATTTTCATTTAAATTTTATCAAACGTATTCTTTGTATATGACCCCTAGTCTCCTCTCCAAAGACTATTCATCCTATGAGAAGTATGATTTTATTGTTGTGTAACAAAGTACCACAAATTTTGGAATGTAAGACAACACCAACTTATTATCTCAGGGTTTCTGTAGGTCAGAAGTACAGACACTGCTTAGTCCAGTCTTCTTCCCAGACAGAAAATTGTCAACCATATTCAACAGCCTCTTAAGAGGCTCGTGACCCTATTTCAAGCTCATATGATCACTTGAGGCTGAATATTATATCTTCAAAGTCAGCATTTCTGACTTCTAGACACATTCTTAAAGAATTCATCTAGTTATGTCAGGCTCACCCAGAAATATCTCCCTTCTGATTGACTCAAATTCAACTAATTAGAGGGACCACAAACATATCTGAAAAATACCCTTCATTTTTGCCATGTAACTTAATTTATTCATCGAAGAGACATTATCATATTCACAGGTCCCATCCATCCTCAAGAAGATGGGATTAGACAGGGTATGCACTTCAAGAGGTAGGAATCTTAGATACATTCTTGAATTCTGCCTTCCATATGGAGAAAAGAGTTAAATCTTTTTAATAATCTAGCAACAGAATTTTAGAGTAATCACTTAGCATTTAATATGCCAAAATTCTATACTCTAAAATGCTTATGTCTTAATTTTATACCTATTAATTCCATTCTTCATTTTCAACAAACTCTTTCTTTATCCCCTCCTCTGTTACTTCCTCCACCAGCTCACACAAATCCTTGGGATCACTTATTTTCTCTTGCTGTGATCTTGAGCTACTGAAAAGATATCCTGAGAGGGCAGAACATTGGTGCTTTCACAATCTGGCAACATGCCTCTGCCCTCATTAGTGACTGCAGTTGTGCAAATTAAAGAAATAAATCATTCTAGTGACTACTCCATGTCAGAAGTACCTTCACAGAAATGAAAGTAGAACAGTAACTTGGGATTCCTTAAAAAAAAATCTCATTCCACTTAGATGTGTTCCCCACACTAACCTGTAAATATATTCTGATATTTTCACTTTTCTTCTTTTAAGAAGTTCTGTTAAGAACTTAGGAAAACAAAATTGGAAGGATTGACATTTGAGGGTATATTGCCCAAGTCTTCTTCATTCTGACTTACTTTACAAACCATCTTTAAATTATTACTTCCAAATCACAGTCCAGATCTCCTCTGACCAAAAGTATTCAATAATCTACCTGACCTTCTCTATTCCTGACATCCATGGCATCTACAAAGTGAACTTCTTGTGGGATGAGACCATGATTTGTTATTTTTTTTTAAATCTACAGATTTTAGCATAGCACAAAGGATAAAGTGTTTGATATGTATTCACTGAATAAAATCAATGAATTACATTCTTTAACCCAGCCATTAATGCATCCCCATGCATAATCTCCCACATATTTCCAAACTTTCTCAGCTCTTGTTGTTCAAATCCCCTGTGCCTCAGTCAAGCAGAGCATTGCTCTGCCTTCCTACAGTACGGCACCTCCACTTGACTTACATCATCCTTAATGGGTACAGTGCCTACATAGAGGACAATGCCACTTGATCTGTGAAATCTTATGTGATTCAAGTCACTCTCAATCAACCAGCAGGAAGTAATATTCACATCTTTTGACATTCATACTCATTTTCTGTACCTCAGTTATGTGCCTTTTATGTTCAACCAACCATAGTTATTTATGCTGGCATTTTAATTCTGCTACAAGATTTTAAGAATCTTGGGAGAGATGCATCTCCCACAAAGTGTGACACAGTAGACACTAAGTAAACACTTTATAAATAACAGAAAGTTCATAAAAGCATTATAAAAGTTATCTTAATGTTTAAAAATCATTTGGCAATAATTTTCTGTCCTGACTCTCTGTAACTTCATATAACTACTAAGAAAAAGTTAGGGACTATTAAATCTCTCCTATTATTCTCAAATTCCTTTTGATGAGATTAATATTTGGTGGCCAATGAGGCTGTGAATTTTATCAATGTAATTCTGATTTCTATTTATGTTTAGATTAATGTCTTATTTAATGAATAACATAAGAGAATTTATAAAAGAAAATAAGAATTCAAGATTTTTAAACAAAATGCTATTAGGTCATTATTTTTCGTTTGGCTGTGATCTGTCCTATATTCTAGAGCCATTTTCATGGTGTATCACCAAAATAAAGCTTAAAAATGAAAATAACATTATTTTCATGCTTTTATTATTGATAATAAAATATGCCTAAGAAATGCCAAATGTTCTAAATTTTATACATAAAAATATTTTAATACAAAATATCTATGTCAAATGGAAATACTTTAGGCAATCTAATCAATTCAGCTGTAATATCTGGTATTGCAGAGGGAAAGATGAAGTAGTGAACTAAGAGAAGCTTCTATTCAGAGATGATTGCTTTCCTTGTTTTGACCTTCGGATGGTAAATATTTAAATTATATTTGCTTTCTTTAGAGGTAATACTTAAACATTTAGCTTATCTAAGGTGCAATGACCTGAATAATAGAAGCAGAGAAAATTGCTAATTTAGAGATTTTAAATGGATAAACCTTGTAAATGGATTATGGAAATTTAAACACAACAAATCAGCTTTAATCATGTAGCTAATGAACTTCCACAATTTAACTATGAACTTTTCAAATGTTGGGTTACGTTTATAGTCAAAGTCAAGTATGCATAAGCCAAGGGTACATAAAGGAACAATATAAAGGTCTTCATAACTTTTGAAGAATTCTAATATTTCCTCTAAATTAATATTCTCTGCACTTAAGTCTAGTAGCCAAGTTTGCCTTAGCCTATTTTATTTAAATTTCATTAGAACTTGACTACCTATTACAGAGTAATATTACTGGAAGCAGAGATTTGTGTCTTGGTTTTCATTTCTCTTTTCTCTCTTATGAGTTACACATAAGGTAGTCAATAAATGTCCAGTGAATCAAACTGTGTAGTGCCTCAGAACCAAACTACTATTTTTCAATATGATTACTACAGAGAACATATGGAGCATGAACTCTGCCCTAAAAATTATCATCATTTCTCTCATCATTACCTGCTAAAGTATTTCATCATAGTTTGAATCCTTTATGTTAGAGGTTGGCTGAGGCCTGAAATAAAGAATAGAAATGTGACAAATGACTACTTATTGGTCATTAACTATCATGATTAGAGCAGCCTGCTTCTCAGAGTGAGGGTCAGCATTAAGAAATGAAACCATCCTTTAGAATATCCTCTTGATAGGAATGAAGCTGTTCATTATCTGATCATTGGGGTCCATGCCAAATAAAACACATCTCTCACACAACCCAAGTCCTAATTGTTCATTTAGTCATTGGCTTAAATGGAAAGCAATGAATAAATGCAAGTAACTAAGCAACTGTATAATCTTCAAATGCCCATATAAATGCAGCATGATATTTAATGCTAACAAAATAGCTCAGGACAACTAACTATTGAGCACAATTCTAAGAGATCTTATGTGACACCCCACCTTCTATGGAAACTATAGTTAATTGCATCCATTTGAAATTACAGAAATTCTTATCTTGCCTCACTATTGAAATCGTGAATATAAAAAAAAAAACTAAAAACAATGTGTGGAAAAATTATAAAGATCTAAACTCAATAATTGACGTGTTCAAGAATGATGATTAGGGAGAGAAAAACGACATACCAAATAAACTTAGAGACCCAGATGATGATGAATTTAGAAATAGAATGGACATAGACAGTGATAAAAATGACAAATATCTTAATACTAGCAGCAGGATTCTTTAATGGGCATTTAAGAATTTTAAGTCCTCTCCAAATTTTTTAAAAACTCATTTTGTGATCTTGGGAATATTAGCTAAGTCACATGAGCCTCAGTTTCCTCATGAAAAAAAAGTAATTACTTCTATCTGCCTTATCGTACTAGGTTGTTGGAAAAAATTAAGAATTTGCTTTAGGTTTTTCTTGATCCCAATATGTTAGACTAGCCAACACTAGTTTGACTCCTCACTATAAATGCAACAAAGTTACATCCACATATGAAGAATACCCTTTGGGAAAGAACAGAGGATTGGAAGAACAGTGTCTCAACAAAGAAAAGTGACAGAAAATTTCAGAAAGAGTTGGAAAAGTCTCCCCAGGAATGCCATCCCAGCACGGTGACCGAAGTTTAGGAGTTACATCAGTGATAGGGAGCCTCTTTGCAGGGAATGAAGGTTTGACACCTACATAGGATACACATCACCTAGAAATTTTACCAGAGATAGGAATGGAAGACACTCTTTCCTTTAGAGAACAATAGGACTCCAAGGAGCAGAGATCTCAGGATAGAGAGACGGGGATAAACAAAGTATTCAGAGACCTAAATGAAGTATTTTCATTTGTTGAAACAAAAACTTCAGTAGGAAGAATAAACAAAAAACAAGGGTAATCTTCTAGTGAACAGAGAAGCTGCTAAACACCCTCTCCAGGCTCTCCTTTGTATATATGGCACCTTATTTGTCTAGTGGATGTCACATTTAGTGAAACCAATTATAAAGTCAAGGATAGAGCAGCAAAAATTCTCCCCTTCAACATCAATGACATTTGTGACTTTCTGACAGTTCTCAGATTACAGTTTTACAGCTGCTAAAATGGCCCTCCTCTAGGGTAGAAGCAAGCAGCTGAGCCTGCAGTTCCTGATACAGATAGCTGAGAACTTTCATGGAAAGCAGCAATCTCAGAGATGATCACAAGCTCTAGTACTCCCAGGATACAGCTAAACTCTCATGCCTGGGGCCATAGTTAAATAGCACTTAGGGCCCTGACTACTGGAAGCAAATCTAAAATCCCCAGGTCCCAGCAACTAGAGTTCTCAACTCCTAGGAAACATTAAACCCCAGAATTTTCTTGTAGCAAACACTGGTCACAACTCTTTTCTGGGGCTTCACTCCAATGGGAAGGTCAAGAGATACACATTTGGAGGTATTTATAATAGCTGGATCCTACCCTCCTCGGGATTTCAAACTATATAGAAAATTATAGTAATAAAAACAATATGGTGAAAGAATAAAAACAGAAACACAGATCAATAGAATAGAACTGAGACCCCAGAAACAAATTCACACGTACATGGTCATTAAATTTTTGACAAGAGACAAGAACATGCAATGAAGAAGTCTTCTTAACAAATGGTGCTGGGAAAATTGGACAGTCACATACAAAAGAATGAACTAGATGACTAACACTGTTCACAAAAATTAATTCAAAATTAATTAGAGATTTGGATATAAGAACTGAACCTATAAAATACATGTAAGAAAACAAAAGGAATACATTCTATGGCATCAGTCTTAAAGGTGTATTTAGGGATTAGACTCCAGTGACCAGGGAAACAAAAACAAAAATTAAAAAATGGGATTATATCAAACTAAAAAGCTTCTTTATAGAAAGCAAAGCTATGATCAGAAGTGAAAATACAGCCAACTTAATGAAAGAATATATTTGTACATCATACATTATACAAGAGACTAGTACCCAAGATTATAAAGAATTCACATAATTCAACAACAACAAAAAAACAACAATCAAAAGATGGGCGAAAGAGCCTAATAACATTTTCCATAGATGACAGATAGTTAGCTAATAGGCATATGGAAAAATAATTTGTCACTTATTATTGGGAAAATGCAAATCAAAACCACAATGAGATATCACGCCTCATACCTGTGGAAATGGGCTATATCAAAAATACTAGAAACAAGATTTAGCTAGGATGTAGAGAAAGAGGATCCTTGTACACCATTGTTGGGAATGTAAATTGGGATAGTCACTTTTGAAAAGAGTAAAGATATTCCTCAAAACATCAAAAATAGAAATAATTTATGATCCCGTAATTCCACTTCTAGGTATGTATTCAAATAATATGAAAATACTAGTTCAATGAAATATATGCACCATTATGCTCATTGCAGCACTCTTCAGTTAAAAAAATGAAACCATCTAAGAGGTGGCATATGTATATATAATAATACTGGAATATTACTCAGCTATATATATTTAAAAAATTAAACCTTTGTCATTGGTGATAGCACAGATATTGTTGAGAGAATTATTCTAAGTGAAAAAATCATAAGGAAAAAGACAAATACCAGATGATTTCACTCATATGTGTAATAAGAACTAGCAAAGCAATAAGACAGACAAAACAAAATGAAACCTAACCCTTGAGATATGACAAGAACTGAGGTTACCAGATGGGAAGGGGCTTGGAGGGTAGGGGCAAAGGGTAGTGGGAGACCAATGGACAGTGGTGGAGGACTATTAGAAATCTGATGGTAGGTGTGGTATGATATCACATATAAAATGTGAACCTGCGCACATAAAACATATAGTATTAAAAACAAAGCTACCTCAATAAAATATTTCAAAAATAAAAGCTGCTTTTAAAGCTTAGGTCTATTTTTAGAAACATATATACAAGGATGAAACACACTTGGCTTTGATCCTTGCATTAGTGTCAGGAGGAGGAAACACCTGTTAGGAGGACAATACTGAAAACAATATTGATATGTTTTTTTTGTTCCTTGACTTTATTTGCTGGGGTTATATACCTGAGATGAACTAATTTGTTATTAAGTATGCATTTAGTTTCAAGAGTAATCTTTTCTGTTCTTTCTATTTTATTTTTTTAATTATTTGAAGAAGCATCATAATATTATATGTTTAAAGTGAACATAATCATATATCAGTATCTGTATATACTATATTAAGCTTACTATCAATGGTCCAATTCTATCCTTCATTTATAACTGATCTCTTTTACCCTATTTGCCCATTTCCCTATCCCTTCTCTTCTGATGACTACTAATTTGATTCTATAGAACAAAACTCTATTCTGTGTTCATTTGCTTGTTTGGCTTCTGTAGATACCACAGAGGATTGAAATCATATGATGTTTGTCTTTCATCTAAGTGAAGTACGTCAGAAGGAGAAAGACTACTCCTCTAAAGTTATTCCAACTCTATTATTATTAGGGAAATGTGAATCAAACTGGCACTGAAACATCACCTCACAGGGAAAAGAGAAATCCTACAAGGTGGTGATGGAAGTGCAAATTGGTATAACCATTACGAAAAGCAATATAAAGATTCCTCAAAAAATTATGAATGGAAATTCCATATGATCCAGTTATCCCACTTTTGGGATAACTTCCCTAAAAACAAAACAACACTAATTGAAATTGATATATGTACTCCATGCTCACTGTAGCATTGAACAATCCTTGGGACAAAGAGAGTATTGGATTAAGGACAAAGAATTGGGTTTTGAAACGGATCACAGTAAGCAAGATAGAAGGAAAGCTTTTTTCAAAAGAAAGAAAAACCAAAGAGGTGGATAAATTGAAAGATGTCCTGGAATTAGTTGTCAAAAAAGACATCACTGGGCAGTTCAGAGGCAACGCAGGAATCGAAAACTGATGGTAAAAATATGGACCCCAACTATTCAAAGCCAAAGAAAGACAGCTACTCAAAGTCTATGAAAAATTAGAGAACAGATATTCCTCAGTGATTTCAAGAACAGGGGAAGACAATAGCTGAGCATCTCTCAGGACAAGGAGCCAGGACCAAATTCATGGGCATTCACCTGTACAGTCACAAAAGACCCCTCTCTCAGAAGGGCTCCTCCATTTTGTTCAAAACTCTGCTGTCATCACCTTGAATTTTTAAATAATTTTTGGAAAAGAAATTCTGCATTTTCATTTTGAAACAGGTCATAAATTATGCAGTCAATCCTCAAGGAGTCTTTGTTTGGAAGTATCTTTGCCCCTTCTTAGTTTCTTTCTGGCTATGTTACAGTAATCAACTCACCACATGCTGACTGTGAGGTGAATTAATTCTTCAAAGTTGGCAAACTCTAATAGGAGGGGATATGGCAATTGAAAGCAATAACAAGAACATAGGATAAAGAGATAATAACACAAATATCACTATAAAAGTATATCTATACCCCAGGGTAAAATCGGTAAGAGAATTTTTCAAATATTATTTTTAGAAGAAAACAATGACTTTCCACATATACTATTTACGCCACATTTGTATTGATCAAGCATTTAAACAGCTCTTATTTTATCAATGAGATAATTAATTTAAAGGATATAATGAAGTGCATTTTTGTTATGACTTATAAACTAATTGTCAGGGAAAGGAATCTTACGGATTTATTAATTATGCCACTGTAAGATATAATTGACTATGACAAGAAAATGTTTCTGATTTTAAGATGGCAGTGTAGAACAGATTATTTTTTCTTTTTATGTTTTGTTAGCTTATAATACTACATAAGTTTCAGGAGAACAGATTCACACTTCTGTCAATGTGCACATTACACTGAACCAGAGTTCTGGTGGCATTTACAACTATCGTTTTTACTCTCTATACTCAAGCCCCCACACCCAACCCTTGGCTAACCAATATTGATTTTGGATTCTCTCTGATTCAGAGATGCAACTCAATGTATTTTATTATAAATGGTGTCAGGAATGAAGTTCTTTCCATATCACTGAATGTCTCCATTCATCAGCAATGGTGCCTCCAATGGCATGGAAAGCGAGTCATTTTCTACCACCATAAAACTTTATTTTAAACTGTTAATTTATGCTAAAATAAATGATGCTTAGCATTTATTTTCATCCAGACCAGTTTATCTTAAGAATCCACCTAATTTCATAGTTTAAATAACCTACAAAAATTTCAATACAGTCATAAAAAAACTAAGCCAGTAGAGAGCCCAGATTGCAGTGTGACTTATTGAAAGTTCCATGACCTTTTCTGGACTACTGTGCAAACCTCAAGAAGCAGATCTGACATGACGTTGACTGGTGTCATTGTCATGCTTCTAGGAGAGCATGATCTTTCATCAAGGATGCAACACTCAATGATAAAATATACATGGGACAAGACCTATTGACTTGCAGCAATTTTCTTGGACATTATAAAATCTTTCATGGTGATGCAAAGAATCAAATGCTGAATGGCATTTTAATAAGTGCTGCTTTTAGAAGAGAAGTATAAAATAAGGTTATTTTCTGATTTACTAATGTTTTTGAAATTGGATAAAGATAAGCTAGACACATTTTCCCAGCCCATAGGACTAGAATAAGGATGGGTATAAGAAGAAATCCAAATTTTCATTTTTCTTGAGCATTCTTAAAAATAAAAATATATTAAAATTAAACAAAACAGTTTATCTCTCATATATATACAGACACACAAATCATTTATCTAGATAGATAGAGAGATATATGTATACATGTCCTCTGATTGCCAACAGGAACCAGCAGGTTCCCCAAAACAGAAATATACAATGTATCTAAACCTTCCTAAATAACATTTTATAACTTTAGGATTTATGTAATTGTCTTCAAGTATTTACCCTAAGTAGAACTTTTGATTAATGTCTCATAAAAAATATTAAGATTCTCAGAAAATCTCACATGCCATTTCTGTCTTTCCCATGACAATGTGACAGCATATAAACACATGTGAGCCTCTGAATAACAGAAGTGTTTATCATGTGCCTGGGGCAGAAATAGAAGAGTGCTTACACTTGTAGAGCAAGCTCAGGGTTGAGTCCAGAGTCATGGCTGGTAATGTTTGCTCCTTTAGAAACTAAGACATGAAAAAAGAGGCATTTTTTGAAAATGTATTTTAACATTTAATCATTACAAAGCGTCTTTTCTGATGAATTAAAACACCACTTGAAGAAAAGGCTGAACAAGTGCCACTTTAGGGGAACATGCTACAGAAGATAAATTGTTCTTCCAGTTTCTCTAATATACATTATTTCTTCCTCCATCTTGAGAAATCAATAGTGTAGTTAGAACAATGAACATACAGAAGATTGTATATGCAAACAACATTTAAGCAAGCGTTTGATAATGTAAATACCCATCCCTAAGAAAGATTTCCTCAAGAAGTTCAGTTAGTCATGATTGAGGTTTTGATTACATGGTGAAGGACAGAATTAAACTCTTGGCGGTAAATTTAATGTATTATCTACAGATGGTGATTTACTATGATGCATACCTTAAACCTATATAATGTTATGGTACAGTGTTCCTTCAATAAAATTAATTAAAATTTAAATAATTTGGCAATTAAAAATAATAGGATTTTCTACATCAACAACATTAACAAAAGGAATTTTGTTTTGTTTTGTTTTATGGTGGCAAGGTGATTTGATGTCAAACAAAGATATAAGGGTACAATTTACTCATGGAGACACTTCTTAAAGGTTTTGGATTTAAGTTTAAACAGCCCATACAGTTGATAAATCTAAGGAGTTTAGATGACACTCTTCCTAAATTATAGTCAAACTTGATTCCACACCAATTTGCACAAGGATTCTACTGTTAATATAGCTCCTTTTTACTGTGTAGTGACTAACAGATCCCATAATTACTATTGATAAAAGGTCCTAATAAGACTTAGATAGTGCTTAATACCAAAATCTTAATACCTCAAATCTACTTCTAGTGCTGAAATGTGAGATCTTGCCCTTTTCTCAAATTACAACTATAACCAACTAATGATTCACGGGACACTAAAGACATGTAAGCATGAAAAGAATTTTATGAGCACAAGCAGTGCTCAGGTGAAGAAGAACTAAAGTGTTCCATCACTCTTGTTTGCTTTATAGGGCTTAAACAAAACAGAATCATCCCATTCAGATTAAGGAGACACTCGTGCAATAATATGCAAAGGAGTAGAAAAAGATCAACTGATGTTTTGTTGCTTAGATTAATTCCTTTCTCCTGCATTTGCATTTTTCATATGTTCACTTTCTAGTGCTTGGAATATAATAAGATTCTTTTTTAAAAAAGAAGAGTTTGTGTATATATGTGTATATATATACATAAAATATTCACTTAGATTTTCTTGAGACCTATTTATTGGCTTGATTTTCTATAAAGTGTGATATTCATTTACATTTTTATTGATTTATTGATTCTCTATTTCCTAGGCGTAAGATTATTGTAAACAAAATATAAATTCTGTAGTCTTAAGGACCCACAGTTTAGATATAAAGACAACTCAGTGCTTGTTGATGTTTTATTTTTTGTGAACATATTTCATGCTTTGAAATAAAACAGATTTTCTTACTTCATAATCTGACTTGGAAATAAAATGATTATTTGCTTTCCTGAAATTTACAATAATGTACATATAATTTTAACCCAAACAAACAAGTCTGTATGTCATTAGACATAAAAATCTATAGAAAAGAATGTGAGAAGTAATAAAAACACTCCATTGGGAAGGGTTAGACTGAGACTAAGGAGAAATTTCAAACAATTCCAACATAAATAGGTCACGTGTGTCAAGAAGTCTATATGCAGAATTCTTATAGCCATGACGGATTTTTGAAGATTTATTTAGATGTCTATGTGTTCAGTGCCAGCAAAATATTATATCAGATATGCTTTTCATATCTATATATCCATGAATTAAAATCTGTGAATTATCACAATCAAATGGTCACAAAAAAATCTTCTAAAAAGTCATTAAAGAAAATTTAATTTGCTCAAATCTCTTTCTCTCAAGTTTCCTTACATTTAAAGAGTTCTTAAAAGAATGGTATTACTTTCATACTAAGTCCTATAACTTTTCCCTACAATCTTACTTATTATAAAACTATATTCTAAAAAATTTACATGAACTTTATAAAACCTTACATTCAACAGATTTTTTTGGCATAGAGATGTGGTTTCTTTGAAAAGTATGGGCATTTCTATGCTTCTCAGAAGATTTCAGATTCCAATAGTTTGCCAAAAGGTTAATTTGATTAACTGATCATAGTGAATGAAACCATTCCTGACTTTTCAGTTGCTCTAGTCTACTCTGAAGATATACATTCCACTATTATAATATAAAGCTATCACTGCACTCCAACTTGCAACTTGCTCTTTTATTTCTTTCAGAGACCAAAATTCTCTTTTACACTTAAAAAAGTAAGAATGTAAGTGTGTATGTGTGTGCATATATATAATCTTGATATAAATTTGACAACTCCACATTTTCTCCATTTCTTTCTTTGATAGGCTGGGTTGGCACATTACTGTTCTGCTTGCTTTTATTCAGGGCATTTTCAATTTCTCTTCTGCATAGGTAAGTGATATGCTGTTCCAGGTGAATGGGTAGTTTGCCATCCTTAAACACATAATTTCCTACTTGGCTTCCTTATGCCAAGTAGACTTGAACACATTCAATACATTGAAGTGCAAAGGATTTCCTCCATTTGCATTTTAAATATTTCATAATCACATGTACCTTCCATAAATCAACATAATTCCCTCTGTCCATCTAACACAGGTTGTGTTCTCAGCCAGTCTATCTAGTAAAACTACAGTTAACCAAAGAGGTCAAATATGAGGCATTCTGGCTAAACTAGACAACTTCTAAGTAAAACAAGCCTTGGAATTTCATCTCATATTGTTTATGAAAATCCACTTTACTGCTTTCAAAACTATAGAATAAATCTGATATCAATTTGATTCAATCATTCATGCTCTGTGAAGATCATCATTATGAATATCAATTATGTTTATAATGTTGATGTAGCCAATAGTAAGAATTTAAATACATCTGTAAAACCTTTAGAAATACGTATTAAAATAGAAATTAAATCTAGAGATATCTGTATTAGGATATGCCAAGTTATCAAAGAAAGGATAAATTTAGGAGGCTGTAATACATCTCAGACTTTCAATGGCCACAAGCTTTTTGGAGCCAAATTTTTTTTTTTGTTGGGTCATAGGGAAGAAGACAGTTATCCAGCCTGGACCACCGATGAGCTACAGATTTCTCACACTGCCAGGACTCCTGCCTGCTAATTAATAGATGATTTTGCTAATTATATCTGTTAGTGGAAACTCTTGTACATAAACACAGGTGGTAAATATACTGAGGTTTTTGGCATACCAGTTTCAACAAATGATTTGTCCCCTCTTTAAAAACACTGTTTTAGCAAAATATATTCACAATGAAAATGAATTTTTATTGCTAAGCTTGAATGAATGATAAATAATCACTTCAAAAGATCTCTATTTCACTACTCAGTTGCAAAGATCTATATGATGTTCAAAGAGAAATTCTCCTCTGGTAAATGCATAGATCATAAGAGGGAAATTAGGACATGGTATCAGCCATTAAGATGAGAATCCAATACCTGTTAGAATAGTTACGACAAGTAATTTGTTTCCTTCTCTGTTGATGAAAACAAAAGCTCTCCATAAATAGAAAAGACAAATATAAATAACCACTTTGTCTCAGTTGAAGCCCATAAACAGAGAGAAAAATAATGGAAGAAACATTTAACAGAAATGATCCAAGAGAATTAATAAGAAGTGAAGCTATTCAGTAACATTATTTTAAGGAATTTGATCACATAGTAATTACAGTAGAAAAGGAACTTAAAGACATTTTGGTTACGTCTAAATAAGCTTCTAAGAAAAGGTAAAGTATCAAAACTTCTCATAAGGAATTAGTTTACTATTTTCTATTCGCAAAAACTTGACGAAAGTCATTTTAGACTTTCTCATCATAACTGATCCTTCACTAACTAAAAATTCTGCTACCCTAATTCATATCCACATATAAATACAGAAACACACAAGAAAGAAAGCCCTGAAATTAAAATCAGCACTTAGACATGAGATTTTTGCTACTTTATCTTGCTACAGTAGGACGTTGCAAAACCCGTGTCTCCACTTCACAACAGCCAAGATATAGAAACAACCTAAATGACCAACAACAGATGACTGGATAAAGTGGAATTCTATGCAGCTACTACAAAAAATAAAATTGTGCCCCTTACAACAATTTGGGTGGAATTGGAAGGTATCATGTTAAGTGAAATAAGTCACAAATAAAAAGAGAAGCATGGGATGGTTTCATTCATATGTGGAATAGAATGAAATGAAACAAATATAAACCCCAGCAAAAGCTCTGAGGACACATAATGATGACTTCCAAGAGTGTGGAAGTGGGGAGGGATGGAAAGAGGGGAAAGGGTGGTGATAAAAATACTGGAATTCTGGTGGAGGGTACGGTGTGAAGTATAGATTGAGATGTAATGTCAATATTCAAAAATTAATGTGCATTGCAAACAAAAGATTTAATAAATATCAATAATTTTTAAAAACTGTGTCTTTTTTTGATCCTACTTTATTTCACAGACTGATGCCCTAACTCAAAAGAAAAAAAAGCTAACTCTTCTCTGACTCAGCTTGTCTCAAGCGGAATTACTTACCTTCTTGAGAAAATCAGATCCCCTTTCTCCCGACAATCCTCTTTGTTCACGGCAGTCAACCAGTTTTGCCATATGAAATCCTGAAATGATTTTCAGCATCTTCCTGCCACACTATCACCACTCCCCTAGACCAGTCATTCCCTTTCCCCTGGGCCACAGCGATAAATAATACTGCCTGAGCGCGTTCTCAACACAAATTTTTCTGACCCAAATCCATCCTTGATAAAGCCAATAGAGATATCTTTATAAAATATGCCACCACATAAATTACTCCCCCAATTACCACCCCACAGTGACTCTCAGATCTAAACTCTCAATTCCCTCCTGATTTGCATAAAACTTTCCCAAGTTCAGGGTCCAGCCTGTCTCTGTAGCTTTAACTGTAACATGACGGACCTCACAGTTTGAACCTCAACAATATCAAACTCCTTAAAGCACCCCACAGTTCCATGCTCCCAGACTCTTCTGGAACACGCACGGCTACTCTTTCCACAGAAAGTCTTGCTGGTCATTCTTCGCTGTGATAATATCCTCCAACACCCTCATATCCAACTTTAACTCATTATTCTGTCATTTACTCTAAACAGCTCTTAACATAGAGAATTCAAATTGACTACCAATGCTGTGTACACTCATTAAGGAGAAGAATTGAGTGACTTCCATTAAAATGAGCTAACACCTACTACAAGATCTAGCCCATAGCAATATTTTCTTTAATTAGACTGATGCAACTTTTACCTTGCTGATCCAAGACCTATGAATTAGAGGATTGTCTGTGACAGAGCCATTGTTATCTTAATTCTACACAGCAGAGATCTAAAGTGGAATATTAATCTCCCACATTCAGAAAATATACAAAAGCTTCCAGAGCAGTTTGGTCCTTCTTAGATGATCTTTGTATGTGGTCTTTGTGCTTCCAGAGTAGAGAATTGAAAGCAAAGAGGCATCTGGCGTTACAGGTCTTGATGTTACATTGTGCTAATTATGAGAGTTAGAATGGCCCTCTTATTCATAAGAGGCATAATATGACCTAAAAAAAAGGTTTCTAGCATACTTTTTGCTACCCTAAATATACCATTTGCTCACCAAGCACTCGTCTCTCACTCGCTTTCTGCCTTGCCATATCACTTTTCTTTTATTGCCCTCTATGGCAGGTGTGATAGCAGATTTTTATTCTTTCTTTTCTTTCTGTCATATTTCTGGAAGTGCCAACCCCATTGCCTCTCCCTTGTTGATAAGTAGCTCTATAGACCTGTCACATCTCATGCAAGTCTTTGCTTTGTTGAAAGAACTTGGGATTCCATCCATGGTGCTGCGGCAATAGCAACATCAGCTGCAAAAAGAAGGAGGAAAAGTGTCTGCCCTCTGGGAGCCCTTCCACTGAGAGCAGGCAGCAGTATGGGTATCAGTGGGGGTCCTGACCAGCCAGGAGGAGCCTCTGCCCAACCCCACCCTGACTGAAATTTCAGTGTGACTCTCAGTTGAAGGAAGCATTTTTTTGGATTAGCGAGGTCAACTAGAAACAAGAAATGATGTTAATATAAAAACTCCTGTGAACTTCCTGTCTAATTTACTCCATAAAAAATAATGTCTAATTAAGCTACTTGATAATATTTGGTTTGGAAAACACAGGGGTATTAAGAAGTTTTTTCAAATAACTTTCATTTTGTTGTTTCTTAGATTGTTTTTTCTAGCAATCTAGATCACTAACTGCTGTCAGAGTACTCTTTCTAAAACCTAAGGAGACAGTATTATTCCACTAATTAAATATACAGAAGTCACCCTCAAATCCCTTTAAGATAATCTCCTTTTTTATTAGAGCATACAAGGTCATTTCATGTCTCACCATGCTCTACCTTAATAAGTGCCCTTAAACCTAACATGTATATCAAGCAGAATATGTGGCAATTCCCTTAACTATGTCATGCTCTCAATTTGCCACGCTGTTGCAGAAGATATTCTCCACCTATAATGTATCAGAGGGTACCAATATCGTGAAATTTACTCTTCTGTACTCTAATGCTTTACCCAGGGGTCTACATCTGCTGCATGAACATGAATTACAAAGCCTCATGCAACTTAGTTATCATCATACTTGAGAGCATCTCAGTAAATGTTGGCTCAATTAATGGATGTGTGGTGATGTGAAAATGTTTATCCAAGTTAACTTCTGTTATTTGAATATTCTATCTGATGAAAATATTGTGAACAGTTATTTTTGAAGAATAACAAAAAGAAAAAGTAACTTTTGCTCAAACAAAGCAATTTTCAGTTTAAATGACTCACCACAGGAGACCTTCAAGTAGCAAGTACTGCTAGTGCATTTAAGGGTTTAAAATGATTAACTACTTGACAGGAAAACCAAGAGAGAGATAGAATTTTAACAGAAAAATCCAACACCTACTGAAAATAAAACAAATGAAAAGAACATGCAAATAGCAATAAAATGTGCTTCTGAAACATTAATCAAGGCAAATATTATTCAATTTACATGTTTGATTTACACACGTTTCAGAAAAATGTCCACTGTTCAAAACAAGGATGAATCAGTACCTGACTTACCAGAAGAATTTTCACATGTAAACTCCTACAAGTAAGATTTATGATGTGTTACTTTTGCTCTTGTGCATATCAATTATATTGAAAGAATCTATGTGTGTGTGCTTGTTTTTCAAGCAAAACTATGAAGTTCTTAAGACTCTGGACCATGTCTTATTCATGTTTGTATCACCATGAATTAACATAGTGCCAGGTCCCAGATAACCTATGGCTATTGAACTGAACTCTATAATGGGATTTTATTGTTCTATTCAGTTTGGTACCTCTAGTAAAGAACAAATTTTTCCCATCAAAAGGCATATGTTCAAATATAATGCATAATTTATATCTCAAAACTCAAAAATTATCAAATGTATCTGAGAATACCCAAAATTTAAGAATACATATATTTGTTTTTCAACTTTTCAATCTTCTACAAGAGAATCTTGATAACTACATTGCATATAATCATGCCCTTAGGTCCTGATGATAGGAAGATTAGAATTATTCCTTATACTATCAAATTCAAATTCATAATACACAATATATAATTCAAATCTAAAACACTAGATAACAAGAAATGCAATGTCAAATTCATGACTTTTTTTAAACTTCCTATTTTGAAAATGAAATATGAAATGTCACCTATTGAATGCATTAGCAAAGCAGAGACTAAAAGCACTCCATTGTGGCTGCCTCAGGGTATCAAACCATCTCTAACCCATTTCAGATTCCTACTTACAAAGCTGTGGGTGGTAACAATCTGGATACTTTTTTTTTTTTTTTTGCTTAAATCTTTCATAGATACAACATCTGTCAAACAGCCAACATGCCTGACCCATTTGTATTGAGTAAACCCTGCAGATTATTTGTCAAACAGATTCAGTAACCCAATATTTGTTTCTTTATTTTAAAATTTAATTGGTATGCAAATAGGGCAACAAGACAGCATTTGTGCTGGATACAGTTGTCACTTCGGATTCTGAGAATGCTCATTATCATGCTTACAGATGTTTTTTTTTTTTTTTTTTCCCACCTAACATCTGCCAATACTACCTACACCGCAGGAAGTCCACAAACCTGTGCAAACTTCCTCTCATCGTGGATCTCTTTCTCTGTTATCTGTTCCATGCACACTAATTTTGTACATCTGAGGCCCCTGTACGCCAGAATTATGCCTGCTTCCTAACACTTCTGCCTCCAGAGCTTTAGATTTGAAATTGAACAGACACAGAGCCAATTTATCATAGGATGACATGTGTCATGTTCCTGGTATTACCAGAGGAACCCTGGTATGCACTGTATTTATCCCTTTGTTGTCAGCATGGGCCGAGACAACACAAGACAGAGAAGCTATTATGTTTTTTAATACTATGATATATATATATATATATATATACTTTAAAAATAACATTAAATATCGACTTTAAAATGTGGTGCTAGATCATTCTTTTTAAGACCAGAATTTCTTTGTCAAATAATCATCTGTCTTTCAAGGATACATCCTACTGAAATGAGAATAACAAACAAAAGCATGGGAATATGCTCCTTCAAAGAAAACGGTAACACTTTGTTCAAACCAACAATTTATTTCTTTTATCTCTCTCATTTTCACATAAATTCTAATCATGTCTAATGATGGTTTTATCCTGAATACAATATAAATTTACATCAAGTGGCTTTTGTCAACAAATATAAATATCCAAGAGCATCACCATTCCATCTTTTTACTCACTAATATATGTATTTTTAATGTCCTGATGATGCATCTCCCACTGTGTTTCTAGATCAAACATAAAGCAAACATAGACAGAGGTAGTAATATTTCAAGCATAAATCTAATAGCCAAAAGGAAAACACTTTTCATTTGAACCAAGTTTAATAAAAAAGCCCTAAACTTGAGGAAAAGTTTTCAACTGTGCTACTGACTGATCACAGATTGACATCGTCTTAACACCTCTACAGAGATCTACTTTTTATCAAGAACAAATACTTATTCATGCCATATCTAGCATCTAGTTGCTCATTTCAGTGTGCAATTAATTTTGATGTTAAGCATTTCTCCAATTAATTCTTTAACGTTTGCAAGTATACTCTTCAAAGTAAAGAGTTAAAATATAAATGCTAGTACTTTAGATTTTATTAACATGCAATAAACAGCTAAGAATATGCAAAAAAAAAGATTGAATTTATATAAGTATAGTAACGAACTTTATTTAAGGGCTAACCCTGCTTCACAAATCTAATGAGTGTGCTAGGCTGAGCATAAGCATTTTTGAAATAATGCTGCTCAAGGAATATTGTATTAATGTTAATTAATGATCAGAAGTGTTGATTAGAATCCAATAGCTGGACTTAGAAAATAGTTGACTAATTAAAAATGATACTTCAATAAAGTCTAATGAAAGGAAAAAAAGTACAAAGATTTGAGAAGGATTAAGGGGACAAATAACAAAGGGGAAGGACCCAAGTACCTATGAAAGCAGGAAAATATTACCATAGAGAGAACTGAAATGGCAAGGAGAGAAAATTACCAGAACACTGCTAGAGGGTTTTCCAAATGAGCACAGTGGTCTTAGTAAAAGAACCCCACTACTGCAAAGCTTGCCCACAGGGAAGAAATAGATAAAACAAATACTCCTACTATCCACTCCTACACCTTTCAATATTCTGTACGGCCGTCCTTTGGCAAAACCCAATTGAAAGCCAAAGGTCAAGGAAGACCAGGTGAGGCCCTAACACTGAGAAAAGTAGAGATTGGCTGGCAGTAAATCTTGTGGGCATGTGTCAAAAAATGATTTTCTCTCTGGTATAGCTTTCAACCACTATGAAGTGCTATTACTCCACGGTCTGATAATAAGAGAATGTCTTAAGTCTCCTCCTCTGAGAACACATGAACTCCACAACAAAGCTTGATAGTTACAGTTTGTACCAGAAGTTGAAGAGAATAATCATTCTCTCAAATATTTACACCCTCACTGAGGACTTCCAGAGACCCAGAAGCAAACTGTTTAGAGGACTCTGAATATCTAATTCTCTCTAGCTAAGGATAAAACAGTCTTATGGTTAGTGAAGAGTAAGAATTTCAATCATAATAATGTCTAGAACTTTATAGGCTCACTTCTTAGAGGACATAAAGACCATTTCTGGTGCTGATAATGCATTTCTTGAGTGACTCTCAGGGCATCTGGATAATGCTTTTTATATACCATATAATTGCTAATCCTAGAACCAAATGAAACCTGACTTCAATGTCCTTTTTCCACTACCATTTTGCATTTTTAATGTTTTCATTCAGAACTTTCCACACTATATTTCTAATGAGGCTACCATTACAAAAATACCATAGGCTGGGAAGCTTAAACAATAACAATTTATTTCTCAAAGTTCTGGAGATTGGAAAGTCCAAGACTGAGGTGGAAAGAGAGGATATTAAATAAATGTAAAAGATAGAGTGAAGGAAGGAAGTTAGGAGGAATGGAGAGAAAGAAAGAGAAAGCTCTCAGTCTCTTATAAGAGCAGTAATCTCATTTATGATGACTTTACCGTCTTGACTCCCAAAGGTCCCACATCCTAATACCATCATATGTGGGTTATGATTTCAAGTTATGAATTTGGGGGAGGATATATTCAGTTCATACCATACACACCACCTCAATTAATTCTCACAAGAAATTTTCTGATATTTCTCATTTTATGAATTATCATCTGAGACTCAGATCAGTATATTCCTGAGTTTATAGTACCCAGCTTATAGCCATGACTAGAACTTGCATTCCATATCTGAGGTATATTCTTTAAGCCACAACTTGCTACTTCCATAGCTATGATAGTCTTTGCCTGAAAAGTTTATGCAATTTCACAACTCTGTACACCTCATGCTCTTACCCATAAAGTACTTTGTGGCCACCTTTGTCTAACAGGCTTTCAACAGAGATTCATGAAATGCCCACTTGGTGCCAGTATGGCATGCAATCAGAATACAAAAGCAAATATATAATCCCTGTGTTCACTCAACACAGGGCTAATGATGGACAAGCAATATTCTTAAAAAGTATGTTCAAATTCTTTCTTTACAGTTAATCTTTATCCAGTCTGAAGTGGGGTATCTTTCCTACTCCCAATAATCCTCAAAGAATATATGTATTTGAATTATTTAGGTCCTATATCTTTTTCTATATTCTCTATCTCAATAACTAGCTTACGTTCAGCGGTATGTCTATCACTCACTAAAACTGTTATTGTCCCTCACTCTTGGTAAGCACTTCATTATAATCTTTCATTCAGGAAAGATTTACTGAGTTTACAAAGCACTAGGCAACATACCAAGTTCAAAAATTACTGGAGTAAAAATACACAAATTCTCTAGAGGAACCCTTTTGAAAATGCTGTAATTTCCTGGAACATATATATATACATATATATATACATATATATATATATATACACATGTGTATGTACATATACATGTATATGTATATACATATATATGAGCATTTACAATACAATATAATAAATGCTATAAAATTAAAGCAGGTGTTTCTGAGTTGTCTCCGTAAAGCGAGTCAAAGATTTTAGGATGGATGTGAAGCTTGCATGACCTACTACCTTCAATATGTATCACAGTACAAGGGAGAGATTTCCAAATATATCACAATGAAGTCACTATCTCTAGATATTTAATGGTCTAAAGTGAATGTCTCTTAAGTTCAACTTTAGTGCTGTTACACAGGAATTACAAGTCTGTTCTTCACAGAGAACAAAAATAATCACATATATTTTTATATCATCACATATATATTTATAATCAGTGAAATCTATAAGGTCCAAAAGTATTTCCACATTTTCTCTGAGAGAGGTTTCTTTCAAACATTGAAGTTTAATGACAGGATGTGAGGATTTAAGAGAGACATTTTTCTATTCTCGAGTATACGAGAACATTATATTAACTGTACACATGCCAAATAGTCATAGATTCAAAGACATCGGTGAAAATTCTCACATCTTTTGTGTTAAAAGTCGTAGAAAATATAACTTCTTGAAGAATATGAAGCAAGATATATTCCCAAATCCATATTTGTATCATAGAATGTAAATATGCCCAATTCAGCTGAAGCTTAACATTCTTAACTTCATCCACTGGAGATGAACATTTACTACTGCTAAGCAATGATTTCCATTCATTAAACAGCAAAACCACTTCTTCCTGTAAGAATGTACTGAGCCAGAAACAACAGAAATGTGTATCAGTATTATTATGCACATAAACATATTCACTTAGAGAAGATTAATTTGTGGATCAACAAGAGTGAAATTCATTACCCCAATCAACCCCAAGTAACTAGAACTAAACAAGATGCATCAGTCTAAGTTGAAATGGAATTTACTTCAGTACTCCTACAATCTGAAACAAACCATAAAATGAAATCAGCACATTGTACCAGGAAATTTTGCATAAACAATCTGATATATTTTAATACATTAGGCCTACATATATACCAGCATCTCAGGATGTATGAAAAATGTTGCGATCAATGGATGCTGATGAGCAATACTTAAATGAATTTCTAAATGACTATAATAAAAAAATTTAGTTGACTCAACCCCTGCTGTTCTGGGCTGTAAAGTTATGAGCTCTATTTACCTGAAAGCAAGTATGCCTATTAGACTTGGCAGGAGTTTCTCAACCTTGCTATTAAGTAGAATATCTATTTAAAATGAAGTATCAGGCTTTATCAAGTTTGTTACTTCAGACTGGGATAAAGCAGCATGCTAACCTCTTTAACATGATGCAAAGAGAAGAAGAGAATAAATCTTCAGGGCTTTTCTTAACTTTATTGTGAGCAAAAATGTTTCATAAAATGTGACCAGCATGGAGAGACTATACCAAATTTACTTTTACAGGTACTAACTATAAAATGTCTAAATAAAAAGTGACACAAGAAAAAGAAAGCAGAATTAATCAAATATATAGAAAGCATTTAAAAATGTATATTCCAAAAAGCTTCTGAAACTTTCTGGAGACCAAAAAAACTCCTTGGAGCTAATGGAAATGTTACTAGTTTAGTATGGAAACTGTTTCATAAAAAGAAATAAACATGAATAAGTATAAGAAATGCAAAAAGGAATATTGGACAAACTCTTAGTAGTCATTCAGATGTGATACACTAAAAATTTCTAGGAACAATCTGATTAACTCAAATAATTAGACAAACCTAGACAAATGAATGGATTTTCAGGCAGAAGAGAAATGCAGTCAAATAAGGAAGCTGCAAGTGGAAATGATGATGACAAGAATTAAATGATAGTAGATATTTCACCTGAGTTTGTTTGCTAATAGTACTGGGAGATATTGAAAACATAATTGCTTACAGGCTACAATACAGGCATTGTCAATTCATATTTATGAATAGAATGAGACAAATATTATTGCAAAACAAAAAAAAACAGATAATTAGTTGAAACTACTGTATTGAATTTGAGTATATGAAATATTTTCCTGATGGACTTATTGCTACAACATTAAGAAAATCAAATATTGCATTTATAGGGCAAGTGTAAGTGGCTCTGAAGTATACAATTTCCAGGATATCAGATTGGAGATCTGCTTTAAAAAATTCATCTTTTGGAAGCTTTTTGGAGGTCAGGAGATATCTATGGAGAAAATGAAGTGAGTGAAATCTAGAAGACATGATTCTAGTAGTTATCATCAACAGAAATTAAACCAGGATAGAATATAAAATTTGAAAAAGATATGAAATATGGTTAAAGAAAATTGCTTAGCGTGAACTCAAAGGTAAGAGTTAAAGATGCAAAGTGATGCTACATATTAAAGTGATTGTAAATTCAGTGAATGCTATCACTGAGCATGTTTATGTTTTTAATGAAACAATAAATATTCACAAGAAACCAAAACTAAAATTATATTATTTTACTTTTAGTAATAAAAACATTTATTCTAAGACATAGGAAATGTCAGTTTTTTTGCTTTTGCAAAAAATGAATTAACACAAGAAAATTTCCAACTAATGTATAAAAATCATAAAATTAAAAATCAAAATTGCTCTCAGATGAACAATCTGGCAACATTGATGGATTATCTGCTGAGTCCTATAGTGTTCTTAATGTGAAGAACATTTTAAATCTCTTCCTAAGAAAGAGACTACAAATGAAGGACGCACTGATTGAACACCACTGCCGACAGTTAATTTGGGGGCTGTAGAGATAGCAGTAAATCACTGTTAAACCAGATAAACACGATTGGCCTGTTGATCAATTCACGGAGGAGTTAACTAATATTGGGGTGGCGGGGAGTGGTGAAAGCATCACCTTGGTAGTGAGAATGAGATCATGGTACTTGCTACTCTGATCTCTAACTAGCTGTGTCCTCTGCCAGTCACAGTATCAGGAGATAAACCTCTCTATCCGGGTCCTGAGAACCTCTCCTTCTCTTTGCCCCTTCAAGCCTGTCATGTGATACAGTCCCTCTTTTACTGTTAGTCCCAGGATGCCTGTCATCCTTTGAGTTTCTTGCCCACAACGTAGACTCTTAAAATTTTCCAATATAAGTGAATCTTTCTCAAGCCCTGAGTGATACGGGATATAATAACCTTTGTTGTCAAAGAGTTTATGATCCTGATAAAGCAAGAATCTTTTATAAAATGGTAGAAAAGCAATAAAAGATCTGTTAAATGAAGTACTATTAAGAAACAAAGTTATAAGGGGTGCAAACCAAATAGAAAATCTTTAGGGCAGAATTATTATTCTTGAAAATTTGGATGGCTCTTGAGAGAGAAAATATGTAACAGATAAGTCCCGAGTCAGAAGAAAAGTCACTGTCAAAGAAATTAGTCATGTTAATGATAACCTATGATTATCTACAAAAACTGATAATAATAAGTTAAAAGAATACCATATATCTCCCAGTTGTCTAAGATAGTTTCAGTTTACATCTGTCTCAGTGAAATTCATTAAGTAATAAATTATATACTTTAGTATATAATAGTAGTTGTATTGGTACTACATGTAATACAAATAATACATAATAGTAATACTTTTGAGTGCATTGTACCATAAAAGTCATTCTTCAGTTTCTGAACAAGGAATTAATATAAGAGGCACTTTACTAAAAATTGCCTCTTTTGTATTGACAGTGAAATGCGCACAATGGGATGGCAAATGGAATAATGGAAGTAAGTTCAGAGAACAACAGAGTTAAAAGTGCAAAATCACTTGATTAAATGATTAAAATGATAGCGTGACTGAAGGAGAAATGATAGGAAAAACAAATAATTTTCGTATAAAACCTATGTGTTTTCAAAATAAAATCAGTGTTTTTTGTAACCCTGACATTGTATTGTATCTCAAAGAAACAATCCAAAGAAATTAGAAGGAATTAAATCTGCCAGACACAGTCCACATACATCCAAAATATCTTGGTTAGAGACCCAGGGCCGCAGGAACAACCAAATGAAAAACTAAATGTAATGAATAAAATGTTTTTCCTCCACTCTCTTCTACCTGCCAGTCTCTGCTCACCTTCATTCCCGCCTGCATCTTTCCTTCAAACAAAAAACTGTTGTACTTTCTTAGTCTCCTCTCTGCTTCTATCCCAGCATCTTCTGGCTCAAATTCACTCTTAAAATGGAAAGGTTTCTCGCTTGGTTTATCGAGGTTATCACATCAGAAAGATATCTTTAGATGACATCTTCAGATGACATTTTTATAAACATATCTAATATTTCAGTTTTGAGCAACAATATTATTCTCCCTTCATTCCACTTTATTTTGTAGAGAAAATCTTTTTCATCTTTAATTTATTATATATTTACCTTTGATTTTAAATAATATGCTTACATCATTCCTATTTCATAAATGTCAGAAAATACCTACTGAATTCCTGTTGTGAAATATGAAATAGTCCTATTATGAAATATTCTTACATTATTCAAGATGCACTTGTAACTTCTCCACTCCTGCTCTTATCCTCCAATATTTGATAGAAAAAAATATCTATTATTTTTATAATATAACTTGATAAATTTTATAATGTATCTATTTTTAAAATTCCAGTGTTATTTTACTCCTTACTATGTAAAATAAAAATGTTAGTACCGAAATTATAACTTTTCCTTATTTATCTTATACTTTCCTCCTTTGGCAAGTTATATTTTATGGTAATTTTTATGTTGTCAATGTTTTTTGTATATACATTAAATTTTAAGCCATGATGGATCTTCATCCTGCTTTACTTATAGGATAATTACAAATTTCTAAAAGCGATCACTGTATTTAACACAAATTTCTTCACTGCACTGGAATATCACATAGGTGGTGAGCATTATATTTTCTTTAGTTACATGTGAAATATCAGGCTTCCTGGCACCTTGAAGGAGAATGTTCCAAGGAACAACAGCAAATAAATTTCTTGTTCTTGCATTTTGTCAAGTGAAACATATATTTTAGTTCATTCTGTTCCATGACTTTATTTCAGTGGTAAAACATTCTTCTCATGAAAAACAAGAGTCTTTAGCATATTCTCAAAATTATTCATAATTCTTAATTTACCATCTCTTACATAGTAACCCATATTTTACTCCTTCAGTAAGTATATTTCGTTGGCAATAGAGTCTCAGGAAATTAGGACATAGAAACTTGAATTCACTTAACTTCATCATGTTTCTTTTCCCCAACACTTACACACAAATTATAGAGTTCCCTCTTTAATTTCTACACATACAGAATATTAAAGAGAAGACTACAAATATACTGATTAATAGTGACATAAAAAATACAGTCCTACGTTCAGTGAAGATGTAGCAGTTCATAATCGACTAAAAAAATTCCCTGCCAATATAATTTACAGAAATTTTGAAATTAAAGTTGGTGACAGGTACTTGCAATCATACAAGTCAGTCAGATCTATGTATATATTATAATCTCTACTGAATTTCTCACAGAAACAATGGAAAATATAAAAAAGTAAAATAACATGTTAAAAGGAAACTAACCAAAAATTTTATCCACACAAGAATTATCATCAACCAAGAGGTTAAAATTAAGATATTTGCAGAAAAAAACAGATTTTTCATCTGCAAATGCAAAAATATTAATGAACTAGTTGGCATGTAGTCAATAAATACTGAATGCATATTATTTCCGAAGTATGTGAGTTTACCAAAACTATCTGTTGCATCAGAAAGTATGATGTGGCACATTTTAAAACATTAAGATCATTCAGAGAAAATTTGTTTAATTTAAAAATATTTTATTTTAAAATGGAAATCTCCAAATACTTGGAAATTTTAAAAAGTCAAAAAAATGTTTTTGGATCGAAGAAAAAATTCTCAATGGCAATTAAAAAAATTATCAATAAACAAAACACATATATGCACAGATAAATTTGGGAGATAAAGCTAAAGTCACACTTAAAGGGAAACTATGTCTCAATGCATATTTGAAAAGAAGAAAAGCTACTCACCGATGACCAAAGTACAGTAAGAATGCAGGGAAAAGAATTGAAAGGAAAGAAATCTAATAGTGTGTGAACGTGTGGCTCAATCCTGATGTGTACTCTCTGTGAGACAATGTAGACCATGTCATAGAGTTATCCTGCTAAAGAGAGAACATGATATATTTATCCATGTGCACCTGTTCTTTATTCTTAACTCCCTGCATTTCTCACCTGCCCAATGTACAGTCAAGAATTCTCCTGATGTAAAATGCCTTTACACAAAAAGAATCTTCAAGTCTTAGGGCTGCACAGAAATTGTCTGCAGATGACTTCTTGACTGGGCAGAGATTTGAGCAGAGAACCATTACTAACAGTTACTGTTCTCTTAATAATGAGTCCACCTCAGTCAGGTAAACCAGCAATCCGTCTCCTCTACCGTCTCCACCTCCCCCACAATGTAATTCATCTTTTCTCTCTCTAATCACTCCCATATGCCCCAATGAACTCAAAAGGATCAGAAAACTAAAAAACAAAAACATGGATTTTTACTAATCTGAGATTCTTACATTAATTCTAAGTGGTTTTATGCTCATGTTTAACAATGATTCACTAGAAGGAAATTCACTATAGGGATTCACTATAAGGAAATAATTCAGCATACCAAAAACATAAATGGTATTAATATGTGTCAAGATTATAAACAACCCAATAATTTCTATTTTACTTAATCTGATCCAGTTAATTGATGATCACCTTTACAGCCATAGTCACTGAACTAAAATCCACCTTCAATAATTGCTCTTTTATTTACTCTTAACCAGAGTCCTCATTTTATCCACAGACATGTCAGCTTAAATACCCATGTTCTCAGTTTGTAACAGATGTAAAAGCTGCTCACTAAAACAGAAGTTATTTCTGTTTATGAATCAATTACATAATATGATCTCTAGTCACTGGCATTTAGAACAAACTTCTCTATCTCTGGGAATTCAGACTTTTACTATCTTGAGCACAATTATCAAACTTGGACCTTTTGGTTATTTACCTAGATTTTTGCCCTCCTGATTCTTCTCGATCTTGATAGTTAGATATTCTTCAACTCTTGTTTTATCTGTCTGTCCTCTGAAATCTGTCCCATATATTTCCTAGCTTTCCCTTCTATGCCATGACTACTGCCTCATTGGAAGCCAATGAACTATTGTCTATTAAGTCAATCAAGTATTTATTGAGGACTCTGTGTTATACACTGTTGTATCATACACTGTTGAAAAAGTTAAAACACAGCAATAAGTGAAACAGACCAACTTTTAGTTCTCAAAAGTTTCAATTATTGTGGGATGATGATTCACAGAATTTACTCAATTAAAACATGTTTATAACAAACACCCAGCTTAAACCATTTTTATTAAAACTATTTCCCCAGAAGCACTCCAATAATTGGCCATAACTAAATATACACCATTTAACATGGGGAAAAGCAACTAGAAACTAATTTCAAGATTTGAATTCAGCTTTATGCAGCTAGAGTCTGAAAAATATTTATTTTCAGATTATTCCACAAGGGCCTTTATTCAAAAACTCTTTGAAACAAAAACAGAGATAAATATTTGGTCTGCCTGTAGTCTTTATTTGAAAATCATTATCAAATATCTCAAATTACATCCACTCTGATTTTTAAGTAGGAAATGGTAATGATTTATTTGTTCCCATATATATAGAATGGCTATTATGTATCAGAACAGAAGACACTCTTACTTCACAGAAATAGAAGGAGCTAGACTGAGCAAACAATGTGTGATAATGTATATGAAGTAAATAATTTGCATGCACTGATACAGAAAGAAAGATTAGGGTGGAGGGAAACTATTTAGATAAAATGAACAGAGAATACCACCCCCCTCACCACCGATAGCAAAACTCCAAAGAGTGAGATTATTTTTAGTTATTTGAAATTCAAACATACATATAATGTGTGTGAAAAATTCTCATATGTATTAAGGGCAATTAAACACACCTGCCCTTTATTTCTCATTCTCTTCTACAAAATTCACCTTTTGTCTGAAAATGTGACTAAAATTCTAAAAGTTAAAAACAAGAGAAAGTTCGAATGGGTGTTGAAACAAGGACTTAGAATATAATCACTCTTTCAACATTAATTATACTGTACTTTGTGAGAAGCTATAATCAAGAATTGAAAGCTGCTTTTTGTCTTAGGTTCAAAATCATGAAACAATTTTACACAGTGGAAGTTCCTTTTTAAGGAATTCTGAAACAGAAAACAACAACCTGGGTACAATTTCCTACAGGAAAATGAGTCCAGACAAGGGAGATTGCCTTTTCTGCTCTTTGTTTAGGTTTATGTTGTTGATGCTTTTCTGGGGCATGAGAGGTTAGGAGGACAAATAAAGGAAGGTACAAAACAGAAGCATTCAGCATAAATACATTTTAAAGGAGGTTTAAAGAAATCAAATATGGCTAGTTTCACACTGTGAACTTTAAAACATGAGAACGAAAAAGAATTGTTAGTCGTTTTTCAAATATTTATTTTACTTTTATCCATCAAATAAACCATCTATTGCTGTTTATTCTGTTGTCTTACTGATAGAAATAAATGCAGGTATTACTACTTGGTATTAGTATTATTATATGGATATAAACTTGAAATATATATTTAAATATGTCTATATACTAATAAATATACATATATAGATATATAGTAATCCTAGTGATTTTTTTCAAGTACTATTTTGGTTTTGTTTGCTACTTTATGATGCTTATGTGGAAACATGAGAATCCAGAAGTCAAAAACTATGTCTTTTTCAACTTTGTTTAACTAGCATTGAGCAAAATATCAGATTCATAATATGTTTCAATACTGGATGGATGGGTGGATGGATGAATGGATGGGGGAGAGGGCAGGTGGGTTGATGGAAAGTCCCCAAATGTACCTGGTTATCTAAAGGGAATTATGCCTTAAATACCATGCACAGAATCACTATAAATTATATATTGAGGTACAAGCAAATATTTAATTTTAGTGACATAAATTCAGACAAAATTACCTTGGAAATTAAATCCATATTGAATAATTCTATTTTATTTAAACAGCATGTAAATAATGGCACACTTATCTAGTAAAGGACTATTATTATTAATTCTCACTTTTTAAAAAATCTTCACTGATTTAATACATCAGATGAAGTGGTTAGTTTCATGAAACTTTCTCTTGTTTTTCAGTTTACGTTATGAAAACTGGCAATAGCACACATACGGTATCATTGATGTGATACTCTATTTTATCCCTAATTCTAATAAAACAATGTAAATAAACAGAGATTTAATTTCTTATTCAAAGTAATAATAATTCACAAACATTTTACAAAAACTAAATTATCCATCATGACTATTAAATAAGTATTTTGCTTTCCTAGAGGTCCTCAAATTGATTCTGAAAATGATTCTAAATAAGAGAGTGCAAATACAATGAAAAACCCACTTACACGTAGAAAAAATCATTTTAAGGGTCAGGTGATTTTATATATGCATACACACGCAGAGCCCACACATGCAATGTATAAGGGAAAGAGAGAAGCATTAGAGTCAGAAAAGTGAATGGTGTGCTCTCACTACAGAATGATGAGATGAGTGGCTATGAGAATGGAAAAGATGTTAGCAGTCCCTGGATGCTGGAAAAAGAAAGTGGATTCTCCCCTAAAGTCTCCAGAAATAATTCAATCTTTCCAACAAGCTGATTTCAGCCCAGTGGAATTCACTTTGGACTTCTGACCTCTCTAAAACTTTAAGATAAGTTTGTGTTGTTTTAAAAAACTGCAAGGCTTTCCAAATTTGCTGTATAATTCTGCACTGCCTAGGAGAGTTTCAGCTACTCTATCTTCTCTGACATTTACCTATTGTTAATATTTTTAACTTTACTCTAGTGGATGCATATCAGTATCTTATTATGAATTTACTTTACATTTATCTGATAATAAGGGTATAAAGCATCTCTTCACATACTTACTAGCAATTTGTGTGCCCTCCTAATTCATAAAGCATCTTTTTTAATGTTTTGATCATTTTTAGTTAAGTGGTTTCATTACTGAGTTGCAAGAACTGTTTGGAGAGTCTGGATATGTCTTTTGCAAGATACATATATTTTAAATATTTTCTCTGTGACTGCCTTTTAATTTTTTCATTGCTAACTTTTGAAGAGCAAAAGTTTTAATTTGATAAAATTCAACTTTTCAATGTTTTCTTTAACTGTAGTATTTTTTTGTTTCTTCTTAGGAAATCTTGTATTACACAAATTTACAAAGATTTTGTAGTTTTTTTCTAAGTAATTTTTAGACAGGTTTTATCTTTCGGTCCATTTTAAGAAAATTTTTGAAGATGGTATAAGGCAAGGGTCAAAGTCAAGGACCATAGACCTTAATGTGATATTAGTTATAACAAGAATATATGAGTCACAACTCATAAGCTGGACAATAAAAATGAGTACAAATAGACCAAAATCATCTTTCAATACAGCTGTTACAAAAAAATCATCAATGTGTATACCCTAGTGGAAAAGTGGTTGAGTTAATTGTTTCCAAAGGAGCAAGTCATATACCTCTGGGTCCAAGTCTCAGGTCCAGGGAAAGTAACTAGCATGAGCAATTAAGTAAAAAATAAAATAAAGATGCTTCCTCTTCCTCTATCTTCAAAAAAAATTTATCTTTGGGTGTCTAGCAAATGTTAGGAGCTGTGAGTAAAATTAAGATCAACAAAGAAGAGAAATTTCTCCAAGAACTTTTTTAATCTAATAGTTTATCAATACTTCACTGTATATTTGAAAAGTGCTAAGAGAGTGAATCTTAATAGGTTCCTCTCACAAGAGAAAAATTTGAAGCTATGTGAAGTGATGATGTTAACTAGACTCACTCACTAGAGTGCTGCAAAACTAAAACTAATATGAAATTATATCTCAATAAAATATGAAATTATATCTCAATAAAAAGAAAAATTGAAAAGGAAAGAATTGAAAAGGAAAAAGTACAAACATAAAACAAGATCATTATGCACATTTATCAAATAATATAGCCTAGGCATTTCTGCTAATCAATCTTTTTTAAGAAATTATTGGCATAAGAAAAAATACATACCCAGAGAGTCATAGTCAATTTTTGATTATCTACTTTGTAATCTGTATATTCCAGTTTTTGTTTTCCTCATCACCCACCACATTTCTACATCATCTCTGACTTTCAATCAGTTATATATTTTAGGGAATATTAACACGTTTCATTTTTAACCTAAGAAAAACATACATACGTGTTCCAATATGCTTCAATAATATTTTAGGGGGTTATTTGTTAATCTTCTATTAGCAAATATAATTGAGAGATTATTTTATCATATATAATATTATATATTTCATCTGATTAACATCACTATATTTTGGCAATAATTCAAAATTCAAAATATTTAGTTCTTTATGTATAAATTCATACATATATATATAATTCACCCTGTCATTATTTTGAAAATAATTTCAATGGATAAAATGGGAAAAGGTAATATGTACATGTCTAATCCTTATCAAAAAAGAACAAAGACCACCATTTTTTCATCTATGCTTCAAATTAAACTTTCACATAAAGTCAGTTTGAATATCATTTCTTCTCACCACCACTGAACTAAACTCATTTATGTACTTGTATTAATACAGTCTATTCATGTTTCGAAAAAGAGATGGAGAAAGAATAACACACACACAAAGAGTATGATAATGTCTTGTCATGTTTTCAAATGATGTAAATAGAATCCTAATCTATAATATTCAAGTCACTCTTTTCATTTAATACATTTTCTAGCATTGTTAATGTTGCTAAACTTAGCTCTAGTTCATTTATTTTAACTGTTATATAATAATCCATTGTACGAACACATCACAATCTCTTTGTCCATTCTAACAATAAAGGATATACCAATTGTTATTACAGCTAATACTGATGTTAATGACTTTCATACTTCTTCTGCACATGGGAAGGATTTTCTTGAGGATAGCATTATCCAATGTAACTTTCTGCAGTGATGGCATTGGTCTGTGCTATGACTAGTTGGTACTTGAATATATTTCATGTGACTAAAGAACTGAATTTTTCATTTTATTAATTCTAATTCAACAGCAATGTGACCAGTGACTATCCTATTAAGCAGTACAGCTCTAGAATATATCTCTCCAAAGTGATTTACAATTTATATTCCTACCTACAAGAACACCAACCACCTCCCTACATACTGCCAATATTTTAAGTGATCAGATTTTTTCCTTTTCTGCCAATATGGAAAGTTCAAAACTTTTCACTATATTTGCTTCAATTTGCATTACCTCTATTAGCTGTCATGATGAAAATCATTCATAATATGTATTGACCATTTGGATTTCTCCCTCTGAATTATCTGAATATCTGCAATGTTTTTCCTGTAGTAATGACTTTCACTGTTAATTTGTAAATGACTTTATAAGTCCTATTCCTTCCCATTCCTGACAACTCTCTCCAAAGAAATCTACTGGATTTTAAAAACTCATCAATATGTTCAACCAATTTTTATAGAATGTAGAAGGAGAAATGTACTAATGCTGACAGTCCACTTCCCAATTTCACAGAATGTTCAATATGGAGGTCTGGCAGCTTGCCTTACCATATGAGCTGCATGGTGTTAATTCTGTTCTTGGTCTTGGGATCTCAAGTATAACCAAGAAAACAGAAAAAGCTTCCATTGTATTTTATTTACATTTCTACAAGCACTTGAGTATGTCTTTGGATCTACTTTCAGATGGCAGTATATTTCTCATAAATGTTAGGCAAATTGGGAAATCAGTATATTAAGCAGTAAAACTATATAGGTCTATAAATAAGAAAAACATGAATAAAATATATAATGACTTTTTGAAAAATATTTTTCATTGTATCTAATCTAGCGAGTATCACCATTTTACTGGGATTGTTCCTTGGGTTTATAAAAAAACATGAGTACATATACACATCCTCTTCCTCAGAGACGTACTGCAGACCAAAATGCATAAATATATCTTTACAACAATATATCTTTACAACCACAGAGGAAGATGTATCAAAGCAGTAACTTCACCGACCATGTGTGATATTATGGTAAATTTTAATATTCATAAATACATTTTCCATTTGCTTTTTGAAGGAGGTAGCCATAGAAATTTCAATTTATAGGCACTGAAGATTTCTATTAGGAATCATTACCAAAAAAGCAAAGGTAGCAACTGAAAATGGGTGGGAGATAAGATAGGCCTGTTCAATGAGAGATCAGTTTAATTTTTCCAATAAATCTGAGGGAGAGAAAGTTAAAAAAAATAAATTAATTTCTAGTGGTTCCTGGGGATATGACCAAAGCTTGAGACTGATAAGGATACATTTAGGACTATAGAATTATGGATAACAAGGGAAATTTCTGAAATGTAAGTTATCTGAAACAATTTCCATTAATAAGATCCTGGATTTTCTTGATTCCTAGGAACACAGGCTCTTGAAAATAGGATCAAGGAGGCAGGATAAGGAGGTAGAAAGCAAAATGTTCTGCTTTATGAAATTAGGACAAATAGAATAAAGTATGAAAGTGTCATAACTATCTTATTTCTTTTAAATCCAAGTAGAAAAATTAATTTATAAATCCTTTGAATTTAGAGAAAAAATAAATCTACAAAATTTCCGGCTTTCAGGGGATTTTTTTTAATGCATTCTCTAGTTAGTGTACAAACTTGATTTACTTTATTGCAGGTATAAATGTACTACAGCCCCTCCTACCCTCCCCCAATTACCACTGACTTTAGTCAGCAGAACACTATTTTCCATCAATATCTCTATTCCTCAAATACAAATTCTTCTTTACTGGTGAATTTCAAAAAATGTCTGATCTGGTCCAGGATCGTGTAAGTGAGTATCCTGGTACCAAGTGCACCCATCCATCTGCCTCCCACTCCTGCCAGGATCATCACAGCATCAGCTACCCTGCAGTTGACTTAAAATTCCCAAACATCACCAGCAAGGCTAACTGCTAAGGAACAGAATTCCAAGTTACAGAAAGATAAAAGGGACATATTGTTGGCATTGATTAGGTAATATAAATTACTTGCTAATAATAAATCAATTATCTAATTTCCTTCATATCTTCTAAGTAGTTCTACTTCCTCTTGATTCTAGAAGATACTTTCATAAAATATTTGGAAGCCTATTTAAGATTACTTGCTATCACATAACGATGATATCACATAACGATGAAATGAGAAGAGCTTCTAGAGAACTTTACCACTAGTATTACATTGTTATTTTTAATGGTTTGTCTTTTAAATTTTCCCCCAATTCTCTTAATTATCAAGTTTCTATCATATTCTTCTTGATAGTTTCTGCACATATTTTAAACATACAGAATCATTATGTTACACATACTGTTCTATAACTATTTTTCTGTATCAATAAATACATCTCAGACAGTTTTTCATTTCAGCACATATGTGTAGTTTTACCACAGTTTTTAAGTGGTTGCATGATCGCATTTTCTTAATAATCACTTGAAAGAATACCTAGGAGTATATAAGAAAAAAATGTTCACAGGCCCTAACTAGCATTAAAATGTTTTATGTTTATATGTGTTTATAAACATGCTGAATATGTATTACATACACATATAATACATATATACAAATTTACTACATGCATATAATTGTATATATTCAACTTACTCTAATAATATATTTCAATCAATGCTCAGATTTAGCAGACACCCAAAGGAGGCACACTAATGTCAAATAGATAAAATAGATGTTGAAATAGATATTACCTTCCTTTTATTCAAGGATGTACAATGTTTTATCTGCCAAGAATCTGACATTCTGCTTAAAGGTAACATGAGAATATATTTAAATAATCATTAAAAGAAAACAGAGAAACCTGATTAAAAGCAAAACACACTGCCACACCCTGGTAGAGTAGACATTAGGTCTACCATCCCTGGTTGAGAGTAGTCCACATACTTCCCAAAGAGGTGGGGTCACGTCCCAGGGCCAGGGGAACAACCAAGATGGACAACTAAACAAAATAAATAAATATTTCTGCCTCCTCTCTCTTTCTGCCTGCCTTCCTCTGTTCAACTTCATTCTGCCTGCATCTTTTCTTAAAAAAAAAAAGCAAAACATCAGTTTCACACCCAGTCCTTTGGCCAAAGAGCCGAAGAATATAGACCAGATGTATCAGAAATAATGATTTTTGAAATGCACAGAAATATAGTAAAATGAGGGGAACTTTTAGCCTGACTATTCACAGTCAAAATGCACCAGATTATAGAAGAGGCTGATAAAAAACTATCAGGTGGGAAAAATATTTGAGCAGATGAAACATTCTTTCATGGCTGCCTCTCAGGCTGAAGAAATTCAGCCTGAGATAATAAATTCAGCTTTTAATGCTGCCTAAAAACATAAAGCAGGGCTGGTAATAGTTAATGCCATCCATCCACAAAGCCCTCAGCAAGCCAAACTCCAACAGTCAACATTTTCATCTTATTTTCTCTATCATGTTTGCCTTTTTGCTTTAATTACATCTGATATTTGTAAAGAGAAAGCTGGTGTTGTAATAATTGGATAGCTTTTTTAATCTATGTTGGCAGAAACATAATTTTCCCTTATATTTGAATAGTAATACAAAAGCATAATTTCCTTTTTCACAAACTCAGTGCTAAAACTCTCCTCTGAGTCACTCAGTTTCTTTAAATCACGCTGTTCTGAAAGTTGAGACATGCTAGCATCAGTTTGCTCCCTGGATCACACTGTTTTTCAGTTAGTACCAAAAACTACCCATGTCAAGTCCTCAAAAGTTGTTCCACATCCAAGACATTTTCTCTTTTTCTCTTTTCTTTGTCTCTCCACTTATTTCTAGCATCCACACTTGTTCTTTCCTTCCTTAATGTTTCTTACTCTCCTTCTTTTATCCTTTTTCCTTTCTTCCATCTGTCTCACTTTTTTCTCCTCTCCTTCCTTCCCTCTCTGATTCCTCTTCAAACCCCTCCCCTCACACCTCTTTTTACAGGAAGCAACAGAGAGAAGTATACAACCTTTAAAAATCAGTGATCCAAAAGAAATTTGAGGGTCTTAATATATCAAGAAATTCTCCTAGCCAGATTTTCTAGAAAAAAAAAGCCCACAGTGTTTCAAAAACTCAGCAAAATACTTTCAGCTTTAAAATGAAAAAAAAAGGAATCTCCTAAGAAAAAAATAAAGGTGTTGAAGATTTTAATATCTGAAAAATATTTTCTGTACTGAGAACAAAATATGTACTAATTCATCGTGTTGAACAAAATTTAAATATATATCTGCAAGCTTTTTTACAAAGCAGGTTTCCTAATTGTTCATTCTCTCATGTTTGTCTCAGTATTTTTTAAATACCAGAAACATGTCTTAAAATTTTTAAATTTTTAAATTTCAAGCAACATAGATAACCCTATGAACATTCAGTCACCAAAATTTCCACTTATATACTCAAAATACCTGTTTTGAAAGAACAATTACCTGTTTTCAGTCACAACTTAGGTGTAAATCTCTAAAATTTTAGCTGACAGGTTTTACTATGTAATAAAACATGTCAAATTCAAACTGACAAGTGGATTTCATTTTTGGAGAGTTTTTCCTCACACGTTTTTCCATTATAATACAAGTACTACTTAGCCATATGATTTTCTGCAAAACTTAACCAAAAATGTAAAACATAATGCATGTCTCAACATCTTAACATTCACAGGGAAGGTTCTCGGGGGAGGGGAAGAGTCTTGTTCAATTCAGAAAAGTGTACTGTCTGTAAATGAAGAAGCAGTCAGCTTTCAGCTGTTCTCCTTCGCTAGGTACTTGCATATCTGCCCCCTAAATCTAAAGCAATGACTTTTTTTCCATCTCTTGTTGCAGATCTGAAATTCTTCAATTATTCAATTTTTGGACTTAGTATATCACATTGTCTAGCCACATTTACCCTAATAGATGGTCTGGATAGAAGGATATGTCAGTTACTGAGCTTATCCACTGTATTTGCAGCTTATCTTTTAATGGAGACCTGGAGAGATGTAAAGTGCAGTCATCCCATTCAATATGCACATGGGCCATTTTTTTAATCAAACTGGAAATTATAGGACATTACAGTATGTTAATTTAAGTCAAAATTAATATGGGAAATACTGAAGTAGCAAGTTATAAAAATAGTAAAGTGGTTTCATTGCAGGTGTTGGTTCAAGTTTAGTGAGTGGCAAAAGATTAAAAAAGAGTTTACTAGATGTGTGTTTTTGTGTGTGTTTAAAATTAACCTATTCCATCACCCTAGACATTAGCATGGGCATTAGGCAGTAAGAATTGGCACTCTGAAATTCAAAATGAAAATAAAAATTTCTTTGAATCAAATTGCCTAAGTGATAAGTATTATATTTAAACATGATACATTGTCAGTCAAAAGAAAATATATATATATGTATATATATATAAATATATATATATATATAGGCACTCAAGTTCAGCTACAACAGAACTTTAATTTTGTGCTATCTCCTTAGAAGAAAAGTGTATAAGACCATATTTGCATACAAACTTTTAATTACTTAACTTTTTAAACTAACAACAGATATTTATGATCTTAATCACTCATACAAATGCCTCAACATTAAATAGAAAATGATATTTATTTATTCTCAAATATTGTTATAACAAAAGAAATGTTTCACAGTTATTAAAAGTGGACCACTAGTGCCCCCTTCTGATATGAAAAATGAAAAACAATCATTCTCAGAACTTAAAAAGACACTATATTAATGCCCCAACAGCTGCTCAAGTCAGATTTATGCCAATTTCTTTTTACTTTAATAATAAGTTTCTTGTTTTTCTCTGAAAATGTTGAATAGTCTGATGCTTTACTCTTGTGAGTTACTTTCCAAGGAAATATTATAAGAAAGAGGGTTCTGTCAATTCTAAAATATAATCAAATGCCTTTCATCAATTTGAGCTTTAAAATAAAATCTTTAAAAATCTTTAAAAAAATATTTGAAGTGTTATCATCAGTGGTTTTACATTTGATTGTGTGAAAGCTAATAAACCTAAATCTATATCTGGCTTAATCACATTAAATGTCATGTTGCCTCGCTTTTCAACAAATTCAAGCTGATACAGACACACTCATTCATTACACTCCTTTCTGACATAACATAAAGGGCAAAAGGCAGCATGATAGATTAAAAAGATATTATAGTACAATATTAATTACAGAATCAGCACCCTTTTTCTAGCTCAGACTACATATAAATGTCTATTTTCATTTTTGCATTCAGAATATTCTTTGATTGAAAATGGATTTATTGCATTAGACAATGCAAATGGGAATTCTGATCAGATATTCTAATATTAATGTTGTACCAAAAGTGAGCATACAAGAGAATTTGGGTTCTCTGTCTTTTACCAATTTGATTTTGTACAATTATTTTAAGAATATGAGTTTGGGAGATATTATATAAACAAGAATATTACCAGAGAAAATGAAACAAGCCTAATTTAAAAATTATTCTCCATTAAACTAAAATTCTAATAGCATCACTTTTTTCTCAGAGAATTTTATAGAAGTCTAACAAAATAATAATTTTCACAAGTGAAATATTAAATGGTATACTATATTCTTAAGTTATGGTAGTTTGTCCTAATGTTGGTCAAATTACAGCAAACTTGTGAAACCCCCATTAGTAAAAATGCCCACAAATCAGAAATAACTTGCAAAATCATCTAAATATATCAAATAAAATTATGTAATATTTAGAACATATTTCATCAAAATATGAATTTATATTTAAGATCAATGCAGGAAAAAAAAGTCAGCTACAACAGGAATGTCAAATGGAACCCTCAAGTAAGCTTACTAAATGTTCCTGTTATCTGATTAGACTCTATTCATATGTCACTCCTTAAGCATCCTATTCCATGTAATTATTGCCCATATCTCATTTCATAATAATTATGTTTTCTAAAAAATATAAGAATTGTGCTTTTTTTTTTTTTCAGTCTTTCTGCTATCCACTTCAGAGTTGTGTTTCTTTTCCACTGATACAGTTAACTTTCATAGGCAGAAAATAACAGCCAGCTCAACTTGGTGATACAAAATAGAATACATCAGGAACCACTAGAGTTAATGACATGTTTCTCAGTACTATATATCAAAAGGAACAGTCCTAGTCTGTGAAAGTATGGAAGATCAGGAAATAGAACCAGGGGATAATTTATGAATGGATATGCTTTTTACCTATCAAATTAGTGACTCTCCCATAGCTCACTTTTTGACCAGGAGTAATATATGGTAAGGATTTTTTTCCCTTTGCTAATTATTCTCCTTTCTGAGAATCTCTGACAGAATCATGATAGCTACTAAAACTCTGTAGTACAATCCAGATGTTTCCATTCACCTTTGTTTCTACAGATTTTCAAAATTATTCAAAGAACCCTTCTCATGTTGAGAATAATAAGTCAAATGAGAAAGTAATTATAATCCTATATATTTTAAAGTAATAATGATTGCATCATATCACAGAAAAACTGCTGCTAATTTCTAACTTTAACTCTTTGGTTGCATTTAATTACAGCTCTTGTTTTATTATCGCTACCCACAGCCATATGTAGGGCACCTTTGAATACATTCTCTCTGACACTCGGAGGCCAATTTTCTCTGAATGCAAACTACACACAGTACAGCTGTAGAGTGCTGCTGCTGGTCTGCAGATACTGTACACATGCAATTGCTGCTACATTGAATTGCATTAATAAATAGCCACCTCAAAAAAAGAGGCATGAAGGCATGAAGGCTTTAAGGCGTATCATGCATTATATTTCAAAATATGAGTTGCTTCTTGCAATTCAAAAGAGAATTCCTAATCTTTTAGTCCAATGAACAGAAATAAGCACAATTAAAATATTATTATAATCTAAAGGACCCCCAAACAGAGCACAAGTGTGATCTATGTAGACAGGAGGAAAAATTAACTGTATAAAGACAGAAAAATTCAGCTCCCCAAATTTTTTAAATCTACATGTGTCAAATATCCAAATGTTTAAAATATTTGAGAAAATAACGAGGCCTCTTACCATGTATGTGAATATTTATAGCATTTGTACCATAAATGCTACTTCTCCTAGTTTTATGATATACACTAGCCTATATTCTACACCTGACAGATTTCTGTAGTAATACTGAGAATCATAAAATGACATTCAAACAGAAAAATGAAATGAAGGGGGAGAAAAAGGTGCTTCAAAAAATTAGCAAATACAGCTGTTCTGTTAGTGATGAATTCCAACTATAAGTAAAGACTTTTTTCTCATGGTAGATCGTGGGAGTTCATGATAACTATAGGTATGATCAACACTTATTTCAATGCTTTGAAATGTCAAATGAGTAATTTTATTCTCTTTTATTTTTAAACTATTTGCAGAGACAACACAAAATTATATAATGTTACATTTATTTTAACCTACACTTCTTCCTTCATAAGGTTACTTGTCTAAACATTTCACTAACATTGTGCAATTTTAAACTGAGAAAAAGAACAAAGTTACAAGTGTGACAATTTATCAGGAATAGATTAAGTGACAGCTGTAACTAGAATCAGAATTAGTAGATTATTTTAATAGTTCCAGGAAGAGTATAATTTATAAAAGTACATTTGAATGATGTTAGAAAGATAGCAGGAGGAATTGTTTGCTTAGACAGGATGATTTCTTTAAATTAAACTTCGATAATATTCTCTCCATTTATTTTTTTAAGTAGAGAGATCTTTTTCTTGATTCAACAATATTAAGTTGGTTCACTGATATGAGGAGTAAGTATTTCCCAAATATTTGGCTCTAGCCATGAAATCTATTTGCAAATTTATGATTTATAAACTACCTTTTGATAGATTGTTCTATCAATGTAAATCTAAGAAAATTATCTGCTTCCAAATTTTTGATACATTACTTTGACTGTATTTCATCTTTTTCATCATCCAATTTCTAAGAAAATGCATTTAAGCAAAGCTTCATTGTGTCCCCTTTAATAAATTCCTATGATCTACAAATATTTCCCTCTTTTCTTAAAAAATTATTTGAAACACCACCCTTTCAAGAAAGCTTGACCTTTTAACTGTTATTAGCCCAAATTCTACTCAAATCTATTATCTTAACAGTCAATACACTACTACCAAAAGTAAACAATCCATTTGACTTTAAATATAGTTATCCATGCTTTGAGAGAAGCACCTTTCATTACCTCTATCAAGTATTTCTGTATTTCTATCCATCTGATGTCATTCACTTAGATTTTAAAAAATAAAAACTTTCTAGAGGAAGCACTTATCTTTTATACAGTGCTGTATCCATTTTGGCACTTATTATGTAGTGAAAATGTTGATGATAAAAATACCATTTTCATAAATGTTATGGGAGAAAAAGAGAACTTCATTTGAGAATTGGACTGAATGCTAATATATTGTTCAATTCCAAATTTCATAATTCTAAAATTTCTCTTTCTAAACAGCCCTTCTCTGAAAAGGATAACATGATAATTTATTGTTGTTTTTGGCACTTATAAATTTTTATGTATTGAAATGTTTAATACATTTTTCAGGTCAATGTTTCAATACCCATTTAAGCGAAACCATGACTATAAAGGACTACATAGAAATTATATGAAATCCTTACCCTCACAATGATTACATTCTCTTTGAAAGAAAAACAGCATTAACACAGAACACAGTCTCTTTTAAATTATGGAGATTCTTACAGCTTCTTTGATAGTAAAACTAGGCATTCATTATTACATATACAAGGAAAAAGGTAAAATTGGCTCTCTCTATTAGTTGATATAAATACATTTCCTTAATAAAGCAAAGGAAAAATATCAAATGAGTTCTAAATACATAGATTGAGTAATAGGTAAATAGGTGAATGGATATATGATAGAAATGCAAACAAATATAAAGATTTACACTGTATTATACATAGATTTTGGTTAAATAGAAGAATGCATATTTTATAGTAATATTTTATGATATAATTCAGTATCCAGTTTGCTTCATATTTATTGGTTTGCTAAGGAGAAGGAAAAGGATTTTCATCATCTCTGAACAAATAAAGCAAGATTTGACATTAGTTAGTGACTTCTGTTTTAATCCTGAAATGTAATTTGTGGATCAGGATTTACCAGAGTTGTCTAACTACAGAATTTAATAACCAACCATGAGTGAACTCAGTAAATGATCTAGCAAAAAATAATACTAAATATAAAACTAAAAATCAATCCATAAACTAAGACACAATCAGAAGGAAATTCATCATGTAAAAGGTAACTTGAAAATACTTATTAATATATATCTTCCTGTGATAGGATTCTATAAATATAATCATCCTGGACACAAAAGCAGTTATCAACAGATTAACATTTTTTATCATTATAATTTAACTTGGAAGTGAAGTTCTTAATTTTACTCAGAGTAGTCTAAGCATTCCCCTTCTAAATAAACTTTAAATAAACTCAGAAATGACATCATAAAACAATTAGTTAAGTTGATTAAGGCCATGCATTTCAAGTCAATCAAAGCTTGGGAAGGAATGACAACTTTTTAACAGAGCTCATCTCCTTCAAATGAAGTGTTTCTTGAATTTCCTCTGTTGGAACTTGTACAGTTGTAAGCAAGCAATTGATTGTTCCTAGCATTTGCATGAATGTGCATGTGCTTGTGAGTGGCCACTATGTGTGAAGTCTAAGGGGACTACTCCATGTTAATGAGAAGCCAAGGAATTCCTTCAGCAGCATCTGGCATAAGTGTGAATCACATAATTTAAAGCTGCCTACCATGTCCGGTTTCAAATTTTAGGTCTTCTTTCTTCAAAAACATTTTAATCACTAAATATCAAAAGAGGGAAAGTGTTTTCCCTAGTGTTTCAAGTAGCAATTATGAACCGGGTATAATACCACCACCCCCATGTATTCTGATGGTAGAGAATGAACATCGCATGCTCATATTGCTGCTTTCAGGAACTTGAAAAAGCAAACATCCCATTTCCAGGTGTATCCCAATATGATAGTCTCTCATGAGCACAGGTCTGTAATTTACAGATAAAATTATCAGCCAACCTAATTTTTTTCTAATGCTGAATTCTTTGAACATGATGCCCACCTTGTCTTATCAGATAAGAGCTTTGTCTTTTTACACTATTCTTTGTAAAGATTGTTGTGCAGATACTTTAGCAAATCTTCCTTTAATAGTGTTGCCTACCATTTTCATGATCTAAAACAAATAATATCAAAGTTTAAATAAAAGTTTCTTGTATTTTAATTAAATAAAATAATTGACTGGATATTTTAATGACTTCACTAAGTCAAACCCACATCAAGTGTTCATCAATAATTCCGTGATTTTTAAATGAGATTCTGCAAATAAAAAGTGAACCACACCACACATTGAAGACCTAAATATTTAGAAAAAAGCAAATTTGTACTTAAAAATTAAAATTTTAAAGTAAATTAAAATGCCAGGGAAGTGGGAGTGGGGAGGGGAGGAAAGAGAGGAAAGGTGATGGTAAAGGACACTGGAAGCCTGGTGGAGAGTGTGGAGTGGAATATAGATTGAGATACAATGTCAGTACTCAAAAATGAATGTGCCATTGTACATCAATAATACCAATAATTTTTTTAAAAATTAAATTTTCTTCCTCCCTGTGACCAAAATCTTAACAAATTTTAACTTAACATTTTTTATTCCCTGTTTTCAGTTAGGAAATTACAGAAATGTTAAGCTATGGATAGATTTAAAATAGCAATAATCTGGGCATTCAAATTTCCTTAATGTATACATACTATACAACCCACATTAAACTGAAAGCTTCAAAACACCTAAAAATTAGGAGCTCTCATTTTAAGGACTATATTATTTTACCAGAATTATGTTACATCATGCAGACATGAATAACATTGGAATTTTATGTCTAATCTCAGATAGCATAAATATATAAAACAAAAAGGTAATCATGTGATTTCTGTAGAAATGTTTAATCTATATTCACATAGAGAATACAAAATAATTATAATACAAAACTATTTCTAATTAAAGTTACAAGAAGTTTTCAATGAAGCTTAAGATAATGCAATGCTTATGTTAAAAATGTTTTAAGTGAGGTTGGTATGACTCAATTTTCATCAAGAATTTTAATACTTTAATATTCTATTTGCAAATATTACTTGCTTTCTTTTAAACCAGTCTTGGTGTACCAAGGATGACTTTGAAAAGAAAATTTATCTGAAGAGAAGTTATGAACAGAAAAATATTTTCCCTTATAGGAACTCTCCATGCAAATACATATTACCTGCTAACAATATTGTCTCAGCTGTCAATAGCCCTAAAATCTGTGTCTTGTTTGATTATTTTAACATGACATGCAAAATCATCTGCAGGAATGTGGAATTACACTAATATAAATATAGCACTACTCTAGATAGACTTCAATCATTTATTTTCCAGGAATAATCTCAATACACAGCAAACATAGAAAAATAGCAATTCCCTCAAAATATGTAAAAAGCCCTCAAAGTTAACTAATGCAGTTATATACAAGGATTTTATTAAAATGTTTTTAATTTTCTCCCTAGTAGATCAAATGAGTCTCGTTCTGAAACTAAAGAAGTTCTGTTTATCTGTATTTGAAATTTATAAAAGAGATTATTCCCCAAAGAAATAAAAAATTGTAATAGAATAACTCCATTAGAGAAACACATTGAAAAAGTGAAACATTGCAACACTCTTAGTAGATCTAGGTATGATGAGATTTTGAATAGAGACAGACCAGAACATCCATTCAATTAGACCTTGCTTCAGGACAATATACTAGAACCCGGGGCACTAAAATATAGATTTATTATATGTGCTATCTTTATAAGAAAGAACATAATACCTAAAAGAATTATTTAAAAGTAATATCCCTTTTGAGTCATACTCTATATAAAAGGGTATCTGGAAAAAAATGCATCAGTCTTGAGCAATCTAATATCACTAAGTCACAATTTCCTTTTTTTCTCTGGCTTCACTTTTCTGAACACATTTTTGTTGTGTTTTGTTTTATAAAAGTAATCAAACTAAGTAGATTGAAACAAAGAAAGATATTTTCAGACAAATATTTCCCAAGAAAAAAATAATATAAATTAGTCATACATGCTCAGTGATTTCAGCTCTAGAAAATAATATACTTAATCAAAGAATTTGAATTTAATGTATTTATTTTATCTTATCTCTGCTAACTATATTTCTTCAAACATATAATCAATTAATATGTGAAATGATAAATACAAAAATCACAGATAGCAGATATAAAGTGACCTGATTTTCAATGGCTTAAAGGATATACCTAAACATTATCATGCATTTAGAATGACTAAAATCTAAGAAAAAAAAAATTTCAGCAAGAAAATTAATTTTTTCCTCCTTCAAAGTAAAGAACATATAAGCTAAACTATAGTTCTACTAAAAAGTTACAAATTTCCGCTGTTATATGATATTTTACTCTATTAGAAGAGTTGAAAACTAAAGGAAAAATGTTGTTTTGCAAATAACAATGTGATTATTGCTCTTTTAAACAGTGGTTAAATATTTAGTTTTAAAATGTTAACTCAATCTTTCTTGTAATAATCTTAAATAAAAACCATGTCATTATTCCTACAATTATTCCTGTTTTATTGGGGCAAATTTGCTCTTGAAAGCAATTTCAGAAATATATTCATTTATAATATTCTTACGAGGTCTTGTGATTTTGAAATGTGGCATATTATTCAGCTTTGGGTCTTTGATGTGTGTTTTCCACTCACTCCATGCTCCAACAATTCTGTCATACAGAGAACTGAAAATTAAGTTATTCTCACCAGCAATACTCCCCCACAAAGAATCTATCAAACCATAGATATAAACTGCAGAACAATTCCTGCCAGGTTTCTCATGCAAATGCTGCAGAAAAACTTACAAGAGCACTTTAAGATATTGAGAACCCTTCAATACAACCCAGTATAATAACTTTTACTTGCTAATTTCTATGGGTCAGTTGCAAAGGAATAGACCTGTCAATCAGTTTCAGATGTAGCAGAATTTGTCTGTCTACAAACAGGGATACTTTGTCGTTGCCATAGAGACTAATCCTCCACTTTCCTTCTGTTGACACAGCTAGTCACAGTATAAACTACCTGATCACACTTTTAATAGGCAGCTGACTAGAGTACCATAAAATGCTCAAATCAAGTTTGTAACACTTGAGGCACACACTGTTGTTCTTGTTTTTTAATATTATAATTTAGACCTTGTCATATATTAAAAGTCTTATTTTTTTCCTTTACCTAATCAAGATATAGAAAAATAGTTAACTATTGCTTGGTTAAATGTCAAGTTAAATACTAAATCCAGCAAAATGTACAAGAAAGTGATATGAATAAAATATATTTCATAATGACTAGAATACTTTTCAATGTATCTTCACAGTTTAATAAATATGATATACTTCTTTGTTCTTTTAAATTGTCTTTCATATATACAGCCATGTCACCAGGCTGTCCAGCAATTGCAGACATTAAAATGAATTTCAGTCTTTAAAACTATTGTCAGGAGGATGTTTACATTTTTAAAAATTCAAAATTGACAAAAGGGAAATTTGTATTCAATTTTTAAGATTCACATAAGTTTGGGCAGCCATAGTGTATGCTTTCTTTTCAACTAATCTGACCATAGACTGTAGCCAGTTTTAGTATTACCAAAATATTTAACATTTCCTATGAACAAAATGTTTTCATTTTAAAGTACAAATAGTTAATCCTTAGCTCTGGACAAGTACAGCTTGATTCCTAAATCACTTAAGACAGTTGTCTGAATCGCTATAAAATCTTTCCTAGATTTCAATATGTTGCTTATAACTGCTTTCTTTGAAGAATTAATTTCTTTGAAAGTTGGAACATTAGAAAGTTACAAGTAAGATTTCCAAAGGTTATTGAACTACAACAGCATGCCCTTTCAAGATAGTTGATGAAAAGTTTGTAGTGACTTCTTCAATTAAGAAAGAAAATTGATGTGGATCATTAATTACGTCAGTAGAAATCATAAATCATCACTGAGTGCTGCTATTAATTATTTTTAAATCATGTGAAGAAAAATGACAGACACAAGATAAATCCACAGGCTCTTAAGATGAGAGGAATATGGGAGGAAAAATATGAAGAAAGGATAATACAAATTTAAAAATTCATAATTAATAGCTACCTTATTTTTTTTAGATCTGTATGAAAAAATATATTGGGACTATTTAAAACATGAACATATACATCTTCGTTAGTCCAGTAACATGAGTTTCAATAGTTGATTATTTACGCATTTTATTAATTCACATCACACGAGTACAAAGTGAAATAAAAATTCTCAGTCCAGATGCAATTTTTTTTAGAATAACAGTGAGAAATGGCTAAGCATGTGTTTCAGTTAGATGAATAAATATTATTTTCAACAGTTTTTGTCCTTGGATTATTTAATTAAAAAAACATATATTTTCTTAAACACACACACACAACTTTTAAAAAGTCTTTCTATTTTAAAGTGACTTTAATAAATAAAACTACAGTGCTAATTTTCAGAGTTAATGGCTTAAATAGTTAAACAATATTTACATTACAGATGCTTTATAAGTTCCAATATACATCCCTTTGATTTCCTCACTCTTGCATGGTCAAACATCCCCCTATATGGAATCACAAATAGCCTATCCTCTAGTACTATATTTGCCTATATTTAAATAAAAAGTCAAATGTCGAAATAGATATTTTAGAGATAATATACCTGAACGACTGTTTTTAAAGTCTCATCAATAAATTTAAGTAATTTATTTCGATTTTTAATTAATCTTAAATAGTGTAATTGGAGGCAGTTCTAATACTTAATACTCATCTCTACTCACTCATCCCTTTCTTCCATACACACACACACACACACACACACACACACACACCACCCATTCTATCTTCTGGATGTATCACAGCCTGTATCTCACATCTGACTCAAAACATATAGCTACAATATCAACCTCTCTCCAAAGCTGTCTCACGGTCCCACTTCTCCCTGAGCAAAACAATCAAGATGCTCCAACAGAAATTCAAAAGTAATTCATGTCCAGAAAAGGAATTATTGTCTTTCCAAGCTTAGTTCTCTATTTTTGTATCCCAAGTTGTAAGGGTGGTACTAATCTATCCTAGTAAATTGGCTCAAAATTTTTGCTTACCAAAGACCTCCTTTTTCTTTAACTATGACATGTAGCTCTTGTCAAGTTTGGTTTCATCCTTCCTTTTCTTCCCCTGCATTCCCTGGATCTCAATCTTTATCCAGTCCATTACTTTCTTTTCCCTTTTCTATTTCAATAGCTCCATAATTAGTACCCTACCTATTACATTTTCATCCCAATATTTAATTTTCCCATTTTTGCCTCATGAATTTATTTAAAACACACTTCTAAATCTTATCCACTACCCAAAAAACTTTCAGAGGTACATACTTAGAACAGAATAAATTTCAAATTAAAATATTTGAGAGATCAAATACAAACAAATCAAAGAAAAAAATATTGCCTATTGGTGTATCATTCATTCATAATAAGTACAGCCTCACACCTTGATAAATGCAAATACTACAACAATCCTACCGCCAAAAGTTTAGTTATCATCCATAATTATCCACCCTTCTACTTCCCAGCTCTGTCCCACTTCCCCTTGGAAACAACCATTTTGTTCTCAGTCTAAGAATATGGTTTTTTGCTGAATAATGTTTCAGATACTCAACCCGATATTCAATACTGATGACATTCCTAAATCTAGCTACAGTATCACTTTCTTATATGATTGTCATGTCCTATTCCCTTCTCTAGGGCATGTAATGATGTGGAAAGAGAATGATGGGGACATAACATAAGTAGGAAAACCAAGACTTTTGTTGACTTTGCTCATTAACATACTCCACGGCCTGCAACATCAATTGTTAAAAAAAAAAAAAAAAAAACCTTGCATTCTAGGCCATTATATTGTGAATATACAGCTCATGATTTATACATATATATGTGTGTGTGTGTATATATATATAAACTTATATGTTAACTCTCTAATTAAACTTGCCTCTAACCAATATATAAATTTTGCTTATGCAGAAGGATCTGTCCTTTCTTCCTGCTAGCATTTCCAAATTCTACTGACTTTTCAAAATTTCTCTTATTATTATAATTACTGTTTTACTAGTCTATAATAATATATAAATTTCAGATTCACATCTCAATGTGCATATCTCACTGTACCCACCATGAGAGTACTAGTACCAGTCACCACTATCATTTTTACACTTTCAACCCCTGGTTTCCTATCCATCTCCCAAATCCTGTCAACAAGTGATGGTAGAAAATTGGAAAATTAAGAATAATGGAAGTTCTAAAAAGTAAAGAAAGAGATAAAGGAGCAGAAAGCTAAGAAAATAATAGCTGGATCAATAATAAGGGCCATAAAATAGCAAACTTTTGTGAAGAACTAAACATGGAAATCCAAAGAGTTATAGTATACCTAAAATTCTAAGTGCAAAAAGATATTGTAAAAGGAACAAAAGTAAACAATAAAGAAATGAATTAAAGACTGCTGGGAGGGACAAGTAAAATACAAAGGCACCCCCATCAGGCCATCATCAGATTTCTCAGGAGACATCTTATAGACTAAGAGAGGAATGACTTATCCAAAATATAAAAGATCAAAACTACCATCCTAAAACTTCCTACCTCGCAAAATTACCACCTGATAGAGAAATAGATTTTCCCAGACAAACAAAAGCTAATGGATTTTACCACCACCATACCTGCCTTAACAAAATATTGTAAGAAGTTCTTGAACCTGAGACAACAACTTACACACAACCATGTGTAAGTTTACCAATAGAAAAATAGGAGAATAAAAAAGAATAATGTGAGACAACAAAAAAGCAATATGGTGAGGAAGAAAAGGACAAATCTGTATATATAAGTGAAGAATCCACTCCGACACAAAAACACTATCTCAAATAAGAGTTTCATAAAATCCTTATGGCAACAACTAAAAAATCTTGAGCAGTGATTAAAAAAAAGAAAGAAACTGAGAGAATCACCATGGGGAAAAAAAAAAAAAAACAATCAGAAACACACAGAAAACACAACAGAAATCTCGTAAAATCAAAAAACAAATGTTAAAATGGCAAAAATAAATTCTGATATATCAATAATCATCTTTAAATGTACTGGACTCACCAATCAGAAGACACAGAGTAGCTGGATGGATCAAAAAAAAGGTCCTTATCTATATTATCTACAGACAATGTAAATCAGTTCTAAAGACAAATATAGACTAATAATGAAAGGTTAGAGTAGACTTTATCATGCATATGGTAGTGAGAAAAAGGCAGGAACACTATACTCAAATAATAAAGGATAAAGCAAAAAAAGGTATTAAGACAAAGAGACTGTCACTATATAACAATAAAGGAGTCAGTTCATCAAGAAGATATAATAGTCATCAATATTTATGTTTCCAAAACTGGAGAGCCCAAATACATTTAAAAAAATAATAAAACACCTAGAGGGAGAAATTGACAGAAACATAAAACCAGTTGAGGGCTTTAACCTGGAATTCATGGCTTAAATGACATATTAAATCAGAAGGACTTAACAGACATTTAGAGAACTATAGAACATTTAATCTCAAAAAAGCAAAATAAGCATTATTTTCAAGTAGACATGAAACATTCTAATGAATAGACCACAGATTCAGACACAAAATAGGTCTCAATAAATATATTAAGATTGAAATCATACCAAGCATCTTTTATCACAATTATGTAAAGCTAAAATTCAATCAGAAAATGAAAATTAGAAAAATCTCAAACATAGAAACTAAAGAACATGCTATGAATAACTCAGGTCAATAAGGAAATAAAGTGATAAATAAATAAATAATTACCTGGATAAAAAAGAAAGTGAAGACATGAGCTATCATGGGATGTAGTAAAAGCAGTACAAAGAGGAAAGTTTATATAACAACATTAAAAAGCAAGAAAAGCTTCAAACATTTCAATTTTACATCAGAAAGAAATAAAAAAGGAATTAATGAAACCAAAAGTCAGTAGAAGGAAGGAAATAATAACAATTAAGTAGAAATATATGAAATAGAAATAAAAAAGACAACTGAAAATATCAATGATATAAGAACTGGGTTTTTGTACAGATTAACCAAACTGATAAATTTTTAGTTAGGTTTGCAAAAAAAATTTAACTAAATAACTAACAAATAAAAAAAAATTCTAATTACAAATCAGAAATAAAGTTACAACAGATAACAAAGAAATAAAAAAGGATCATAAAAACTACTAGGGACATCTATATGCCAACAATCGAAAAATCTAGAAGTGGATAAATTCTTAGAATCATGCATTCTAAGACTAAAGCAAGAAGCAAATCACAAGTAAAGAAATTGGAACACTAACCAACAGTCTACAAACACAAAATTCCAGGACCAGATGGCTTACTGACTAAGTTCTACCAAATTTTCAAAGAAGCTGTTATATATTAAACATTATACATAATATAATATATACAAATATATATACATATATCCTATCCTTCCCAAACATTAAAAATAATAAATGAGAAGGAAATACTGCTACACTAAGATTGATAGCCCAATGTTACCCTGATTCCAAAATCATAAAAGGACATAACAAAACAAATAAACTAAAGACCAAATATCTCTAATAAACATTAACGCAAAAATCCAAAGAATGTAGAGAATTCAATATATTCAAAGAATCACACATCATGACAAAGTAGGGTTTGTTACAGGGGTATAAGGAATGTTCAACAAACACGAATAAATTAATGTAATGCACAACATCAACATATGAAAACACAAAAATCATGATATAAATAGATGTTGAAAACCATATGACAAGATTAAACACAAATTCATGAAAAAACTTTCAATAAAATGGAAATAAAAAGAGTGTAACTCAACATACTAATAAAGACCACACGTGAAAGTTCCATAACTAATATCCTATTCAATGATGAAAAACTAAAATATTGTCCTTTAAGATCAGAAAAAGATAGGGACAATATTCACACCACTATAGTTCAACAAAATATTGAAAGTCTTAGCAAGAATTATTAAAAGATTAATTAAAATCAGAAGCTATGAGGCAAGCAAAAGATATTAAAGGAATCCAAACTAGGAAAGAAGTAAAATTAACACTATTTGTAGATAACATAACAATATACATAGGTAACTCTGAAGAAAATCCCCCCAAAAAAACTACTAGATGTAATAAATGAATAAAGTGGGAGGGAATAAAATCAAAGTACAAAAATTTTCTGCATTTCTATATGCAAACAATGAATTAGAAGAGTTATTAAGAAAAATCCTACTTATAATCACATCAAAGGAATAAATAACATCGGGGAATAAACTTAATAGAATCGAAAGATCTGTATACTAAAATGGTATGATACACAAAGGGAATACACAAAAAATATAAAGACATTCCTTGATAGCAGATTAGAAGAGTTATTAGAGTTAAAATATCTATATTACCTAAAGCAATACATAGATTCAATACAATTCCTATCAAAATTCTAACAGTACTTAAATTTATATAGAACAACAAAAGACACCAAATAGCCAAAGCAATTCTGAGAAAAACAAAAATGAAGCTATAATACCCTCCAACTTTAATTATACAACAAAGCAATAGTAAACAAAATAGTATGGCATTAGAATTAAAAATGAAGACACAAATTAATGGAATAGAATTGCAAACCCAGAAATAAATTAATACCTATGGACAGTTACAACAAATGAGCTAAGAGCATACGATTGAGAAAGACTTTTTAACAAATGGTATTGAGAAAAGTGGAGAGACATATGCAAAAAATAAATAAATAAATAAAACTAGGTCACTGTCTAACATTATATACAAAAATTAATATGAAATAGATTAAAGACTGGATATAAGACATGAAGGAATAAAATAATAGAAAAGAACATAGGTGATATGCTCTATGTCATCAGACTTAAAAGATATCTTTGGGGAATCAACTCCACTTTAAGGAAAACAAAGTCAAAAAATGGGACTATGCCAAATTAGTTTTTGCATAGCAAAAGTAACTGTATAAGAATAAAAGATATGCTAACAGATGAACATATTTGCACATCATATATCCAACAAGGAATTAATATCCAAAATATATAAAGAGTTTATAAAATTCAACAACAGAAAATTAAACAATCCAATTTAAAAATTGGGCAGAAAATCTTAATGGGCACTTCTCCAAAGAAGATATACAGATGTCCCACAGGCACATGAAAAGATGTTCCACCTCTCTTGCTATTAGGAAAATGTAAATAAAAAACAAAAATCACCTGACACCCAAGAGAATGGCTATTATACAAAATATGCAACAATAAGTTTTAGCAAGGACACAGATAAAAGGGAACTCATATACTGTTGGTAGAAGTCTAAGCTGGTGCAACCATTACCAAAAGTAATATGAGCATTCCTCAAAAAATTGACAATGGAAATCACAGATGATCTAGTCTTTCCACTTCTGGGAATTTCTCTGAAAAAAATGTAATAACAATTAAAAGAGATACATGCACCCCTACATCAACTGCAGTATTATTACAATGGCCAAGCACATATGGGAAAATATGTGAATAAACAATAAACGGTCTCTCAATAGATAGATATTTTATATATACATACATTATATATATATATATATATATATACACACAGAGAGAGAGACAGAGACAGAGAAAGGGGAATACTACTTAGCTATCAAAAGATAAAATTCTGATGTTTACAACAATGGTTTTACCTAATGGGAATTATGCTTAGTGAGATAAGCCAGAAGAAAAAAGGCAGATAGACATTGTAAGATTTTACTAATATGTGGTATATAGAGAAGCCAAACAATTAAATGAACTAAATCAAACAAAAGTAGGCATTGAGTACATAAAATCAAATTAGTAGTTGCAAGGAAGAAGGGAAGTGGGGCAAGCAGACAAATTTGACGGCAAGGATCAATTACATGGTAAAAGAACTCAACTGGTGATGACAAACAATGTATTATATACAGGTGCTGATTTTCAATAACGCATGCCTTAAACCTGTATAATGCTTGATGCAATGTTCCTTCAATAAAATTTTAAAATATAATACATGCATAAGATATGAACAGACCTCACCGAAGATATATAGAGAACAAACATATGAAAAGATGCTCAATATCTTGCTTTTAGAGCATTGTAAATTAAACTAATGTTATATCTACCACTGTACAAATATTAGAATGCCTAAAATCTCAAACCCTGACAATAGGCATTTTTATTCATTGCTAGTAAGAATATATCATAATAAAGTCATTTTAGAAGACAATTAGCTGTTTCTAACAAAGCTAAGAACAGTCTTACCATACAGTCTTGCAATCACATCCATAAGTATTTAGCCAACTGATCTGAAAAAAATGCAGATGGTGATAGTAAACCTGGAAGAAACTAAGATGTCCTTCAATAGACTAAGGCATAAACAAACCACAAAATAAAATGGGATGGCATTTAGTGATAAATAAATAAGCCATCAAGTCACAAAAAGAATGTATCTAAAACATATATTGCTAAGTAAACAAAGCCAGTGTGATTCCAATTAAATGAAATTCTAGAATAGTTTACCAATAAAAGAATCAGTAATTGCCAGGAGAAAGAAAAGGTTGAATAGGCAAAGCTCAAGATTTTTAGAAAAATGACACTATTCTGTATGATACTTAAAATGGTAGCGGCATAATACTATCTATTGTCAATATTCATAGTATCTGTAAAACAAATAATGAACCCTGTTGTATGCAAACTTTCAATAAATTGTTTGACGCAAGTGATCTCTCAGGGAAAAGAGCTGAAAACAATGATCTAACTATATTATAAATGTATACAATAAACCTCACTTTGGAAATAAGTGGTGACTATAAGACTAAAAATAAAAGAAACTACACAAGAACTATACTCTGAGTAATAAGGTTCTTTCCTAGGACAACATATGTTTACAATTCTAATATATCAATGCATGTGTACAGGAATTGAACAATTAAGTCAATGGAAAGTGGATGGGGGACGCTAGGCTTCCCACTAAGCAGCGAGGGATTACTGATTGAGAAGCGAAGAGAGCTAAAATAATACACATAGCCAAAGATGAGAGTTGCAGACATCAGTATGAACTCATGTTAAGCTAAACAAAGATTCAGATGACTACATATAGAAATGTTATATATATATACATATATGTGTGTGTGCATATGTACGCATATACATACATATATATAGTTAGTACACCCATATATATTTCCTTTCTATGTCAACTAAAAGGGCCTAGAAACAAGAACACCTCATGATCAAGGAGCAAACCTTGTGCCTAGATCTTAGTTTCTAATGTCATCTTTCAATGTAAAGAATCAGCCTCTGTGGGAAAATAGCTATTTCTATGACAGGATCTAGAAATTTGCAAGATAAACTTGAAAGTACCAATGGCCAAGAGTGCAACAATTTGGGCACAGTAATGAGTACATTGGTATTGACTTATAACATAACATGTAAAATAAAAATTAAAAATAAAATATAAATACAAATGATTCAATACAAAGGGAATAATAGATAAATCTCCAATGCAGATTCAAAATAATTGATTTAAATACTTCACCCTCCAAAAGGAGAAGCATAACTCCTCATGTCCTTCTACAGAGTTCAGTAAGGAAAGAGGAAAAATAGTAACTTTATAGTAAACTTTAACAAACATCAACTTCAGCCAGGTAACTGACACTAATTTCATCAATAACTCTTGCTGATAGCATATACTCTTGGATTAATGTGATGTCATGAAAACAGCACTTTAATTCTCTGATCTGCCTTCCAAAATGTACACCACCAGTCTAATCATGTGAAAAATATCAGAAAATTCTCCACTGAGGGACATTCCACAAAATGCCTAAGGAGCACTTCTCAAAACTATCAAAGTCATCAAAAACTAGGATAGTCTAAGACACTGTCACAGTCAAGAATGGCCTAAGTAGACATGAACACAAAGTATAATGTGGAGTACAGGATGTGATCTGGGAACAGACATGGAAAATCTGAATAAAGTATGCACTTTAGTTAATGTATCAATAATGACTCATTCATTATAATCAATGTACCAAACTAAGAAGGTAATGATAGGGAAACCTGGGTATGGGATATACAGGAATCTTCTATAATATCTCTATAACTTTTTAATAAATATAAAACTATTCTAAAATAAAAGGATTTTTTTCTTTAAAATGATAAGATTAGAAATAGATAAAACTATGTCCTAAAATCTGTCACGCACTTTCCCTCAAGAATGTTCTGCTGAACAACGGAAACAAATTGGACCCAGTGAAGGTTCCAGAAGGGCTTTGCTACAGCATCCTGTTGATTCAAATGATTGAGTTTGTGGCTCTCAAATAAAGGGGGAAAAGTTCAGAGCATAAAGATCAGCTTCCAAGAACCAAAGTTAATAGGTTTCAAGCTACAGCTAGGCAAGCTCTTTAGTTGTATTTCCTTGCACAGAGAAACAGACTGAGTTTCTACCAAGACTTGTAGAGAACTGAAAAGTTAAATAAGCAATCTGGCTAACAACTGCTTATTACTGTGCACTCTGTAGAGGAATCACAAGGCCTCCAGATATGCACCATGAAAATCTGGTGTACAGCTATTAAGAGGGAGCACTCACCAAGGTCCAGTGTAGGTACGACGATCATAACATAGGGCATAGAAACTCATTGCAGAGAGAGCAGCCCAGGAGCTGCTGGGACAGAAAGTCCCACTGCATTTTTTGAAGTTACTATGAACTCACAATTATTAGATTCAGTATCTTTGAACTCCAATAGTTATAAGTAAGCGAAAGCTAAAATTCAGTTTTCATGGCCTTGAAAGACTAAGACCAAATTCTGCCACACGTGTATATTTTATTACATGTATTATTAAACAAGCTTTCCTGTAAGTATGATGAAGTTTCAGTTGCCATTCTTCCCAAGTGTTCTGACTCCACCATGGAAGGATCATCTGAGACAAACACTTTAGCAACAGGATTCAACTGTACTTAGAGTTGGATTAAGTCCCACCATATGTGTCTAAACACAAAATGACACAAAAATCTCAGGCCTAGTGAGCCATTTTGAAGGGCATTGGAAACAAATAGAAAGGAAAGTCTCCTGAAGTCACTTGATTCTTAGGTCCTGTTCATGCAAGGGCAGAGGTGACTATATAACATTTCCAACAGCTACCATATCTTAAACATCACTTATTTCACGAATGAGTAATCATTTCTAAAGTCGATTATCTTAATTAATAAGTCTTTTGTTGGTTGTGAGATAAAGATAATTGAAGAGCTTATCGTAGCTACAGGGGCGGGGGTGAGTTCTAATGTCTAGAGAGCTTCAAATATTAACCATTACTCACAGAATATATATTAAAACTGACACAAATGCATATAGCACCATGCTTTAAATAAAGCATATTAGAGTGCAAACCTGATTTTTTCTCATCATTGTGTATTTGGGATGTAAGGAACAGATAAGATTGGGTTTAGATCATTTATATGGGAAAACACATATAGGTCAGTGAAGAGAATTTTTGATCATCTCGGAATTCTGGACTTTGAGTTAGATGAAATAAGGTGAGCCTTAAAGAGTTTTCTCCTTTGGAGAAAAGGGAAAATATCTAATCTTCCAATATTATTCATTTATTTAATATGAAAATAAAACTATAGTCTGGGATTATCTTATATTCCAATATTCTAGAGTCAGTAAGCTGAAGGACAAAAATACCACTTTTTTAAAAATAGCTTAACTGCTTCGAGTCTCCAGACATCCTTGAAAGACAATGGAGCCTGGAATGTACACACAAAAAATATAGTGTAAAAATTATTAAAATTGGACTGACAGTAAGATGCTTTAATTTTGTCAATGACATAAAGTCAAAACAACTCATATATATACTAACTCATAAAATATTTTAAGGTCCAAAAAATTTTTAATAAAATATCCTGTGATCTGCTACCTCACCTCTTTCCATTTTTTACTCAATAACACAATCTCACTAGGTCCTCCTTGTCTACTAAATCTAAAACTAACATCCTCAATATTCTCTTTGTCTATATGCTTTACTTGTCAGTCTCAAGTATTGTCATACAAATTCCTTGAGGGTAGAATTTTTCTCTATTTACTTCACTGTTACATGCCACTGTTTTATATATATATATATATATATATATATATATATATATATATAAGTAACTAACAAATAGTACAAACTAATTTTCTGATTAAATTAAAATTTTCTCTTTTGGACATGATGATAGATCATTATTGTAATATGCTGTTTAATTGTAAAATTAGGAAAAATAACAAGCTTCTTTTGTCATTAAAAATATCAATACTTTAAAATTTTATGTAAAAGGAAAATGGGAACAGACAAAAAAGACAAACCTCTGGGCAATTATGCTAAAGTACGGATATTTAAAGTAGATCTATTACTTTTCTATTGTCTTGAAAATATAAATTATCTTCCTATAAATGAAATTAGTTTGCTAATATAATAACAATTCATTTTTAGTGCTTTAAAGAAGACTAAAAAAATTTCAAACTGATTTACTAGCATTCTAAAATTTTTCTCCTAGTATACAGAAATACATTATGAAGAGGTCGTTGATGATTATTCACTTAACTATTCTCTGCAGTAAGATATACATTCAAAGCTATAAGACGAAAAGGACATTTTTATTAAAATAAAAATAGAAGAAAATTATGATTATGACCAAAGGCCTAAGTAAGCAAACATGTTCCAAACCAAGAACTGGAAAACCTCTCGCCTCTCTTTCCCAGTAACATTTTCACTACTAGACACAGAATTAGAATCATAAACACAACAAACATAAATTCTATTTATATGACAAACATCCATACTGATCTTACAAAGTGAAAGCAAGACAGTAAAAGTGACTAAGAGTGGAATTATTTCAGAATAATATCCTGGGTTTTTCACTTACTACCTTTGAATTCTTGGAAAAGTTACTTAACATCTTTGATCAAGAGCTTCAGCTTGTTCCTCTGCAAGCGAAGAGGAGCATTTAGGTAAACTTTCCTCTCCAATTGTTAAAGACTAATGATATAATTTCTGTCAAATACCTGACATGGTGTCTGCCTTGATATTTTTCCTTAAACTCTAGGTCTATTTAACTAACCTACAGCTAAGCCACAAATCCTCCTATTAATGCATATCCTTTGCTATACTGAAAACACAGGTTAATTAGAAAGGATCAGAGTTCTGGTCAAAAGACTTCAATATTGGTAAACTTCATTTCATGAATAGTATTACTTATAAAACTTGATTTAAGAGATCTAGGATATATCAGTATGTTCCCTTAACAGACAGCAGCACATTCCCAAGAGGAGGCGGAATTTTTTCTAAAGACAAGAAGATATAAATGAAAATATAGAGTAACAAATTATAAATTACATAGAAAATAAAACGTTGACATCAGTGACACTCACATAAAGACCCTTAAAATGAGTCAAAGTACCAATACTAGAATGAAGTACTAGTAAACAGTTCATTTTCTTGGAGGTAAACTTGTAGAACTATCTTGTAAATTATCTGACACTTTGCAAGCAATCTGCCATCCCACATCAAATTTCTCAAACATTTTTACTCACTCTGTTTTCTAAAGGTGTATACTGTGTCTGAAGCTATCATTTCATCCTAGATGGTTTAATCCCCAACTAAATAATCAATTTTTGTAAGTGGAACCCCAGGGGTCAATTATGACATACCTTTTGTCATATCACACTTACATATCAAACTTGATTATAGTTGTTTCCATTTCTCCCACTAGGAGTAATACAATAAATGAGAAGTTGGTCTATCAGTATATTTAGATTCCATTCTTAGAAACTGAATGTTTATATACACCCTCAGCATCTTTAAAGTGGTCCTGAAATTTGAACTGAGGAAATGGGTGTCCCAGAATATTAGACCTACTGGGGTAGGCTTGTTAAAAGGTTGTGTTATTTTCCTTGGTTTCTAAAGTTTTAAAGTAGGAAACACTAGTTTAGAAGTATTTTACCACTATAATATGGATGCTTCTGTTCTTTTTTCAGCCTTTACTTACATAGCAAAATTGGCAGGTTAGATATATACTTCTCTCTAGTTCCAAATCCTTTATGTCCTCCTTGTAGCTGGAAAGCATTCCTTGTGCCAGTTATCACTTGCAAAAAAAAAAAAAAGGAAAAAGGATTCAAAGGTTACTGACCACAGTTCCAAAGTCAATGTTACATTTCTCATCCATATACCAAAGAACACTGGCTAATTTGCAAGAAAGCCAACCAGACCCCTGGGCCAAGCTACAATCAGCATCAAATCAGTATTTACCATCAGCAGGAATTCACAAAGGATTCTTTAGTACTGATGAACAGCCAGGTTACCTTAAACAAATACTATTAATGCCTTAAATAATTTAACATGTTTAAAGACTATATACAGTTCATGTTAATAAATTTCATTAGAGCCACATACATTTTTATTTTTATTTAGTAAGCTACTATTCTTTCATGAGTGCCTTTATCTATGTCTTTCACATTTATATTAAAATATAAATATTAAAGCTAATCTCAGTGTAAAATATATACATTTGGGTTTTGTTCTTTAATTATATTGAAAGGATATTGCATTATAACTTGTATGTAATACAACTTTTATTGTACAACTTGTACAATATAACTCTTATGTAATGTATGTAATACATTAAGTTCATTACCAGTCGTGCAAATCTATCCCTCATGATATAATTGACCTCTTTTATCTGATTTACCCCTTCCCCTCTAGTAGCCGCTAATTTGAGTCTATAGACTAAAAGTTTAGTGGTTTAATTTGTTTGGTTTCTTTATATGGCACATATGCATAAAATCATAAGCTGTTTGTCTTTCTTCTCTGATTTACCTCACTAACGATAATTCCCTCTAAGCCCATGTGTATCACTGCAAATGACAGGGCTTTATATTTTTAACAGCTGAGTAAAAGTCCATTGTGCATATATATACCACATCTTTCTTATCCATCTGTCCATTTTCTCAAAATTTTGAGGAATCTTCATTTTAGTTTCCGTAGTGGTTGCACCACTTTATAATTCCAACAGCAGTGGAAAATTGTTCCCTTATCTCCTCATCCTCTCCAGATTTGTCTCCAATCTTTTGGATAATTGCTATTCTCGCAAGTGAGACATCTCATGTATTGATTTGCAATTTCCTAGTAACAAGGGATGTGAAGCATCTTTACATATGCCTATTAACCATATGCATGTCTTCTTTAGCGAGTATCTATTCATATTTGCCCATTTTTAATGGGACTGTTTTGGTATTTTATTGAGTTTTTCTTGGCATATTTTGGATATTAACTCCTTTTGGGATATATGATATATAAATATTTTCACCATTCAGTAGAGTATCTTTTCATTTTGATGATAGATTCTTTTGTTGTTCCAAAGATTATCTGTTTTAAGTGATTTATTTATGCTGACTTTGGTTCCTTTACTGTGGAATTGAGTTTCCAAGGGTATCCTTAAGTCAATGAACAGAGAGTATTAACTGTGTTTTTTTCTGTGTATTTATGATTTCAGGTCTTACATTTGAGTCTTTAACCCATTTTGAAAACTGTTTGACTGATGTTATAGTAATTTAATTTAATCCTTTTGCATGTGGTTCTTCAGTTTTCCCAACACCATTTATTGAAGAGACTGCCCTTGTCCCAATGTGCACCCTTCATGTCTTTGTAACAATTTAGTTGCCCATGTATGCTGGGTGTGTTTCTGGTATCTCACTTTTGTTCCAGTAATCTGTTTCTGTTTCTATTCTAATACTATGATAATTTGACTATTCCTTTTCAGTGTAGTTTGAGTCAGGGAGTTATACCTAACTTGTTATACCTAACTTGTGCTTTTTTTGTACATTTTATTCTCAGGATTGCTTTGACTATTTGGGGCCTTTTGCAGTTCCAAGTAAATTTTATGATTTTTGTTCTATTTATATGAAGAATGTCTTGAGATTTTGATGGAATTTTCATTAGATCTGCATATCGCTTTAAGTAATATCTTATCAATGTTAATTCTCTAATCCATGATCATGGATTATCTTTCCATTTCTTTGTGTCTTCTACTTCTTGTAACATTGTTTTGTTTTCTGAGTACAGGTCTTTCACTTTTATTTTTGTCTTTTAGTTATTAGTGGGTGTCTTAAAGGAGAACTTTTTAGCCGAGACTTTTAATAATGACTCTGGGACTCATGATAAAACAGACCAGTGATGGCTTTTTTTAGGATAGTTTCAGTATCACTCATTCATATTGAACATGGGTCTGATGTTCTGGGGTTCCCGTTTCCCATTTTATTTGAAGTTTCACTATCCCTTCAAAGATGCTTAGGGTATATACAAACATCAAATTTTTCAGAGTGGATTTCAAATATGTCAGACCCACTCCTCTTTCCTCTCATGATGTTACTGCCTAGTGGGAGAGATGGGAAGCAATTACAATCAAATGTGATATGGGCCAAGTTGTGGATTATATATATGCTATAGGGTCCCCTTCAGTAGATAAAATCACTACTCCAATGGGATATAAATGCATGTTACGGTGAGGTTTAAATCTCCTTTAAACTTATGAACTGTCCAAAGACTTCTCAAAGGCTATTTTTGTTTACTTTAACGTTCTTTATATCATTCTGACAAGCATCATATATTCCATGGAATATCTTGTAGTAACTTCTTTAACAGTAACTGTTTCATGTTCTTTACATCTTATACTCATGATATATCCTGGAAGAATCATCTAGAATAAATGCTATAAATTAGGAATAATGTTACCACATATTAATTCTAAATAGATGTTATTGCCTAATTGAACAATACTCGAAACCTGATTTGTGTATCATAACCACTCTAAAAATCAAAAAAGGAAACTTTTTACTGAACTAGAAAACAAAGAATCAAGCAACATTAAATGTGGTAGCTTGAATACTGGAAACACAGGAGCACTAAAGAATCTAAATTCTTCATTATAGTCAATTGCAAGGTTCTCTTTCCATGAAAGACTTTCAAATGATGTGTTCTCAAATACCTCTTTTCATTCTTCTCTTGGTATCAGATACCATTCCTTGCATTATTGGATTAAACTTTTCCCCTTAATATGTATAGCTGTGAACTTCATAACCAGCTAACCTACATCTAAAACAATAAATTAAATAATAAATATTTGGGTCAATGTACTGGAGCAATTGCTTTGATTCCGGCATTATTTCTATTCCTGTTTATGAGCTTATCTGGGGATAATAGTAAAAAGACTTCTGCTTTTATTTACACCAATAAGACCATTTTTATACTCAACCAGACAATATTTTTTAAAACAATCTTTAGAGTAAAATTAATGGGGTAGGATAAGTATCTAAGGAAAAATACAAAAGAAACCAAGATCTTTTTTAAATATCTAGTCATTGTATTTTATTATTTGTTGATTTTAGAGCTCAGATAACATGTGAAAGAAAATCATGATTGCAAACATTAAATCAACCAGAGCATTATACTCACTGTTGATTCAAGCTAACAGAGGAGAGAGAGAGAGAGCGAGAGAGAGAGAGAGAGAGAGAGAGAGAGAGAGAGAGAGAGAGAGAGAGAGAGAGAGAGAGAGAGAGAGAGAGAACTACAAAAATGTGAGTTTTTTTACATGAAAGTGGAAAGAATTTCATGTTGCTGGCTAAATGGTTGAGTGAATAACCTGGGTCAGAACACATGCCTCTTTTCAGCATCTCGGGGTGCTCTGTGATGTTTAGGAATACTATATTGAAAAGTGAGACAAGAGGTCTACCCTGACATAGACAAAAGCACAACCCTAAGCAACTATAAGATAATTAGCCATTCCCATTACCATTCTTCATAAAATAACATAATTTATAGAAAAATTACAAGCATGAATGGATTATACTGGGATAATGACTAGGACCATAAATATTACTAAGTAATCAGACAGCTCTAGTGTCATGAAATTGTAGATGTATATAGTGAAAGGTTAGCATCCAAAATAGTGCTGTCCAGATAAAAGACACAATAATTATGACTTTTTATTTTTTCTCACCTGTGCATTGTCCGTGAAGTTTACCTTCACATATCAATTCCAACAATTCTAAATGATTTGCTGGACAAGGGAAAGAGAATAGAAATGATAACATTCTATAGAAGATCTCATGTCCACATCACCTAATGATCTTCTTTTCCTGAATAATTTTTTGGGGGTCCTCATAAGGCCCTTGTTTCCTAGTTCTTTTCTTTATTTATCCTGGTTCTATGTCTCAGGCAAGAAGTGGTCTCATTGTTATCTAGGAAATTAAGATACTTAAGGACTCTCAGAAAATGTGTAGCATTACTGAAAAACTACACCAACTAATTCAAATGTACTTTGTGAAATTCTTGTTTTAAAAATAAATTTGGAGCAAATAAACTTGGACAAAAAATTTTTAAATCATGTTTAAGCTGTTGAGATGTTTTCAAAAGATTCTCAAAAGGTGGACATTGCCAACACAGTGTGCACATCATTTTATTTTATCTTGCTTTCTAGTGGTTGAAGGGACACATTTTTCTTTCCTTCTTTTAAAGACACTTAAAAAAACAATGTTCCAGTTTCTTGTTCGGCATCTTCACACCATTCAAAAGACATACAATCATAATCCCAAACAGGAAGGAGAGGGTTAGTTTTCACTAGAGTAAAGTTTAGTAAAAAGCCAGCAGATCAGAGTGATTCAGGCTAGATCAATGACTGCAGTTCTGAAAGGTTTTACACGAGCAGCCGTGTGAGGACGTAGCAACAAGGAGCAGGTAGGTCAAGGTAAACATAAGTGCTATGCCCAGCATATGTACCTCCCTTTGGGTCCATAAAGAATCTGACCAGATTGTCTAAAGAGAAGCCATACTTGCCACAGGGGAGGTTTGAACTTTTTCCATTTCTACTGACTGCATTTTAGCCTTGAGTATGTCAGCTAAGGTTTTCTGCTGGTCAAAGTCACAAAAATTCTAGTCGATATCTTTTATGAGGAATGACAAATGGAAAAAGATAAACTCTACTGTGTCAGATAAACTATATGGGTTTTTACTAGATCCTAAGCAGAGATTTAGCAATGTGTAGTCAATTTCAAAGTCTTTGGATAATACAAGGAAACAAAAGACTCTTACTAAAAATATCCCTTCCAGGCTAGAGTCTGTTACTTTCAAGCTACGAAAATTTGAGAGCTGTCCTTTTAAGACATGAACTGTTGCAGTTCACTTTTAAAACAAAGTTCCTGTTCACACAGATAAATGGAAGCTTTGTCAAAGCAATCCTCGGGAAAAATCAATTTTGCATAATCTACTTGTGGTACAACACTTTTGGAGCTTTTACTATTTCAACTTCAAAGAAACACTTTTGGGTCCTTTGGTTTTAAAATAGGAAAAAAAATAGTTTCAAGAGTAACCACACTGGACCTGTCCCCTAAACAATAGAAAGATTCACCCTTTACCTAAGTATGTTCTCTACTGAATGGATTGTCTCTAAAAAAGGGACAGTTGAAGTTAGGCAAGTAAATTTTTGAGTGAGAACCTGCTTTCTGTTTTGAGCATTACATACTCCTCACCTAGCATAAACATTATTTTTGCATATTCTCAATGAGGTTCTTATCTGGTCTTTTGAAATATGTAAGGCTGAGCCCAGACTGTTTTACTCTTTTACTTCTTCTCCTTTTTATTCTTCCATTCTAAATATGGAATTCCGATTTGTTACGTTATAATTATGTATCATTGCATTGTATCTTACCAACCTCATTTTAGGGTTGTTTCCATTTAAAGTTGCACATAACACCAAAGAGACTATGAAAAGATTTGTATTTGCTCTAATCATAGCTATGTCACATATACGCTACATGACTTCAACATAGTCACTTATCTACCCAACTGATTATGTCTAAAATATCACAGAAATATCTTGTTCAATGGCACACACTGCAGAATTCAAAGAAAAATTATTTGGTACCTCAAATGTGAAATGACTCCATTAGATGTAACCTCAAAAATATAAGTATTTGAAAATAATTATCTTTATGCTATTTGACATGGACAGAACAAATTGGTATTGTATTATATCACATAAATTGTAGATAACTATTCCCAAGTACCAAAGCAAATGACAACTTTCTTGCATACAAATAATATACCTATTCTCAAGATAGAGTTAAAAAATGACTACTATACAAATATCCTTAGTAATAAAGAAGAAATATGTAATACATAATAAAGAGTGTTTAAATAGGATGCTTTTCATGTTTTTCCAAGGTTCAGTAGCTTTCAAAGAAAGATTTCAGGGGCTACATATCCTGTAGAAAGTGTCAAATCCAAAGGAATGACCACTAATTTTAGCAGTATAATTAATTTTATTAACTTCCCTCAGCCTAATATTCCTTTTCAAAAATTGTGCAAACTATGTAAGACCATGCATGTATTAAATTACACCATTATGTTCTTAGAGGAAATATTTTCTATTATTCAGGCAAGGAATGATCTTTGCTCAACCATGACAGATTCATAACTAACTGATCTAGAATTCTTGTTAAATACAAATCAGTGAAAATGCTAGAAAATAAAATAATTACAAAAAGTTTTCCTGATGTAATATCCTGGATACAAAATTATACAGTCTTGGAGAGAGAAGATATATCACACAGCTATTTGCACACAAACTATTAAGTTTAATCTAAAAACAATTTTTCAATTTGCAGCTAAAAGTCTTCCATCGAATTCTAGTTCTATGAATTGAATTGATTCAGTTGTCAATAATACATGTTCTCCTTCTGGGTAAAGCAGATCTACAAAGAACTGTCAAATTGTTAATAGTATAGGCACATACAATGCACCAGAGGATAATTAGCTTAAGTCTTTTTGTTAAATACCTTTCATTATTCGCTTTATGCTAATATGCATTACTACACTCTCTTTGGAAACTTTTGCTTTCTTCTAACTTGAGAAATTTATTTAACTATGTTTATCTTTCCAAAGAAGCATAAGTCCCAAATACTAAGGTTTCCTTTTATTAGATTGCTTCTAATAATGTCAAGTTCTAGAAAATTCAACATCCACAAAAACAGTGATCAAATCATAGAATTTTTAAATCATGTATTTTACTAATTCAAACAAATCAATTGTCAAAACAATTATTTATTAATAAGAAACAAAACAGTTGCTTTCTCAAGCAGATATTGAAGTCAGGAAACAATTCATGCTTAGCACTGAAATATTAGTCATAGCACTGTGACCTCTCACCTTAAGAAATGAAATACACAGGTCAAAATTGACAATACATACTCATGGTTGATCATGGCTGCTAGTTATTGACCAAAGGAGAAAAAAAGTACTTTGCAGGAAAAACATTGCTCTGAATTATAAACATCCATTCTCTTGAGACTCAACAACTCTTGAGTTTCTCCCTCTGGAACTGGAAGCAAGAAGTGAGTTCAGCTAGTATTTAATATCAAGTGAATGTGGTGTTTAATCAATAGTCTTCTGCTTTGTTCCTCGGTGTGGAAAGCAGTGTCTATTCATTCAGCAAAGGTTAATGCCAAGGGTCAAGTGATTTCACACTCTCCATAGGATCCACAACATTGCTGTCGTTCAGATGCCTTAGACAATATGACTCAGTTGGACTGATTTATTGCCACTTGAAGGCCCTGCTTAATACTAAAGTGCTCTCTTATGATAATACCTCAGAAAACAGCACTGATAAAAGAGGAGGCAATAATTACCTACATCTTGAGGTAATATCTTCATTTCTAACATCCTATAAAGATGTAAGTTCTATTTTAAATGATCTGCTTCTCATATTAGCAAGCCATTTAAACAAGATCTTATCAGAATTTTCTCTTCTATTAAATATACCAAAGAAAAAATTCAGTAACGCTATGATACAAATGTAAATTATCATACATGATTAATATAGGTTTCGGATAATTCTTTTTAAATATTTACTTATTGCAATACTTTTTATATCAGACAAGTAAAAAGAAAAACATTTGCAGATGCGAGGAAAATATGACAATGCTGTCGTCTCTATTAAACAAGGGATAACAAATTTGCAGCTCGATTTCTTTCTCTTTGACCAATTCTAATACAAGACAGGCAGACTGAACAGGCATGTCTATATATTCTTCCTAAATGTGGTTCACTTAAAGCAGCATTAGTTGAGGTCATTGTTTTAAACCAGAACACATTTGACTACGTCAGGGGTCCAATCTTTAACATGCTAGCATCCATGATTATTATTCTGCGATGTCTCATTCCAGATGTTTTATATAATGAAAAAAGTTCAAATGCCACCAGTAAAACAGTGTGAGAAGAATTAATTAGAAAGCTTATCATAGGAAAGTCATTTAGAATCTAGCTCTCACTAACGTATCTGTGGATGATGAATATACAAATCAATTAGTAAACTGAAATAAATTCTGCAAATTTAACTAAAGACATCTTATCATTGCAAGTGGAAGTATATTAGGAACAGTTTATTACATACCATTCTAGATAATTAGCATGTAAAGCACTGAAATATATAGACTGTCTGCCTTCCATGCCCTCTTTTCACAGAATATACAATATTTAGAATTCTTAACCCAAACTATTCAAAACAATGATTTATAAATCCTACTTCAAATGATTTCTAACCATTATTTTAAAGTATAAGAAAAACGTTACAGATGAGTCACAAATTAACTTTCTGTATTCATGTAATTCAAGGAAATTTATTTTTAATCCTCGGTGGTTACCTTAAAAATAAAATAAATAACAATCAGTAATTTTTATGTGAACAATAATTTCACCATACAACAATAATCTGTGTTTGCCTTCTGATCATATTTATCTTCAAAGAATGATGACTCCTCTGCATTTCTTTCCCAGTGGAAATGATTTTATAGGCCACATATTTCATGATCTATAATGAGATGGGGTAGGAAGATAATTTATAACAAAGCTTTTGAAAATAAGAGCAACTAAGCAAACCAAATACATTGACCAATTCTTAGTAAAAAGTTAGCAATCTAAGAACCCTAAAGAATACTCTTAGTTGACACAATTAAATGTGTCAAAAACCTTCCAAAAGTGGGGAGTTTTTTTTTTTTTACCAATTTTTCTATGCACTGTCCTCCAGGCTAAAAATATTTACTTGGAAATGTAGTTCAATTAATTCAAGCATGGATAAAATAAGTACTCTGAAATGTAAGTATGCATATGTCTAATTTTGCATTCCCAAAACTACTAATTACAAATAATGTGACCATTTTGAATGACCTACAAAATATTTGAATATCTTGAGTTATTCAACTATATTTAACACATATGTAGTGGACAGAGTAGAATATGCTGATTATTATTTTGCCTATAGTGATAATAGGTTGAAATATAATTTTTCATATTTCAGTATATATGAGAAAATATAAAATGCACAAAAATGCATAAATATGAAATTATTCATTTAAGTAGTATTTATCCTTTTAAATACCTATAAAGTATAAATAAACGTATGTGGGTTTTTTTAATATGTTCAGAAAAAAAACATATGTATGAATGTGTTAATATAACTCATCTTAGAAATTTTAAATCTATTTAAAACTTTAAAAGCTAATGTTTTAAATGTCTCCTTTCATTTTTCAACTCTTAATTCAAAATCATTTAATGCTGACTCCAGGGTCTTTATAGCAATTATCTTTAGAACTGTACGTCTTTTTATAAAAGCACAACTTAGTTCAGGATTGCATGTTTTAGGACTGGTTTGATTTTTATAATTGCTGTGAAACATCTGTAGCTGACTCCTTTTAATATATAAATTATAAATACTGAATAGAAAACAGGAAAAAAGTGTCCTTTATATTTTCAAAAGTATTAGTTGAAGGTTTTCATGAAAATTTTATTCAAAGTTCAAATTATCATTGCAATGAAGTTACCATATATTCTTATGAAATTAATTTCTATAATAATATTCATGAAAGGGTCACAAAATCAATAATGGAACATGTTATTTTTATTCAGTACAAAGACAATACATGTTCATTTTACAAAATTAATAAACTCAGTACAGCATGGTTGACAACACTGTATTGTATACTTAAATTTGCCAGGATTGTAGATCTTAAATATGCTCATCTCACATACAAAAAAGAAAAGGAAATTATTTGAGGTGAAGAAACCATTAACAAATATTACCATGGCAATCATTTTACAATATATTAATGTATCAAATCATCACATTGCACACTTTATCTAGAAAATATTTATTTTTAAAGAAAATTCAGATAATCAAATATTATAACTAAAATTACCTATAATTGCATCAGCTATTTATCATGCATTCAGTCTTTTTTATGTGTCATATATATATAATATATATGTATGTATATATATACACACAACTTTCACATATAAAAACGTTCTGACATAATACACTCATAATAGGGTGAGAGGTTATATACTAATTTTTAGCTTAATTTACAAATTAGCAATATACTGGTACTACCTTTGCATATCCTTATGTATTCTGAATATTATTAATTTATAAAATTTCACTTTATTGATCTACCATCATAGAGTAAATTAACATTCTTGGATATTTTGTCTTTAAGAAAAATTATGCATCACCAACTAGGTCTTTAAATAATGTAGTTTTATTTAATATATGCTGGGATACTTTTTTATCATCAATGTGATAAAATGTCAGTAAATAAAATAATATTTTTGAATACTGCTGTAATTTAGTTATTTTTCCTCTTCTAAGGCATTTAAATCATTTCTCTTCTATGACTATTATAGATAAAACTGGAATAAACATTTTTAAGAAAGTTTATTTAGAAAAAATATAAAAAGTTAATCAGGCTCAATGGATACACAAAACCATAAAACTTTAGACAGGGTGAAAGATGAATTTCTTAAAATGTGAATTTTAATATTAACTTTATGAAGATAACAAAGAAGAGAAAACATTTCTTACAATTTTAACCATATAATCTCTTAAGAATAGTTACAAGATGTCAGAGTCAGGTCTCTGACTAATTAAAAACTGGAGCAAGGACAGTCTTTTCAATAAACCATGTTGGGCAAACTGGAAAGTCACATGCAAAAAGATGACTCTCTAACCTCATACAAAAAAGTTAATTCAAAATGGATTAAAGACTTGGACATAACCATAAAGTACATAGGAGAGCACGTAAGTCATACACTCCTTGACACTGACCTTAGAGATGTCTTTGGGAACTCGACTCTAACATCAAGGGAAGCAAAATCTAAGTAAACAAATGGAACTATATCAAACTAAAAACTTTCTTCACTGGACAATAAATTATCATCAAAATGAAAAGACAGCTATTTGCACATTATACATCCAACAAAGATTTAATATCCAAAGTATATAAAGAACTCATACAACTTAACACAAAAGCAGTCCAATCAAAAGTGGGCAGAAGATCAGGATATATACTTGTCCAAAGATCTGATGATCAACAGGCACATGAAAAGATGTTCCACCTCTCTTGGTACTAGGGAAATGCAAATCAAAACAACGAGATGGCACTAGAATGGCTATTATCCTAATGACTAGAAGAAAGTGTTGGTGAGAACATGGAGAAAAGGAAAGATTATCCACCATTGGTGGGAGTGGGAGTTAGCATAACCATTATGGAAAGTAGTATAGAGAGTCTCAAAAAATTGAAAATAGAAATTCCATATGATCCTCTTATCCCATTTCTGGATATCTACCAGAAAAACACAAAAGCATTAATTCACAGAGATATACACACCACCCTATTTATTGAAGCATCATTTACAATAGCTGAGAGCTCAAAACAACTTAACTGACCATGGACAGATGACTAGATGAAGAAGACATAATATAGATACACAATGAATACTACTGAGCTAAGAAAAAAGATGAAATCTTGCCATTTGCAACAACATAGACTTATAGGAATTTATGCTTTGCGAGATAAAGCAAGTGGAGAAAGGCAAACATTCTATGACTTTACTCATGTGTAGTATTTAGATAAATTAAACAAATAAATGAACCATATCAAACTAAAATGGACTTTTAGTCTATAGACTCAAATTAGTGGTTACCAAAAGAAATGGGGAGGAGGGTGGGAGAATCAGGGAAAAGGGATCAAATAAATGGTGAGGGATAGAACTGAACTATTGGTAGTAAACTTAAATGTAACATACAGATGTTATAATGATGTGCAATTTAAATCTATATAATCTTACAATATATAAAATATGCATATTTTAATTTCTAAAAACTGGAATAGTTATCATGTATTTCTCATATGGCTGTTAGTTATAAACTAGAATATTCTTGTTCTTACACAAATCTAAAAGGTAATAAAGATATATAATAGAAAAAAATAAATTTAAAAAGTTGTTACAGCACAGCTTAAATTTTAATCTATATTATTTCACTCATGTGGTATACAGAGAAACAAACTAAATAAAACAAAAATAAACTTTTAAACTATAAGACCAAATTAGTCATCACTAAAAGGGAGAGAAAAGTAGGGTGAGCAAATCAGGTAAAGGAGTCAAAATACAGTGAATAGCAGAATTAGTCCTTTAGTCTAATTGTAGTATTTATTGTAGTATACACAGATATTGATATATACGTAGGCTTGAAACTTAATAAATTTTATAATTTAATATTACTTCAATAAAAATATTTATAAAAATAAATATTAGTCAATAGGCTATTTTTAGATATAATGCAAGAATGCCAAATTGAAATAGTACAACAAATTTTATTATACGGAGCTAAATGCTTTTGAAAACACATTCCACAGAGTTTCCTTTACATTGTCTTACTTTACAAGTATTACATTCAAGAATAAAACATAATTTGAAGTGATTGCAGGCACCATAGGCAAGTAATATATATACTAATAGGCAAGAATATATACAGCCAAAACAAACAATACTCAATATATGTGGTTTAACATAAGCCAATTTTATTTTTATTATTTTTAATTTAATTAATTTTATCTAAGAAATATTACATCATAACATTATATAAAGCTTAAGATGCATATCACTGTATATCAACATCTATATACAATGAATTAATATAACTGAAATTTATTTTAATTAACTGTAAGGACCCAGGTTTCTGTGATCACAATATCAGAGGGAAGAAGAAAATGACCAATCACACACTTCTCACAATCCATTTGCCAAAGCTGTACACTGCATATCTACGTTTAAGGAGGCGGAAAAGAACTAGGAACATTGAGTAATTGGTTTTATTTCTACCATGAAAATCTTAATAAGTATATGGAGTGATGCAAGTAAATTTTATTGTATAAATAATGTCAATTTATAATAGGGAACAATCTTTCAATGGAATTGTGCATTATTTAGTTACTGGCATAAAATAGGCCCTTCATAAATGCTGTACAACTAATTAATAAATGAGCTTTTTAGTGAGCATATTATCACAAACTATTCTCTCTTAAAAAAAGGAGACAATGACATCACTAATATAATTCTATAATTACATGAGAAATTATCCAAGCAGGAATTTTAACCGAAGATCCAAAATTATGTATTAAAGACCTCAAATAGTCAAATCGATCCTGGGGATAAAAGAACTACTCAATCTATATACTACAAAGTGATAGTAATTAAAACAGTATGGTATTGTAATAAAAACAGACACACATTAACAGACTAGAATTGAGAACCCAGAAATAAATTCATATATATTGAACAATTAATTTATGACAAAGGAGCCAATAGCACACAATGGGGAAAAGAACAACAAATGGTTTTGGTAGAACTGGGCAATCACATGCAAAAGAGTGAAACTGTTACCAGATAACACCATACATAAAAATTAATTCTAAGTAGACTAAAGACTTAGATGTAAGATCTGAAACCGTATAACACAGAGAAGAAAGATAGGCAATATGATCCATGATGCAGAACTAATAGTTATGTCTTTGGGGATCTGACTCCAACAGCAAGGGAACCAAAAGCAAAAATACCAAATGGAATTACATCAAACTGGAAAGCTTCTCCACAGAGAAAGAAACTACCATCACAACAGAAAACATCTTACTGGATGGGAGAAGATATTTGCACACCCCCCCATTCAATGAGGAGTTAATATGCAAGATACATAATGAGCACATACAACTCAACAACAAAAGAAAAAATAACCCAATCAAAATATGGCCAAAAGAGATGAATAGACTTTTCAAAAAAAAAACATACAGACAGCCAATAGGAATATGAAAAAAAGTGTTTATATCACTTTTTATTTAAATCAATGCAAATAAAAATTGCAGTAAGATATTATCTCACACTTGTAAGAATGATCTGTATCAAAAGAGACTAGAAATAACAGGTATTGGTGAGGGTGTAGAGAAAAAAAGGAACCCTTGTACACTGTTGGTGGGAATGTAAAATGTTCCAAATACTTAGGAAAAATTTATGGAAGTTCCTCAAAAATATTGAACAACCTTATGATCTAACAATTCCACTTTCTGGATATTATGTGAAGAATATGAAAATAATAAGAAAAGATATATGACACCCATATTAATTGTAGCACTATTTTTAATAGCCCAAATATAGAAAAACATAATTGACTGGATAAAAAAAATGTGATAGAGAAGTATAATAAACTACAACTCAGCTGTAAGAAATGAAATCTTTCATTTGTGACAATAAGGATGGAACTCTACGGGTTCATGGTAAGTAAAATAAGTCAGAAGGAGAAAGACAAATGAGACAATTTTACTCTACAGGAATATTAGGAAACAAAATAACAACAAAATAGTGAAATCTGACAACAGAACCGAAGTTGCCAGAGAAGAAGTGTTAATCAGCTAGAGCAAAGGGTAACAAAGGTGCAAAGGGAGTGGGAAAGGACTGTTAGAATTCTGCCGGTGGGTGTGGCGTAGTTTCACACATTTGAAGAGTGAATGTGCATTCCTAAAACACATACAATATTACAAGCCAATGTTATTCTCAATTTCCAGAAATCTTATATATTCAGGAGGAAATTTCTTTTCTATCATTATGTAGATTAAACTGGAGAAAATAAAGTATTTTAACCTGCTTTCCTTTTAAGATAATTGCCCATTTTATTAAATAAGTTTTACCCTTAGTGCTCCCTGATGTGTTGTATTTGTTCTTGATTCTGCAAAAAAATTATTTAAAAATAAACATGATGCCATATTTAGATATGTTCCAACATTAGAGGACTTTTCTGTCAAGATAAGAGACAAGATGGAAATTTGTGAGTGTTATCACTCAGATACTGAGCAGAAAGAAATAAGTACAATAACTCAGATAAAAACTGGCTCCAAAATGAGTATTTTGTGCCACAGGCACTTTGTTTTGGCAATTATTCAAAACAAAAATTTGACATTTGAGGGGAAAATATGCAGCTCAAATATTTCTTTTAATCATAGAAAGAAACAGAATCCCTATTGGCATCCTTTAACACAAATACAGTCTTTACATCCCCTGTGTAAAACTTGGGAAAGTTTTCTTGAATTTAAGAAAAAATCATATGCTGACAGAGCTTTATGATCTTGCATGCATGTCAGTCTTTTTTAAGAGACTTGAACATACATTTTCATATATACATATATATGCATCAACATGCCTATGCACACATGCAGAGGCAAACACACATATATAAACATTTGCATATACAAAAGCAATTTATATAGAGATTCATTTCACTAATTTAAATGTGGCTGACACTAACAAATACAATCATTTATTCCTGTGAAAAATTGCCCTTGTCAACTGTTCAAAAAAGTTCTTCTCTTTGTGAAGTAATTTCACATCAAGTTTTTAGTTTTGCTCTCTGCATTATCTAAAAAGAGCATGTTTTCACTGATCCATGTAATATAAAATGTATTTATTCTAAAGAACATATGTGTGAATCATCTCATAATTACAAACTAGTTCAGAAAACAACAGAATAGTCCTTAATCATTTTTAGGGGGGTGCGGACTAGGTCAGGGACTATTGCAAACATCCCACTCTTTGAACAATTCTTAGACCACAAGTAGGACTATATGGCCTTCCAGATACCCTTACAGGAGAGTCAAAATCTCATTCTGTATTTTTCATAAGGTGCCTTCCAACTCTAAAATTCCACAGGACTATGCTGAATTACTGCAAAAAATCAAGTTATTCTCTGCCTTAGGCAATTGCAAGCAAGGATCATATAAAAGAAAGTAAAGATAGAATGCTGCAAACACAATGCAATATTTAATATTGGTGAGCAAAAACTAGCTGAAATGTAGATTTTACATATATACACACACACACACACACACAGATATGAAAATTTAGTTCTGAGATCATACTGAAACTGTTTAAATCCATATGTATGCTTGAATCAGGTTCAAATTCAGTAATGAAGTTCTTATTGATTCTGTGGAACATAACTAAAAACGTGAGCCCAGACTGTGAGGAGCTCTTAAACTCTGTATGTATGTACCTAGACATCTCAATTTAACAACCAGACATACATTAAACAGCATTAATAGCCAGGCACTTAATGGATCAATTCCCACTGTTTGTGTAATGTGGAAATAAAAAAGGCTTATTAAATGACAAGCTTTCCCTGGTTTGTGCTAATTAATTATATGCCGCAACTGACTGCTAATTCAGTGGGAAAATGCAGCCCCAAACCACAGTTTCGGCTTGAACTTTGCCTCAGTATCACCCAGTTCAGCACAGAGTACCACTGCAGCCCGCCTCTAAACGACATCAGTATTAAATTAGAGCACAAGGCCATCAATTTAATAAGTGCTGTAGCAGGTAATTTGAATAAGGCTGTATTAGTATTCTACCAGTGCACAACTAAAAGCAGCTGACCTTTCAGACCAAAGAAGATCCTTGAACACATCCAGCTGAATCCAAGAACACAGTAATAATCTGACAGTGTAAGTGCCAAGAGAGACGTTCACAGTCCTGGGCCCATTACTACATATCAGGCTCTCTACGGTATTATGTGAACAGTTTATATACCTCTGTCTCTCATTTTGTTCTTGCTCCCTGCCATGAAAGAAAAGAAATATGAAAAAGCTTTTTAAGACATTACATTTTCAAGGGCATGTTTTGAAACACTTATTATTTGAGTTTATAGCACAAAGACACAAAACTAATAATCAATGCACATGCAAATTAGAGGAGTCCAACAGAAATCATCAATTTTTTAGAGAATTTTTTAAAAAAAAAAACCTTTCTATCAAGGAAACAATTGTTGTGAAACAATTAAAAACACAGCACTTTATAATAAATCAGAGCGTGGACCCAGGAGTGCGAACAGAATTGGGTTTGAATTCCTACTCCGTTACATGCTCACCGTCAGACCTGCAGGAACCGAAGTCATTGAATTCAGTTCAACAGACATTTATCGAGTTCCATCGCGTACAATATTGTAAGCCCTAAGGTTATAAAGATGAAAAAGATTTGATCCCTGTTTTCAAGGAGATCAAAATCTAGCAATGGTGACAGAAACATACACTATTAATCACAATACAGAGTGAGAAGTGCTTTCAAGCACAGAGAACAGTGATCAATTCTGCCTGGTGGTTTCCAGGAAAGGTTCTCAGACATGACAATAGCTGTGCTGGGCACTGTGAACATTTCGCCAGCAGAGAGGATGGAATGCTATCTGATGGGATGTATTAATCAAATGGAAAAACTATAGTATTGGGAGGAAGATACGGTGAGTTGGTAATAAATAGTGGATGTATTTTGTTGAAGGGTCTGTATAATTATGTGATTCCATATGCTTGAAAATGTTTTCTATGTAAGTAGAAATAGAATGCATTTGTACATTTAAGAATAAGATATCTTGGTCAGAAAAATTAAAAATTTAGGTTAGGAGTAAGAAGCTAAAATATTCACTTTCTTGACCTCATAAGAATGACTTAGGCCAAAAACACGCCTGGAGTTGTATCCAGTGGAGAGATTTGTGCAAATAAGCTTAGCATATGCAATCTGCATACTTTGATTATGGGGTACCCGCCCCTATCCTGATTCCTATACCTTCTCCTCCTTCTCTGTCACTTACGTAGCACATGATGTAGCACAGGGCAGAAGAGTATGAAAGATGTTATTACAAATCTTTCAATTCACTTTTTTTTAAAAAGTTGTAAACTTTGATATATTGTCTACTGTTGCTTGCAAAATACTTCCAGGTTCCATAATCATCACTAATATTTACATAGCATGCACTGGTTCTGCCTGTTTATGACTGTCTCTGTTCTGATTAGTTATTACCATGCCTTACAAGTTATTAAATATTGTATCACCTGCATTTACCCAGTTGCAGTGGAAAACAAATGACATACACAAATGAGGTAACTGAAAAGAACTATTTCAAAAGTGAAGGTAAAGGTAAGAGAAACCAACATGGAAGAGCGCAGTGCTTTCAGCTAGTAATCATGGGGCTCCAATCATCCTTAAGACCAAAGAGGAAAGAAGAGAAGACACAGGAGAGAGAGTCAACACTTAAGCAATGTGACAGGAAAAATCTTGGTGAATAATTATCCTTAAAGGAGTTGTCACCTCTTGATCTTTTGCCAGGCCCAAAAAGAAGCTAAAAGCTAAGAAAAGCCAGTGGTGCAAAACTGAAGGTTTTTACACCCACAAGGTACAAAGCAGAAAGGAGCAGGGTGGAGAGTGGCTCTAGAAGGGCAAAGAAAATATATCTAGCACATTACTTCTGTTCATATTCACTAAATCATACCAGCATGTCGAAACTCACAATCAAGAACTTCTTCCCAAGTCTAAATCAGTCTTCTAGGTTTCTAGGGTCCCAGACAGTTATGCTCCAGGAATTCCATTTCTAATCTTGACTTTGCGTGGAAATAACCCATTTTAAACAGCTTTCTGAAAATCTGAGTTGCCTATTAAAACATGCTATCCCTCCAGGCTACTCTCTTTGTAAATGATAGCTAAAGCTAAAAGTGGTTTTGTAGCTGCTGATAAATTTATGCATGCTCTTTTCAGTTAACTTGAAAATTGGCTTCTTTGTGATGCAAAGCTGAACCAATAGAAATATCAGTAATGAGAGCCTTTTTGAAACCTGCAATATCATGTGGCACCCTTCTATTGTAGCCAATAACCGTAAAATGAGAAGCAATGAAAGCTTGGACTAGAACAGTGGCATGGAGAGGTGATGGGGAGGAGATGACATATTCACAAGACAGAACTTCATGACAACTGAATTTGGAGACTGAGGTAGAAGTCCTAAGTAACTGCTTTGAGTGACTTACTGCATAAAAATTCAATTAACCAAAATGAAGAATAAAAGGCAAAGTGCTGGTTTCATAAACTTCATGAACTATTCAAGAGAAATTCTAGATTTTACCATGCTCGGTTTTCTTCTTAGTCACTAAAATATAATAATAACAATTTAGTTTTCCATGATTTTTCAGTGGCACGTTTTATCAGAATTGTAAGAGGTAAGCAAGTAATATTTGGATATCCTTCAAGAAAACACCACATCTTTTGATTTGTATAAGACCACAATGAATCTGTATAAAGTAACCTACCAGCTCTTTATAACATTCTGAATATAAGGTATAGGAAAAATATCAGCCGTCTTAAATAAGGATCTTTACCCTGTCATAAGGTAAAGATGGGAAACACCACATCAAGCACTAATTTCCAGTAATATGCAAGAAAATGAAAGACAAAACAAAACCAATAAATAGTTGAAGTATCAAAGATAACAAATATATTCAATTATGTAATCAATTTATTTTTAAGTCTATCTTGATAACACTTCTGTTATTAAGGTAATTATAGGCAATAAAAACCAACTCTGATGAATTTAAGCAGAAAGTAAAATTATTAAAATGATATTAGGTGTTAGGGAATAAAACAGAGTCTGCAGGAGTCATCAGATGCAATAACAGGTAACTAAAGGGAATAGGAAGTGAGAACAAGTGACTTAGTGTTTCACTTGTTAGTAAGAAGCAGCAACTAGCGCAGATCATTCCAGTAATTCCTATTCTTCATCCTAAGGACCAGCACTGATCTCTGTGAGTTGAAACCTCTAGCATGGACAGGTAAATACAACGCAAAAATTTTGAAAAATACCATTTACATCCTAATAATAACAAGTGTTCAGATTACCTACAAGAATACAGATGTTTTATGCCCACTGGCATGCTGAAGATGTAAAGAAGCCCACTGAGTTATAATCCAGAAAGTAATGAGTTTAGCTGCTTGCATTATCTGGTGAAGAAGTGGGAGTAGGAGGAAGTCATGTTAGACACAGGTAAGAAGAAAACAACTATAAGTTTCACTAATTTTAAATACCAGTTAGATAGTGGCATGATTTTAGAATGTCTAGGAGAAACAAAAACATCCGGCATCTCTTCCACAGGCCTTCAACAAGTGTTCATGAGAAATATTAGGGGAAAAACAGAAGAGATTAGAGAGCCTCAGCTATTTCTGAAGGAAATTCAGAAGTTATAGGCAGAACAAAAAAGGAAAAATCAGAAGAATTATCTAGGCACTTCAGGCACCATAGTCACCAATATTCAGAATTGAAGAAAAATAATGAGATGCCCTGAACAAGCTTATGCAAATGAGCTTAGGTAATAACAAGATGAAATAAACTTTTCTTTTGGAAACATTTAAACTGACAACAAACAGAAAATATGAATAATACCATATCCATTAAAGAAAATGAGTTGATAAGGCAAAAATATCTTATTGGACTTCTATTCCTGACAATGAGAGCTCAACAGGATACAAATTTCTACCCTATTCCAGAAAAATTGGCAGAATACTTCTTGCAGATTGCATGGGACTGGGAAATGTTTACAATCTCATTGGTCAAAATAAAAAAGTCTCATAATTCCTGATAATGCCTTAGAATCCTCATAAGGTTATCTCCTAAAAGTGGAACTAAATTATCCTTAGATTAAAAGGTATGCTGGACCCTAACTAAGAATGCATAAAAACAAGTCTCAAAAGGATCATACTGATTCCAATAACTGATTCCAAATTCATGACTTTTTTTAATCCAATACTATAAGAAATACAACAAAATTCTATAACTTACAACAAAATATTTACAATGTCTGGCACCCAATCAAAATTGCTGGATATGAAAAAGTTTCGTATTAAGAAGATAGAAATATGATCCCAAATCAAGAGAAGAATCAATTAAAATAGACTCAGAAATAACAGATAATTGAATTATCTACAGAATTCTACTGCCAATTATGCTAAATTTTCAAAGGAGGATTAATATCAAATTGTCTTCTCAAATTGTTTCAAACAATATTGAAGAAGTCATTTTCAAACACCTTTTGTAAGGTCAACAACTACCAAAACCAGACAAGGACAACCCTCAACAACATACGAGCAAACTGAAATCAATGATTCATTAAAAGAATTCTATACCACAATCAGTGGAATTTATTTTAGGGATGCACGGATGGTTCAATATATGCAAATCAATAAATGTGATACGTTATATCAACAAAAGAACAAAAATTATCTCAAAAGACACAGAAAAAGCATTTGAAAAGATTCAATACCCTTTTATATAAAAAAAAAATCTCCAAATATGGTTATAGATTAAATATACATGTGACAAACCCACCACAGTCAACATAATACCAAAGAGGAAAAAATCTGAAAACTTTTATCTAAGATTAGGAACAAGGAAAAGATGACTTTTTTGCCCCATGATTATTTAATATAGCATTAGAATTCCTGGGCACAGCAATTAGACTAGGAAAGGACATAAAAGGTGACAAAATAGGAAAGAAGTGAAATCATCACTAGTTGCATATTACAACCAAAAGCATAGACAGGAAACCAAAGATCAGTAAAAACCTGCAACAAACATAAATGAATTTAGTAAACTGGCAGACAAAAAATTAATATTCAAAAATCTGTTGCCTTTCTATATGTAAATAACAAACTAACAGAAGGCGAAATCAGGAAAAGAATACCATTTACAACCACATCAAAAGAGTATAATACCTTGGAATAAACTTAACAATGGAAGTGAAAGACCTATAGTCTGAAAACTGTAAGATACTGTTGAAAGAGAAGACATAAAAAATGAAAAGATATTTGTTGTTAATGGATTCAAAAAAATTAACACTGTAAAAATGACATATTTCTTAAAGTGATATACAGATGTAATTCATCCACACCAAAATCCCAAAGACATTTTCACAGAAACAGAACAAAATTCATGAAATTTATCTGGCACTACAAAACACCCCAAATAGAAAACTCAAGCCTGAGAAAAATGAACAAAAAGGGAGGTATCACTCTCCCTGACTACAGATTTACTACAAAGCAATAGTAATCAAATCAGTATGGTATCAGAATGAAAACAGATACACAAATTAATGCAATATAATTGAGATCCCAGAAATAAACACACATGTATGGACAGCTCACTTATGACAAAAAAGCCATAGGTACAAACGGTGTAAGGACAATCTCTTCAATAAATGGTGTTGGGACAACTGGACACCTACATGTAAAAGATTAAAAGTAGAGCATTACCTAATAACATACACACACACACACACAAATTCAAAATTGATTACAAACTTGGATGTAAGACCTGAAACCATAATATACACAGAAGAAAATATAGGCAAACTACTCCTTGACATTGACCTAACAGATGTTTTGAGAGCTTGACTTCAATGTAAAGGAGAAAATAATCCAAAATAAAAGGAATTACATCGATCTTAAAAGTTTCTGAAAGTTTCTGTACAGTGAATGAAACTCTCAACAAAACAAAGACGTGGAGAGAATATATTTTCACATCATACACCTGGCAAGGGACTAAAATAAAAAATATATATATAAACATCTCAGAGTGATGACCCATGGACAATACAACCCACAAGAACGCCACACCTGGAGAAGCCTAATTCCTTGTGACTTTAGGTCACCCTTTCAGCTATTCGTTTCACTATCTGAAAACTCCAGAGCCCATTTAGGAGACATACATCCAATATGGTAGACTAAAAAGATCTTGAACTTAATTCCTCTCCACAGACAGAACAAAATTGCATCTAGATACAGATTACAACCTCCTAAAAAGAACTGAGCATTGAGAAAACAGCATCTCCACAAGGAAAAACTGACAGAAAACATCAGAAAGGGTAAAATGAGTTATGACACAGTGTCCCTTGACTTGCTGTGGAGATGGGAAGAACACCAATGATAGGCAGTCTCTTCCCAGGGACTGAAGGGTTACTCCACATGGGTGTCCCAGAAAATAGGAACTGCACCCTAGAAGAGAGCACATATATCCTACTGTATGAAACAAAGGAATTTTCCTTTGGAGAACAGTAAGACGCTGGAGACAGAGATCTTAGGACAGAGAATGGAGGAATCAACAGATGAAGTGTGCACAGACCTAAATGAGGAAATTCCATTGTAAAACCAAAAACTTCAGCAGGAGCAACAAGAAAGAGGGCCAACTTTCCAGTGAACAGAGACACTACTGGGTGTCCTCCCAGACTCTTCTGTCTGTCTGCTGGCACTAAAAGATGCCATTTTGAAGTTAATGGCTACACTGGGTAATGCCATATTTGAACCGGGTCAGAGGTCAAAAAACCAGTGCTTGTTGCTAACAGTGGTAGTTTGTTCTACTTTCGGTATTCCTGGCTCCCAGGAGAGTGAACACCTAGGAGAGCAGTAGGCATCCAGAGACTGCAACCCCAGCACAGGCAGCTGAGTGCTTTCCCTCAAAGTTCAGTTTGTAGAGCTTCCAGCTCTCATGTGGCAGCTCTCTCAGGGAAGATCACAAGAGTGACTGTGGCAGTGTGAGAAACAGCTGCTCCTTCCCTGTCTAGAACTGCTACAGACCTGCCTGTTTACCTACAACTGAAAGTCTCCAGGACATGGCTGCTAGGACTCCAGCACCAAGTCTGTATCTGAAATCTTAACACAAGTCTATTACATCAAGACAGGGAAAGAATGCTTTTTAGCCTAATCTATAGAACTAAAACAGGATACCAAAACAAACAAAAAAGAGAGAAGATAAAGAAATTTATCCCAAATGATGGAGCAAAAACGAAACCCCTGACAAAAATACTAATGCAACAAAATTAAGCAAACTACCTGAATATTTTTTGAAGTCTTTTTTTAGCAGTAGCAAATGTATTTATTCCACAATCATCTTTCAAAATACTTTTATGTTTACATCTACAAGGGCGAGCAATCTCTTTTTATTTTCATTTTTTTTAATTATTGATGTTTATTATATATTCAGTTCACAATGCTACATTCATATTTGAATATTGACATTGCATCTTAGTGTCTATATTTCACACACCCTCCACCAAAGTTCCAGTGTTCTTTACTAACACCTTTACCCTCTTTCCATCTCTGCCTGCTCCCACCCTTCGGACAGTCACCATTTTGTGTACTGAGAGGTTTTGCTGGGGTTCATCTACTTATTTGTTTCATTTCATTATATGAGTGAAACCATCCTGTATTTCTTTTTCTCTCTGACTTATTTCACTTCCAATTCTATCCATATTGTTGCAAAGGGTACAATTTCCTATTTTCAGTAGTTGCATGGAATTCCACTGATTATATATACCACAGACATCCTATGACTTCACAAATACATGATATATAGAGAAACCAAGTAAATAAGTGAACTAAATAAAAATAGACTTTTTGGCAATAAAATCAAATAAGCTGTTACAAGAAAGGAAGGGGAGTGGGAAAATACAGTAGAAGGGATTAATTATATGGTGACGGAAGAAGTGACATGGTGGTGGTAAACTTTATTATATGTAGTTTTTTTATGATGACACACACTTTAAACATGCATAATGTTATAATGCAATGTTTCTTCAATAAAATTACATAATTAAATGAATATAAAGTTGAGAGAATTCATCACTATTAGCATTGAATAAGAATTATTTTTAATTATATTAAGGGAGCATTGCATCATAACAAATATATCTAATGTGTGCATTATCATCAATCAACATGTTTATAAAAGTTGAAGTTTAGCAATGGTCCAATTCTATCCTTGTAATTAGATATACCATATAATGTACCCCCTTGTACTCAATTAGTCCAAACCCAGCCCCTTCCCTTCTAGTAACCAATTATTTGACTCTACAGACTAAAAAAAGTATTCTTAAAGAAAGTTCTTCAGAAAAAAGGCAAATTTTACCAGATGAAAATTTAGAAACACAAAGGATAGAAGAGCACCAAAATGGTAAATAACACGGACAGATAAAAGCTTTCTTTACTGTTTTCTTTTCATCTCTTTAAAAAATAATTTGCTCTTTAGAGAAAATACATTTTAAGACTGGCACAAGATATAGAGAACAAACAAAAGAATCTCTTACAAAGTTCTTTCACCATACACAAAAATGCATAATGTTATTTTAGGGTACTCTTGCTATACATTAAAGATTTATAAAACAAACCCTAGAGCAACCACTAAGATAAAACAAGTGAAGTTTCTAATCCAATAGCATATATATAATGAAATAAAAAATATTGTTAACCCAAAATAAAGTTAAAAAAATAAACAAGGAGCAAAGAACAAATAAAATAAATTTAAAGTAACCAACAGTCGTTATATCTTTTAAAAAAAACTTAACTCAAAATTGATCAAGACCTATAGATGTGACATTTAAGGGACAACCCATGAAAAGAATAGTCTAGATTTTATTACATTTTAAATATTTGTTCTATAAAAGACATTGTCATGATAATAAAACTAGTCACAGACCAGGAGAATATTTGTAAAACACACGTCTGATAAGAACTGTTGATCAAACTGCACAAAAAATTCTTAAAATGCAAGAAGAAAACAAAAATTGGCACAAGACCTGAACACTTCGCCAAGGAAGATACAATAGAATAGGATAGAAGAATATTTTATAATGACAAAAAGATTAATTCACCACTAGGATATGATAACCCTAAATGTATATGTCACTAATAATAGAGCATCAATATATATGACTCAGAATAGAAATTAACAGTCTCTACATTAGTTGGAAATTTCAACACCTTTCCCTTGGTGATTAACAATAAATAAGTGAAAAGAAAAATTAGTAAGAAGATAACTTACTTCACATAATTAATACTTATTTATACTCTATTTCAAGACAGTAAAAAAAGACATTATTTTCAAGAGCACATAGAGCATTCACAAAGATCCACCACATTCCTGGCTATGAAACAAACTTGTCCATATAAAAGAACTGAAATCATACAAAGAATGAGTTGAGTGTGGAAAACAATAATGGAACCCCAAAGATGCCCATGCTGTAATCCCTGGAATATGTGAATGTATTAAGTCACATGGAAAATAGAAGAAAATGTCACTGAGGGAATCAAGGTTGTTAATTTAACTGACCCTAAAATAGGGAGAGCACGTTCAATTTCCCAAGTGGTCTCAATGTTATCTACAAGTTTCTTAAAACTGGAAGAAGACAGAAGAGGGGATTCCAGAAAGTAGCATCATGGAAGACAGACACCACTGAACATGGCTGACTCTGAAGACAGAGGAAGAAGTCCACAAGCCAAGAATTGTGGGAAACTTCGATAAACCAGAAACATCAAGGAAATGGATTAAACCCTGAAAGTACCCAGAAATATATACAGCCTTCCTGGTATCTTGATGTTAGCCTATTAAGAAACCCTTTTTAATTCTGAGCTACTAAACTGAAAAATTAATATATTTGTATTGTTTTAAACCATTTAGTTTGCTGTAATTTTTTATAGCAGCCAAAAAAACTTATACAGGGATGCCTATGCTTTAATCCCTGAAATCTAGAAATATGCTGTGTCATCAAACTAAAAATAAATAACAAAGTTATCTTAGATAACCCCTAAATAATTGGAAATTAAGTCGCACAATTCTGGATAACCCAGGTCAAAGAAGAAAATTCCAAGAGAGCTGGAAAACATTTTCAACAAAACAATAATGGAAATAACAGCATATCAAAATTATATTAACCAGAAATTCTACTAGTTAGTAACTTAAGAGAAATGAAAGTTTGTATCCACAGAAGATGTCTGCAAGAAAGATTGTGATGCTCTTAGCTAAAAAAAATGCAAATAAGTTATCAACAGAAGATGAATTGTAGTATTTTCTATAATTAAATATGACTCAGCAACAAAAGAAATTAACTCTGGACATGTACAGCATTCTGTATAAATTTCAAAGCAAAAGAACCTAGATATAAAATGTATGTACATTATTATTTCATTTATATAAAGGAAAGTACATGAATAGGCAAGTTATGGGAGTAGGAATAAAAAAGCATTTCTTTCTTGTGGGAAGATCAGGTTTAGTGACCAGAGAAAAGTATGGGATGATGTGAACATTCTACACCTTTTAGGGGGTTGTAGTCTCCAGGTCTTTAAAATTGTCAAAACTGATCAAACTTATTACTTAAAATTTGAGCAAGTTAATATATATAAAAAAAAAAACCATATCTCATTCTCAGGTACCCACAGAATTTTTGCAAAAGCTACAGAACCAAATCAAAAACTTGAACCAAGAACAATGCTTACCACTTCCACTGAGCACAAGATGTCACAGCATGGACCATCAATACAACTATCAGCTATCTGTGGATACACTAACTAGAAAACACCATGAAGCCTGCCTCTACAAACTGGATGTAGTGGCACAGCTTTAATCATCATCTCCTTAATAGATTCTACAAGGTCCATCCTTCATCCCTTCACCAGCTTCTTGCCAAGACTATGGCAAAATGATCTAACTAATCCTTTCATGCAGTACTCAATAGAGTTATACAGTGAAGAACTATCCTGCCAAGAGTCAATATAATAGTTAGAGATGGTGTCTTTTTATTCAGAAAAATAACCACCAGTGTCAAATTGAGTCTTGGGAAGGATATTAAATCTCCCTGTAGGTTTGAGGTGCTTTTGTTTAACTCTATGTAAGAGTAAAATAATTATTTTACTCGATATTTTTAATTTTTATTATTTGTAATTGATTTTATTTAAGGGCTATTGCATTTTAATATCATCTAGATTTGAGATATACAAGATAGCAATTTTACATCTGTATATACAGTATTTCCTTTTTGCTTCCTTCACTATACACTCAACCTCCTTTACTGGTTTGCCCCCCAAACCTTCCCCATCTCTTCCTGCACCCTCTGATTTGTATTTTCCCCCACTAAAAATCTAGAGAAAACTGAGTATATGTAAATTGTTTAGCAGAATGCTGACCATGTAGAAAGTGGTAAATATTGGTCCCCATGAATAGTGGTACTAGCAATAATGATATAAAATGAAGTGCTAAGTTTAAAGGGTAGAGACAAAGAATAGTAAAAGAATACTGCCTCTTAGATTCAATTTAGAAAAAAGGAATTCTGGATGTCAACCAGCATATGCATACTGTCCCAATATGAGGAAAATATATCATTTTTCAATATACAAAATAAAGAATATAATCTAAACATTTTCTCTTAGTCATCAAAGAAATATTTTTCTTTACTCATATTGCCAGTTATATTAATAAAAGAGAATTAGTATTAAATCTTTTGTCTTTCATAAACTCTTCAAAATCAGTAATATCATCCCTAGAAAAGAGATTTTAAAAAGTTATAATGGTTCAAATATACAGATGAACATCAGATTCCTATATATGTACATAGAGATCTAAGAAAACACTGCAAATATATTTGTTCTAAAAAGAAGTTAAGAGAGCACCCCAATGTAAACTGTGGACTTAGGATAATTATGATGTGTGGATGCAGTTCATCGATAGAAATTCATGCACCACTGCTGGGGAATCTCAATAAAGGGGAAGAATATGGAGGTGAGGGAACACGGAAATGTGGGGTCTATTGGAAACATCTGCACCTTCCTCTCAATTTTTCTGTGACCCTAAAACTTCTCTAAATAATAAATTATGTATTTTAAAAACTTAAGTTGTTATGCTAAAACAATGCTGTTATGTTAATAAAACTGCTATATTTAAAAAATTAAAGGTTGTATGGGAAAGAGCTTGAAAACATTGTCACTATACTGACATACATAATACCTAATACTGTAACATTCTTTTCATAGTGCATGTTCTTAAAAGAAACAGGCACTTTATTTGATTTTTCTGTTAAAATTGCATACAGAACATGAACAAGAAGCATTAATAGGGTATAACTTATTCATGAATGGTACCAATACTTGATACCATGCAGCAAGCATGCCATCATGGGCACAACTCATTGCTAGAAAGGGATAAAATTTCCTTTGCTACAATTTTTAAATGTATTTTCTACCTGCCAGAAAAACTGAATTCCAAATATCAAGAATCGTCCCAAATTCAAACATTTCATAATTAAATATTAAATATATTTACTAAAATAGAGCAAGCAAAACTTTTTATCTATTTTTAAAATGCATACAATTTCAGAAAGTACTCTTACTTAAAAGCACCTAGGATAAAATATAATACTGAATAGTGCGCCATTTCTGAAGCAAGGGAGACAAAGACTAAGGACAAAATGCACAGTACTATTTAAGGAAAAAATATATACATATATACATACATATATGCATATGTACACTTATATAACATATCTAAACTATATATGTAAATATGCATATATGTAAACAAAATACATAATTTAAATGTGTAAAATATCAATCTGCTGTCATACAATAAAAAATGTTAATATTTTTCATATAAAGTATGATGCATATTTAAAATGGAATGAACTGAGCACCCAGAATATTTAAATATTGTGATATAGAACACTTCATTAAATTATTCATTTTTTCCTATCTTCAGTTAGTCTTCATCATAAGAGCTCCCTGACACATACTCATGTTCATAAATTAGTAATTTTCTAGAGCCTATTCTCTTTACTATTCCTTCTCCTTCACAATTAAATCTTTCAATATCACAGACTTGCTCCTGATAAGTTTTTTAAATGTACTATTATTATTTATAATAAACCAACTCATCATTACAGTATAGTGCAATATAGTGTAAAATATAGTATTTCCTCTACAAGAATTTTATTTACTTTTACATACACATACTCTGAGGTAATTCAGCCTTAATCTTGTACCCAAAAGAGCACAACATGAGCTTGACAAAATCTAACTTGATCTAAAAGAATTGATGCCAAGACTCCAGACTTGAAAACGTCTACATGTAACAAACAAAAGTTAACAATATACCAGCACTAGAGTTCTAGGAATCTAACAGACCTCACAGCAAAGCAAAAGTAATACAACTTTTTTTCTGAAGAACATTGGAAAGACGCATCAAAAAATATTTTTTAAGCTTTTTCTCTACAACTTGTTCCTATACTCAAGCCACTAAATTACTAAGTGTTGTCCATACTTGCACATGTGAAAACTGATATGGTTTCCAAAGAGGCTCTTTGAGAGAGCAGCTGATTATAGAAATAAGCTCATCAGCAAGAAAGTGATTCTAAGAAATTAAGTTGATAAAGTGAGATTTTCCTAGAATTGAATTCTTTACACTCAGCTACAAACTGAGACACACTGCTGTGTGTTTAATATTTCTGACATATATATGCATATATGTCTATATATGCATAGATACTACAGAGAAAATCATTTCTAGCTCTAATACTATCTTCACTATTTGTATGGAAATATATCAGTGTATTATAATCACACTTAGCATTTGAAAGGAAAGATGAAAAGAATCTGAAGTTAAAAAAAAGGAGAGGGAAGAAAAAGTAGATCAAGAAGATAGGACTGGAAGGAAGGAATCGACTGAGCATTCTGTGGACATTACCTCCATTGATTCACCTAAGAATCCTACCAGGAAATGATATTTATTATTGTGCTTATTTTTTATATAAAAATAAACTAACTTAGAAATATTTTCCCAAGGCAAAAGTATAATAGAGCTGGTATTTAAATCCATGTCTTTGCTGAATTCAAAGTCCAGACTTTCTTCATCATCAGGATACATTCTGCCATCTACTTTTTTATTTCAGAATTATATCAAACTCATGTTTAAAACTTAAGCTATATTTTTCCAGTGGGGAAGGTTCAACGCCTTCCGATAAATCCTGCATTAGGCATTCAGTTGACTACTGGATATATGTCTAACCATTCAACAAATATCTTTTCCTTCTCTGACCACATTAAATGACAAGGAGATTTCTCACCTTCTGGTTGGTATCCATTAGCAAGCAACACTTTGGGAGCCTACTCAAAAAAACCACAATGCAACAAATGTGTTGAAGATAATGCACAGCAAGGCGATAGAATGCCTCACCTCCTGCTTTTTTCTCCCTCTGGGTTTGTCACCCATTGTTATATATTATTTACATAGTTTCTTAAATGTGAAACTCTATTAATGGGGATAAAGCCAGAAAGGTCATAGACTTAGTTCACTTCCTGTGCCTTAAACAGTTCTTTGACTCATTAGCATTTTAAAATCTGATCAATAAGTTTTTTGAATGCCTAGTTGAGAGGAAGACCCTTAAACCATTCCTGAATTGCTGGAACATTCATATATCTAAGAAACAGATACACTTAAATAATATTTATTTAAGTAACTAACATTTTAAAAGACTGTCTCTCCTTTGAAAAAGGAGTCAAAGTATCCCTGATTGCCACAGATCTCAACTGTAAAGACAAATTCTTTGTTGAACATTTTGAGTTTAGTCAAGGTGTAACAATACACATTACCACAAAGTAATTCTATTCCCTAACCATAACATTGGTCCCATAATCCAAAATGGAATTTTACCCCTAGAAGACATACTAAAATGTGAAGGAAAATCATTATTATAGTAACCCAGAGTTGAGATGAGATGGGAGTGGGTATGACTTGTAACTGATTGAAGTATACCGATAATCATCTCAATGTGAAAGACAGTCCACAGGTAAGAATGTCCCACCCAAAAGTCAATAATATCCTGTTAAAAAGAGCACAAATTCTTGTCTTGAAACCCTAATCCCATGCAATGGAATTTGCGTGTGGGGCCTTTGGGAGGCAATAATATTATGGGGGTGAAGCCCTGTAAATGGGACTAGTACCCTTATAAGCAGAGGCTAGAGAGCTAGCTTACTCTCTTTCTGCCCTATGAGGACACAGCAAGAAAACTTTCTGTAAACAAGATAAAGTTTTCTCTTCAAGAATCAACCCTGCTAGCATCCTGAACTCAGATTTCTAACCTCTAGAGCTCTGAGAAACAAAAAATGTTTACTGCTGAATCAGCTGCCGTTATACTGTTTTGTTACAGCAGCCCCATCTGAGTAAAACAATTCTAATCCAATTAGACTTTTGCCCTCATATTTCCTCTGAAATTGCTCTAATCTAGGTTAACAATGACCTCCACAGCATTGAATCAAATCAATTCTCAGTCCTTATCTTAACCAATAAATGACATTTAATCCTGTTTATCAATTCCTTCTCTAAGTTATATCTCACCCTCAACTTGCTCTGTTTTTCACTTCTATCTCTGGTTGCTCCAAATCAGTTTCCTTTGCTAATTCATCCTTTTTATTTTTCCAAATTTGAAATTTAAGTATTCCAATACACAGTTTCCAAGATCTTCTTACTCTGTTGATGACATCTCCAAGTTTCATGGTGGTGTTATTTCTCCTATGACACTTGACATGCCTCTGCTCTTCTCTTTGTTAATAGCTCTTCCTCACATAAAATACGTCAAAGGCGTTTCTTCCTCAACTACTTGCAATACATGATCCCTCTCTCTGAAACATTCTTCAAATAATTCCTTTCAATTCTCTCCTAAAATGTCACCTTAAATAAGACATCATGACACCATACTTGATACATCAACATGCATCGTCACCCTCTCATTTGATCATATGATACATTTGTGTCACTATGATTGTTTGTATCACCACACTATAATGTAAATTCCGTCTTCATAGTTGTTATCTGTTAATATATTCCAAATATCTAAAGCAATTATTTGCACATAGTAGGGGCTCAATAAATATTTGATGGATTAATTTAATCATTTTCCTATAAAAGTATTCAACTTGATTCTAGACTTGTGAAATTATAAATAATGCTACAATAAATAACTAATCGAGTCTAGCATATTGAAACTTTTATTTCTATGAAATAGATCACTATGAGTGGAGATTACTATGTCAAGGGTATGTGTATTTGTCATTTTAATTGATGCCATATCCTTTCAAGTAATCTGTAATGATAGTAAATTTGATCAGTATCTAATATTCCAGTAAGCAATAGATTTTCTTGTACTTTTAAACAATTCCCACTATCATAGATACAGCATCAATTTATTGTTAAATTTGCATGTCTGACTGCTAACGAGTATCAGCAATGTGGTGAAAAATCAAAAAGATCATTTAGAGTCACTTAAATTTGTTGCTATCAATTTTCTCACCTATGAAATTAGTGGTTAAAGTTTTATGGTCTTACCCTGAAAATCTAAACATGTAGGAATCAATGAATTTAAGAACTACCTTACACAGAATGAGAAATGATACTTGAAGCTTCTCTCTTCATATGAGTTAACTTCTTATCAAGTGAGCTAATTTCAGAGAGAAGGTTTCTGAGGAAGTGAAACTACAGGTAAGTTTTAATTGGGGAAATGGATTCAAAGTATGGGGTTTATTTATACATTAGGTAATTAAGACATAGGGCTCTAAATTAGTAAAGCATGCATGTGCGAGGTACATGGGTAGAGAGGAGTACATTGTAGAATTGAATTAATTGCAACCTTTATCTCAATTTGGGGGAATAGTTCTAGTCCTTGGTACTTATTCTGGTAACTCAAATACTATCAAGTAGAAGAAGAAATAGGGGCAGAATCATCTTAACTACAGATCTACTTATTTCTGTGTTACTTATAAAGAGTTATTCCTTGTCAAAACAAATCAAAATGGCTATTTGAAATTTATATAACAATACTCCATCAGGTTTCATTAGTTCTTGTTCATTGAAAACTTTTCCACGGAATGTTACTGACTACCTTTACAGAAAATAGTTACTTTATACCTTACTCTTAGTAAATGCTGAGTGTAATATCAATTCAAGATAAACCCCCCACTACATAATAAATGTTCCCACAAAATACAATAGAAAATTGACATGTATGTTTTATGATAAAAAATCATAAATATAGCCATCCCAAATTTTTTCAAAGTCTATTAAATCTTGTAGAAAAATGCTGTCAGTCAACTTAAATCTTAAATTAGTTCATATAGCTCCTTTAAAATAACTTTTAATATCATTGATACATATATGCTAATAACTGTGATAAACTGAAATAATTATTCAAGTCCATCATGAGTATAAATTTTTAAGAGGGAAATACTTGGCTTTATAAAAACTGTGCAATTCCTCTTTTTATTTATAATAAAACTTAAATGCTTAAAAATCATTAATATACAGTACAGCCAAGTAAACTGTCCCCTATTTGTGACTTTTCAATAAAATAGTATCTTTTCATTGTTTATTTGCTTATATTTCTATGAATATTATTATTCATGTCACATTAAATTACATAGATTAAACTGAGTCCTGTTTTAAGTGTTGTACTCAAGTCAGAGTTTTGTGGGTTGGTTTTATTTTTAGGGGAATGGAGTGACTATGATTTTTTTATTAAGTTATAGCTACACTTTACTGTTCCTCATAAGTCACATAATTTAAGAATTTTATAGGATGATATGTCAATTATTCCAGCCTCTAATTAAATTACAATTCCCTCCACTATATTTCTTACTGCAGGTAATCTAAACACTTTACAATTTCCAGCAGTGGAGCACTTACCACCACACTGTGATTATTCTTCACCTTGTCTGATGTTTCCAAATTTGAGAAAGATCTTTCTCATATTGGATCAAAATTATTCTACCTAAAATGCTTATGCAAGGTTTTCCATCATACTTCTTAGCAGCAGAAAAATATTAATACATCTACTACACAAAGTTTAGATAATATGTGAAGGTAGCCATTATGTACTTATTAAATCTCTTATTCAGAACAAGCATTTCATTTTCTACAATTTTCCTACTTAGGAGATGCTCTTTGACACATCCCAGTGGCCTAAAGGATTAGGTCATGGGATATAGTCCACATACATCCCAGGGACCCTGGTTAAAGACCCAGGGCAGGAGCAGAGGGGCAGGGGTGGGACACAACCAAGATAAACAACTAAATAAAATAAAGTGAATCTTCCTTCCCTCTTTTTCTGCCTGCCTTTCTACTTGCCTTCATTCCTGTCTGCACCTTTCATGTTAAAAAAAAAAAAACACTTCATCCTAAGCAATCTTGTCTGGCTTCCACTTCCCTGTTACTAACCCTTTCATGCTCTTTCGGGCTTACTCATAGGTCAGATGCCATTACAGCTCAGCGTTGTATTTCTGTACTTCTCTGGTACGTGGCCCCTAAAAACAAGATCCATACCATATCTCATAGTCTTTAGCTACACATTTCTGAAAGGAAACAAGTATGCAGGAGCAGTTCTACAGAAACGGCTGGCATGGGCTTTAGGATGTCCCACTGAACACAAACAAGAATAAAGCTGTGCCTGCAGTGTGCAAGGGGAGAAAAAAAAGGGATAAGGTCACACAGAGATACTTTTTTTAAAGGTGTGTGTGAAAATAAAAGTATTAGAAAGAGGACCTTATAAAAGCCGTACACTTTTTTCATTTATAATAAAAACTAGCAAATAATTCAAAGAAATTCACTACAGCATGGCCAGCAATGCAAAAATAGCCACAAAAATATATTTGTTACAAAGAAACATATTTAGAAAAATAATAAAATGATGATGCACTTATATGGGTAACACTTTTAATACTTTTGGAATCTTTAAATCAGCTTTATAAAATATATTCAAGGTTCATAAAATCATTGTTTACAAAACAATGATATTATAACATTGGAAGTTTTAAGTGAAATTTAGTTTTACAGGCAGTCATTTTACATGTTTCAAACTTATTGTTTTCTTCATTATTAAATATTTTATGGTTAGTGGCCCTGCTATTTTGAAATACTGAGACCTCTCAAAAGAAAGCATATATTTTGAGATACTTTTAAGACTACAAACACAAGTATAACATACATACAGTTCAATCACAAATAAAACACTTGTACAACCAGTACTAGGTCAAGAAATAAAATATTACTGGCACCCAGAAGCCACCCTTATATCCTCTATATTTTCAGTTCTACACTATAAGAATAATATTGATCCTCACAATCATGATTTGTAACAGGGTACAAATAAACTCTGTTTTGAAGCAATAATAAGATGTGACAAATTTGTATCTGGATTTATTTCTATCAATATTATAATAAGGAGATTTATTCAAATTAGTAGAAATTTTACTTTTAATAAATACAGTTTAAAAGCCGTTCCATGAATACCTGCATCAAAAACTTTATCGATAATTATTTTAATAAAGCAGGTTTTGGGTCCCACTCTACCCTGAAGGAATATAAAACTCTGGATGGAAAGAGGAAATTCAGTCTAAATTTCTCATTTTTAAAAACTCAGTATTAGTTAAAAATTCCTGATTAGATGAGCTTGAGTTTTAAGTTTTTACAGAATTACTAAAATTCAAAGAAAATGTAACAATTTTAGAAATTCCAGATTATTCAGATAGTACAATTTCTTTTGGAAAGCACTTAAAATAACAAACATTGCAAGTGATTACAATGTTTATATTACACTTGTAAATTCCAAAACAGTGGTGTACAATCCCAGCATCATTCTGCATAATTCTCAAGGGGTTCCCTAGCAAATCCCCTGTCTCAGATAGTAGGATGACCTTTCTACATTTGAAATCTTCAGGGAGAAAGAGTCCACAGCTATTAGTTATAATATTCTTTTCTATGTAGCTATCCATGTTAGATGAAACCATGCCTGTGTAATAGCCTGGCTATAACTGGAGGTAATTATGCTAATTAAAATAAGCCAGAAAGAAAAAAAGACGCATAGGGTAGTTTAGCTCATATATAAAATATAAAGAAACAAAACAAATGAACAGATAAATCTCAACAAAATTCATAGGACACAAGACCTTGGCAACAAAGGAGATGAGAGTGTGGAGGCAGCAAGGGAAGTAAGGACTTAAGGTGGTGGTAAAGAGCATGAAAACTACAGTGATGGGTATGGTGTGAAATGCTTACAGACTGAGGTTTGAATTCAATATCCTAAAAGTATGTTGTAATGTAAAATAATAAAACAATTTTAACAGGTTTTTTTTTTCCATTTTCCATGAAAAGTTACGTCCTGAGTTCTGTAAATTAGAGTCACTATTTTAGGGACCAACCCCTTCTGTTCCCTCATGTCTTTACCTTTGATCACAAAGAAAAGAATATCAGCTGAGTCATACATTTGCTTGTGGAAAGAAGCTTCTGCAATTCTCTCCATGCTAATACAGACTAAACGTTTGTGTCCTTCCCCATCCCAAAGTATATATGTTAAATCCTAACACCCGATGTAGAGATGGTGACTATGGGAAGGTAGAGTTCTCATGAATAAGATACTGCCCTTATGAAATACTCCACAGAAAGAATTCTTGATCTTTTTTATATATAAAAATACAGGGAGAATACTCTAAGAATTAAATCTGAATGTGCCAGCACCTTGATATTAAACTTCCCAGCCTGCAGAACTGTAAAAAAATAAATTTTTGTTGTTATAAATCATCCAGTTTATGATATTTTGCTAAAAAGGACAGAAGACAAAGACAAACCCTTGGTTTTTTTTAGCCAATGGAAAAGTATCTAGAAAGTCTGGACCTCGTTTTACTAATGTGCCATGAATTACAGGTGAGGTTATTTGTCTTAAGAACAGGTTAACAAGTCCCATAATTTTGCCATTGCTCTATTCAGTAATTTCATTTAATCTCCAAGAGAAGCAGACCACAAAGGAAATGGTCCTGCAGGTCTATCCAAATCTATACACTTGCTCTTGCAATCACTTAACCTGACAGTATGTGGATAAGTCACTTAAATACTTTGCTGACAAATTCATTATTTTTAAAGTATAGGTCTTAAATATGTAAACCTTAATTCTTAGATTTCACAATTATAAATAAACAAATAATTCCTCAAATGACACATTTTAAAGAATGAGGTCATTAATATCAGATATAAAAGTGCTATGTGAACAAATATTATATGAAAACATAAACATGTCCCCTATGAATAATTTCCCTCACCTAGAAAATAATAGAGTTGGATGAAATTATTTCTAAGGATTCCTTAAATTTTATTATCTCCAGTCAAGATCTATCTTATGAATCTCAGACTACCTTATTATGAATATATTAGGAAAGTATATAAACACTTAAACAGGACATCTTGGCTATTTGAGGCCCAAAATCAATATGTCTATAAAAAAGTAATTCTCCCTTTTCCTCTACTTCTGTCTGTGTTCATATATTGTTAAAATAGTATGTTATATGATAATATATGTATAATATATTAAAGATATAATACATGTATAAATCTCTAAACACTCCATCAAAAAGTACTAGAATTAATCAGTGACACAGTAAAATGGCAAGCTACAAAAAAAAGATATACAAAGTTTGTTGCATTTTATATGTGAACAATCTATCTAGAAGAGAATGAAATCAAGAAATCTATCCCATTTACAATAGAAGCAAGAAGAATACCTTGTACAGGTGAAAGACCTGTACAATGAAAACTTTAAGACTCTCTCAAAGGGAACAGAGGAAGATTCAAGGTGATAAAAAGATACCCCACACTCATGACTGGGAAGACTGAAAATTGTCAAAATAGGCATCTTACCTAAAGCAATATACAGGTTTAATGAAATCCCCATCAAAATCTTACTGGCATTTTTTGAGGAAATAGAACAAAAATTTTAATTTGTATGGATAATAAAGACCTTGATTAGTCAAATCAATCATGAGAATAAAAAACAAATTGGGAGGTATCAAACTCCCAGATCTTCAGCTATACTACAAAGCCTTAGTGATCAAAACTGTATGGCATTGAGAGGGGATGAAAGGAGAACCTGCACACTGGAAGCTGAGTTAGCGCTCATGCAGTGAAATGGTGCAGGGCACAGCCATAACTGGAAATCAGCCAAATCAAACCTCTCCCAAAACCATTTCACACAAGAGCCGGCAGTCCACTGAGTGGAATCTCTCCCACCACACATTTGCCCACAGGAAATCCTACCCATTGGATGCTTCACCCCCTGCACAATGCCAGGGAAACCAAATTCTCAGAAATATAAACAGAATTTTGAACAGAGCAAAGACACAGAGAAATATACATGAAATGATGGATCCAATCAAAAACCCAGGGGAAAATCTGAATATAGCAGATGTATATAAATGATCTGAAGAGGAATTTAGGATAATAGTGATTAACATACTCATGGGAATCCAGAAATCAATAGAGCCAGTAAACAAGAATGTCAGGAAGCAAAGAGAAGAATTAAAACAAGATATTAAAGAGGTAAGAGACACAATGGCTGAATTAAAGCTCAGTAGAGGGACTCAACAATAGGATGGATAAAGCTTCTATTAGAATTAGAGATCAGGAAGACTGGACAGAGAAACTCAATCAAGCAAACCAGCAAAAAGATAAAAAAAAAAAAAATTCAAAGAATCAAAGACAGCATTTGAGACCTCTGGGATAACATCAAAAAGGAACAACATTTGAATCATATGGGCCCCAGAAGAAGAGAGAGAAAAGGGGGCAGAAACCATATTTGAAGAAATAATAGATGAGAACTTCCCCAATTTGAAGAATGAAGCAAACCTCCAGATCCAGGAAACTCAAAGAGTTCCTAACAAAAGAAACACAAACAAATACACATAGACACATTGTCACAAAAATGTCAAAAATACAAGATAAAGAAAGACTATTAAAAGCAGTCAGAGAAAAATGTGTCACTTACAGAGAATCCCCCATAAGATTGTCAGTGGACTTCTCAAATGAAACTGTACAGGACAGAAGGGAACATGATGGATTCAAAGTGCTGAAAGAAAAGGAGTTCCAACCTAGGATACTATATCTGGCAAAATTATCATTCAGAATGGAAAGAAAGATAAAAACCTTTTCTGACAAGCAAAAGTTAAAGGAGTTTATCGCCACAAAACCAGCTTTGCAAAAAATATTAAATGATGCTCTATAAAGCATAAAGAAACCACACAGAAGAACAGAAGGCAGCAAATACATCATTCTGGGTGTCATCACCAGACTTGGTCAAATTAAAACCTTCAGCATAGCGTCTTGCTTCCAGGCCTTGTTCATCAGTGCAATTCACCAACAGCCTGGTAGAAGTGTCCCTTTCTTGCCTGCCAGCTTCTGTGTACTTTCCAGGAATTAGTCCTCACCAAAGACAACACAGTGACTTTCTTCACCACCAATGGACAACAACTACACTTTCTCCAGATGACAAGTATCCCAACCTTCGGGAGAGGTTGCGTCTTTTCAACATGGTTCTTCCTTTGATACTCAGTTCTCATTCCCAGGGTACATTTTAGAATATTCAACCCCATGATAGCAGATGTCCCAATGTAATTCACAATTATATGTAAACTTTCCATGTTTTCATTTTTAAAAATTGTGTAAAATATAAAATAACTGTAAGTTACTGTAATAAAAACAGCCACAGATCAGTAGAATAGAACTGAATCACCAGAAATAAACTCACAATATATGTTCAGTTAATTTACAACAAAGGAGCCAAGAGCATACAATGGAGAAAGGAAATTCTTTTCAAAACATGGTGCTGGAAAAACTGGACAGCCATATGTGTAAGAATGAATCTAGACCACTCTAATGCCATACACAAAAATTAACTCAAAATGGGTTAGGGCTTGGATGTAAGACCAAAAACCATAAATACCTAGAAGATAACATAGGTAAGTCATTCCATGACATCACTTTTGAGAGTTCTTTGGGGACTTAACTCCAGTGGCACCCCCATGTTTATTGAAGTGTTATTTATAGTAGGCAAGAATTACAAACTACCTAAGTGCCCATTGTCAGATGAATAGATAAACAAGATGTGGTATATACATACAAAATAAAACTTCACAGGCCTTAAAAAGATGAAATCCTGCCATTTGCAACAACATGGATGGAACTAGAGGGGATTATGCTATGTGAATTAAGTCTGAAGTAAAAAAAAAAAAAAGGATGCTCTCTCATTCATATGTGGAATAAAAAGAAACAAAGCAAAGAAACAGACTACATAAAACCAATCCTTAGACATTAACACTAGAACTTAGATTACCAATGGGAAATGGGGTATATAGGGGGTAAGTTGTGGTGGAGTTCAATGGACAATGGTAAAAAACTTGATTTGGTGGTGGGCAGAGTGTGATATATAAGGAATGGGTAACCTACACACATGAGTATATTATTTTGTATGTTCAAAATTAATCATAAAATGCTGATCATTCTTCTGTCAAAATATCTTTCAAGTAGGTCCTCGGGTCTCAGTGTTCATTATCATAACTCTCGTCTAAGTCACCAACATCTCTCACCTATACAATTAACATCACTTCTGAACTTGACTCTATTTGTCATAGTTAGTATTCTCTAAGTCTTTGACCTTACCAGGGATAGGGCAATCATTTTAAAATACAAATCTTGCCATGTCACTTATCTACTTAAAAACATACAGTATTTTAAAAAATACAGTATTCTGTTATTCTGTCCAAGTCCTTAACATCTAAGAAATCTCATGTCTCATCCAATGTCTGTCTCCTTTTGTTTCTTGTCTTCATTCATGATTCATGATTCTCATTCACCAATACTTCTGCTTTCCCACTACCCTGAGTGTTCCATGTTCACCGTCCTCACTTACTTGCCTTGGATAATTCATACTCATTCTTTAATTCTCAGCTTCAGTGCTATTTTTCTCAAATTATTTTATATATTAATTTCTCCCCTTCACCATTTTTCTATGTGTATGCCCTCATTATATGCTCACTTAATGCTATGTAATTCTCTTGTGCAGTACATGTCATGTGTGATTAGTCAACTATGGGGTCATTTTTAATGACAAATTTAGTCTTTGAAAGCAGAAAACATATTTGTCTCAAAATGATTGTATCCCATCCATCCTGTGCTTGCCTGCCATATTTTACATATGTTTGGAAGCAAGGAAGGGAAGAAGGGAGGGAAGTGGGAAGGATATCATGCACATATTACTTACTATGAAGAAAACTTACACAATTCAAACATAACACCAATATGAAAAAATTAATATGCTTCTCACAGTGTTTGGGTTTTTTCTTCTAGGAGTCAGTCTGTAAAATAAAAATTAAAACCTGTAACTTTTGTTTCTACTCAATTTATAATCTCCTTATATATTAAAAGGTTTTCTGATTTTTATTGTGACTACTACTTATAGAGTCCCTACTAATAATTGTGTTATTGCCATAAAACTTCATAAATTAAAAAAAAATGGATAAAGGGGACTCAATTGTATAGTGATAAATATAAACTAGACTATTGGTGCTGATTATAATGTAGTATATACAAATGTCAAAATGCAAAATTATATACCTGGAACTTATAAATATTATAAATCAATGTTACTTCAATGAAAAGAAATTTAAGCACAATGGTATCTTCAATCTATATATAGTTTTTATGCATTAAAAATAGCATACTAAAAATTAATGAAGTATCAGAAATTCTTTGTTTCCAGTTGTATTAGTTAAGGTAATACTAGCTACAGTAACAGACTCAAAAAACACATGATGGCTCAAGTGTAATAGTTATAAAACCCAATTTATTTTTTCAGAGCAGTAAGGGATCTACATCTAAGTGGAAATCTAAGAGTCAGAGTCCTTCTTTCCTATGATTCCATATCCCCAACATATAATTTCCAAGACCACTGGGCCCAGTTGTATTGAGTTAGTAAAAGAGTAAGTCAGAAATTTTTCTTTTTTTTTTTTTTTTTTAAGGAAAGGTACAGGTAGGAATGAAGATGAGTAGACAGACAGGCAGGAAGAGAAAGGAAGGAGGAAGAAAATTTTATTTATTTTTATTTGGTTGTTTATCCTGGCTGTTTACCTCCCACCCCCCTGGACCCAAGAGTATGTGACTTTGAGCTCCTTCAGAGGCAATTGATCTAACCATTACTCCACCATGCACTCCAAGTTGGAAGACTGAGTTCTGAAGCCAAACCTGAAAATGGAGTGTGTCACTGGCTCACATAACAATTGATAGATGTCCAACACATGAGTATACCTGAGTGCAAAGGAAACCAGTTTAATCATGGTGTCAGGAAGAAAAGGAAGTATGGTGAGTGGACGAATTAGTCTCACCACCACCAATACCTCTTCAGGAAGATTTCTGCTTGATCTACCATCTACACATTTCCTGAACTTACTTTCTTTAACATATTTTTCTCAACTTCTTAAAACCGCTTAAAAGTTGACAATTCTAACCAACAGCAGAATATTTAAAGTATAATAACATAATTATTATGTATTGCATGCAATCTCAACATTATAATACTGTTAGAGTAATTTCTTCCTTAACAAGAATTTCATGCAAATGTATGCACATCCTCCCCATTGTTAACTTTCTACTTACAATTCTTCCTTTCTAAAATAATGGAATAGGAAATAATCTTCACAGGTATATTTATAAAGAAGTGTAAAAACAAAGTTAGTAAGAGAATGACTTTAGCTTAGGAACTATTCATTTCATAACAATCATATAAAGAAACTTGAATAACACAACTTAATTTATGCACATGCTAAATCTGAATAATAAAATTAGCATTCAGTGAATGTCAGCTACATTTATCTGTATAGTAATACTCATTTGCATGAATTGAGACTAATTCTCTATTATTGATAGAAGAAAAAAAGTGAAACAAAAAAAGGAAGATAAAGAAATACAAAGTCTGTCAGAGTATCTATAATGAAGGAAACATGGATATTTGATTAAGGTTTCATGTATAAACTTCATTTTTAAGCCAACTCTTTGATTGTACCAGAATATTGAAACTTGCATCAAGGAAACTGCTAAACTAATATTTTTGATGCTCTTCAATCTCCTTATAGTCACATGGCTTACCCAAAAGCATTTCCAAGGACTGGAACTATTCGGAGGCACTATAGAACGTGATGCTGAGTGATTGTGTATGAGAACAATGACAAAGTGTCTTTCTGTCCAAGAATTAAATCACAATCTGAAAAATAAGTTATTCAAATATGAAATATTTATATACATACAAACCTATAAACCTACACAGTCACAACACACAGAATAGAAGCAGTTATTCAGATACAGGATTGAATCAGGATATTGTGTATGATATTTGACTGCAGAACTTAAGTACATAAACACACTAAGACAGGCATATGATGACAATTAACTTGAAGCATAACTTGTAGCCTAAAAAGGATATAGAATACAGAAAACAAAATACACACACACACACACACACACACACACACACACACACGTAGCTGGTTAGTTTTGGAACACAGAAGATTAAGCACAAGATTGGTATTGGAACAAGCATGACATGGAGAAAAATGTGTCTTAGCAACTGATCTATGCATTCTATTTCTGGTGTTTATCGTACAATTAACTCTACTTGTAATGATTCTGTCCTCATCAAGAGATCTTGTACTCACTTGTACTTTAGTTTTCCATGTAGCTCTGCCTAATATGAGAGAATGTGTTAGTCACGTCAACCTGAATACTTCAGTCCATTTGCCATATTTCTTATTGCTCATTAACTATTTAGTGCTAACTGCTTAACATAATTCTGATCGTGAGAAATAGCTCTACTCTCAGGGTCCTAGAAAAGCAAGTTTATAGCTCCAACATAGTTTCTTGCTTCCAGTCCTTGTTCAACTCATCAACAACCCGGTGGAAGTGTCCCTTTCTTGCCTGCTGGCTTCTGTGAACTTTCCATGAACTAGTCCTGACCCAAGACTACACAGTGACTTTGTTCACCATCAGTAGACAACAGCTACACCCTCTCCAGATGACAAGACTCCCAACCTTAGGGAGAGGGTCCATCTTTTCAACATGTTCCTTCCTTTGATACTCAGCTCTCATTCCCAGGGTACATTTTAGAGCACTCAACCCTTTTATAGCTAGTGATCACAACTATATGTAAACCTCCATGCTTTCATTTTTTTTAAATCTTGTAAAAAAAATAGAAAAGCAAGTTTATGACCCTACAGAGAAAGCCAAAAGATCCTTCCTTAGCTGAGATTAATATAATCAATTAAATTCCATTTTAATATCAAACATCCTGTCAGTCATGTGATCAATATTACTCCTTTATTACTGGGTTTTTACTCAAATTAAAAGGTATGAAATTTTCCAGATAACAAACCAGCACACTCAAATGAGCAGTGTCTCCAAATATATATACTCAACATTAATAAAAATATATATTTTTAAAGGAAAGGTGCAGGCAGGAATGAAAGTGAGTAGGCAGACAGGAACAGACAGGAGGAAGAAGTGCTTCATTTTAATTTAGTTGTTCACATTGGTTGAGCCCCCTGGCCTTGGCTCTTGAGCCTGGGACCTTGGGCTATATGTGACACCAGTGTGTAATAGATTGCTAGGCCAACAAAGCATGTCCACATTAATAAAAATGTTTAAAGTCTGATATATATCTCCAATGTGGCAGAGTGGCTGCAGATAAAACTTGTACTAAGGTTTATTTTCATGTTCTCCTTGTCACCATTGGATTAATCCTTTACTCTGATCTCACTTATTTGCCCTTTTTTTTTTTTTTGAGAACCTGAAACAAGTTTTTTTTTTAATATATGCTGATTTTGAAATAATTTTAAATAGGATTTTCTTTTTGGAGATGATAACATACTATAAGTACATCAGGTCATTTTAGCATCAAAGAGCTGTGTTATTTTCCTGTGTCTTTCCAACTGTCACTTCACCTATGGCGATTGCCCTATAATTGAAACCATGTGATTGGCCAAGAATACAGAACCAAGTACAGCTGAGGAGGAAGCTGGGAACTTACATAAAATATTATGAGCAATATCTCTGACCTCTTAACCACAGAGAATTAGAAGATTTTGTAGAACATGAGACAAAAATATTAAGTATATTGTCTTCTATATTAATAAAATGCTTATTAAAGTAAGATACACTATTGATTATAAGATACATCCTCGTAACATGGAGCTAAAATGGAACAAAAATATACAACTTAGAATTAACACACTACAGTGTTGGTTTATTCTCTTATGTGAGCTCTAAACTCACGAAAATTGATACCATTTCCTCAATGGATTCTGTGCAGGACGAGTGTTTCAACAAGCCAGAATGAATCTTAGAAAGATAACTCCAGTCTGGCTTGGTGTTTCTGACCTAGCTGTTACAAAAGACATAAACTTCTACCTAATCACTGACATTTTTAGCCAGAATTCTTTAAGTTCTCTAGAATCAAATTCTCTTCTAAGGCTTCATTTAATCTGTCCCTTCTTCATGAAGAAAACTTAGGGGTGATAGCTATGTTTGCTCTCCTGTTGGAATGACTATACATTTCAAATGGTGGTAAAAGGTACTGGAACCCTGGTGGTAGGTGTGGTATGAAATAATCACAAACTGGAGTACAAATTCAAAATCCTAAAAAGAATATAGCAATATAAACCAAAAACATAAAATAAGCATTTACATTTTATAATGTCAATTAAACTATTAAAGCTGTTCTAAAAAATAATATTCTAACCTGAAAACAGTCTATCTAATCCAATGAGTTGCCTTAGGTGTTTATGGTCAAGTAAAGAAGGCAATCACATAAGCAAATAATTATACGGCAGCAAGAGATTTGAAGAACACTGGGCAGCCAGTCGCTAGCTATAGAGTAATTATCTTGAATTAGAGTTCAATGACAGTATCCTGGAAAAATTACATCTCTGATATGTCTTGAAGCAAGATGACAATAGAGACAAAAGACCAAATAGAAAAGAAGGATTTTCCCTCTAAATTAGCTTTTGGTGTTGGTTAGATTCATAGTATTGCTAAAAAGAAAATTTTAATTATATCTACTCCACTCTAATTTCGGCTTATGAGAAATATTCAGACACCTTTCTTTTCACATATATACTTATTCCCTTTTCTTTTGGGGAGTTTATTATCTTTTTTGCTTAATGACTAAAAATATTCATGATCATGAACTATGCAAAGGTAGATTAAAACATAAAAGAAAATTATTATTCCTATCTAGTGAACTTAACAGCAGCAAATAGAATAGGCAAATTTCTGTATAGTTTGAAAAGAGACCTGATGCTAACTTAGGGGTTACCTGTTGACCATGTATTTAAAGAGATCCTAGGAATATTCTTTGAAGTTGGGTTCTGGGATCATTCCTTACATAGTTGAAAGTAAATAGTCTATATTATGAAACTAGTAACTACAGTATGAATTTAGTCTTCGATGCTATATTTAACAAGCAAGTTCAGGATTGGCTTATATCTCTGCATTCTAAAAGTAGTATCTCCAACTTCTATTTATCTCATCACTTCTGACAAGTCTGAGTACAAAACTGCATTAGATCCCAAGGGCTATTATAACAAAGTATCACAAACTGAATGGCTTAATAGAACAGAAAATCATTTTCCTAAAGTTATGGAGAAAATGAGAAGTTTGAAAATAAGGTATCATCGGGGCCATCTTCCCTTTGAAGATACTGTGGAAAATTCCTTTCTTTGCCTATTGCAGCTTCTGGTGGTTTTCAGCCATCCTTGGTGTTTCTATACTTGTAGAGGCATCCCTCTAATCTCTGCCTCCTTCACATGACCTTCTTCCCTGTCCATATGTGTCCATTATGTCTATTATTATACGGACACCAGTCATAGGCTTTAGGGTCAATCTTAATTCTATATGACCTCATCCTAATTAATGACATCTGCAAAGGCCCTCTTTCCAAGTAAGATGCTGAGGTCCTGGGTGAATATGAATTTTTAAGAACCACCGTGAAACTCAAATAGTTCATCTCTGCCCGCCCCTAAAATGTATGCCCAACCACATGCAAAAAACCTTCACCCAATATCTACTTCCTCAAAAGCATTAAATCATTCTAGCATTAACTCCATATGCAAAATGTATCTAAATATCAACAAATACCACAAAAATTTCCAAAACTTATCATCTACTTTATCTAAATCAGATATAGAAGAGACTCTGGACATTGTTCATTCTGAAGTAAAGCTCCTCTGAAGCTGTGAATTTGTGAAACCTAGAAAAAAAGTTATCTTCTTCCAAAATACAATGGTGGGACAGACATAGGATAAAAATTTCCATTCCAAAATAGAAAAATTTGAAGGCACAGAGGGGTCACAGCTCCCAAATAAGCAAAAAGTGCAGCAGAGAAAGTGCCATTGATTTTTGGTATTAAATTTTATTGAATGAGCATTACATCATAACATACAGGTTTAAGGTGTACATCACTGTAAATCAGCATTTGCATACAATATACTAAATTCACTACCACCAGTCATTCAGTTTCGAAATGTGAGAAAAACGTAAGTATTTCAGCTAAGTTTTCTTTCCTCTAGGCCTTCAGGGAAGCACTCTTTTTGGTCACTAATCCGGAAGCCATTTTTCAAGCACAGATAAAGATTACCAATAGATAGTAATCCCATAACACTTTCTAAAGTATTTCACTTGCATAAAATAAATGCCTGATCCATTTAACAAATTATAGATAAATACCATATAAAACTCTATACATTTTGTTATCAAAAAGAAGAAAATTACAGAAATACTTAGAAAGTTGAATGTTCCATACTAACATAGAAGTACTTTTTTATTCAGACTACAAGAAACTTGGAAAATTCCAAATCTTTTTAATCTAAGCAACTGATATCTTTTTTTCAAACACATCTAGTAAATTGAAAAATGTAATAGAAACTTGCTGTCACCTTTCAAAACCCTGGGGCTAAAAATCTAAATCTGTCACATAGCATTAAAATAGAACCTTAGTTTTTTAAGAAAAATTTAATAAATTGAAGCATTACTATATAATAGCATCTAAAATCAAATGAAATGGAAAATAACTTATGACTTTACTTAGATAAACCTAGGTAATAAATTAATAAACATTGATATAAATTTCTTATAAGATAAAACATAATGCAGATATTATAGAGATACTAAGTATATTATATATGCTTTTCATAGTCAAAAAGTTACATATTGATTTTATTAAAATATATTTCATAGACTATAGCTATAAATAATAAAAAATAAGAAAAAATTTTTCCTAACCAAAACAACATATTTATCCTTATTTTTCCTCAAATGCATTATATTATTTTGAGACCGTCATTCAACCTTAGCTGAGTGTTTTTTTTCTATTCCTATCTATGGAAGCTAATTAAGGACTTGAATTTTCTAACACTACACTACATTGCCATGTAAATGATCATTAACTAGTTGTTCCAAGTAGTTATTAATGCCTGGTCTATAGGTATATAAAATGCAATAGCATTATGGTCTGTTTTATGTGTCAACTTGAGTGTGCCACAGGCTTCCCAGATAACTGGTTAAACATAATCCTGATTCTTTCTGGTAGTATTTTTGAAAGACATTAACATTGGTAGACTAAGTAAAGCAGATCCCAGTCCTTCTGTGATGGACCTTATCAGTTAATTGCAGATCTGAATAAGACAAAAAGACTGACTCTTCCCTGAGTAAGAGAGTTTTTCTTGCTTGACTGTCTTTAATCAGGACCCATACTTTTCTCCTGCTTTCAAAATGAATTATCAGCATTTCCTGGATCGCAAGCCTTCCAGGTTTCAAAGTAAACTATACCATCAGTTCTCCCACTTGTCCAGGTTGCAAAGCACCCTGCAGATCTTGAGAATTGCCAAATTTCTAAATATGTAAGCCACATCTTTATTTATACACATAAAAGCATATAATCTCTCTCTCTCTCTCTCTCTCTCTCTCTCTCTCTCTCTCTCTCTCTCTCTTTCTCTCTCTCTCTCTCTCTCACACACACACACACACACACACACACACACACACACATATATATACTCACACGTCCTATCAGTTCTGCTTCCCTGGAGACCTCTAAGACATATAGACACTCAAAGTCATGTCTTCTTAATCTTATCTGATTGTGGTCTCATCTAAAGAGCAAAAAAGAACAGTGGAAGAGTAGCCAATAAAAAATATCCCTAAGCAATCCCAGATGTTGGACTAGCTGAAAAATATACTAGCTATTTTAAATGTGTCAATAAAATAAAATAAACCTGTCCAAAGAACAAAAGAAAAGTATGAGAGAAATGTCTCACTAAATCCAACATATCTATAGACAGAAAATATTTAAGAAAATAAAATGAACAAAATAGAAATTTTGGAAATGAAATGTACGATGAAAACTTAAAACTCATTAAAAGAAATTAATACCATCTTTGAGTAAACAGAAATAAAAATTAATGAACTTGATAAGTCAGTATTATCCAATCTGAAGAACAAAGAGTTTATAAAGAATGAATAGTGCCTTACAGATCTATGGAGCATGATTAAGCAGGTCTACATATATGTAAGAGGAATATTAGAGAGAGGAAAAATACATGTAAAAAGAACAGTTGAAGAAATTGTGGCCAAGAATTCCCATTTTCAATAAGAAATTCAAGTGAACTAAACTACATCAAACTAAAAAGCACTACAAAAGGGGATTATGGTTACAGGGGTTTGGTGGGAGGCAGATTGTGAAGGTAAGATTAGAAAAAAATAGTTGTAAAGGACACTGGAACTCTGATGGTGGGTGTGGTTTGAAATATAGACTGAAATGCAATTTCAGTATTCTAAAATTAATTTAGCAACATGTACAAAAGAAATAATAAATATTAGTATAAAAAAAGCTTTTGTACAGTGAAAAAAATCATCAAAATGAAAAAAATTTCTACTGAATGGGAGAATATATTTATATGTCAGACATCTATTAAGGAGATAATATGCAAAATATATTTTTAAAAACCAAATAAACTCAATAGGAAAAAAAATCTAATTAAAAAATGGACATAAATTCTAAGACATTTCTCCAAAGAAGATAGACCGACGGCCAACAGGCCCATAAAAAACATGTTCCTCCTCCCTTGTTACTCAAAAAAATGCAAATAAAATTAACAATGAGATATAACCTTACATTATGGAAACAGCTATTTTCCAAAAGACTAGAAACAAGATTTTGGTGAGAATTTGGAGAAAGCAGAACACTCCTATCCTTTTACACTGCTGATGAGAGACAAACATTATGGAATGTAGTATAGAGATTCCCCAAATTTGAAAATGAAAATGACATATGATACCAATAGCCTTCTTCTGAGTATTTACACAAAAAACACAAAAACATAAATCCAAAGAGATCTGTGCACCCTCATATTATTACAACACTATTTACAATAGCCAATAACTGGAAATATCATGACTACCTATCAAGAGATGAGTGCATTAAATAAGATGTGGGATGCAAAAACAACGGAATACTTTTTAACAGCTATTTTAAAAGATGGAATCCTGCCATTTGCAACAACATAGACAAACCTAGCAATATTATGCTTAGTGAAATACGGTAAAGAAAAAATAACTGTGATTTCACTCAAGTGGTATACAGAGAAACCAAAGAGATGAATAAACCAAATTAAACAAAAATTGACTTTTAGTCAAAAATAGCAAATTAGTGATTATCATAAGGGAAGGGGTTAAGGGGTGGGCAAATCAAGTAGAATGGTCAATTATATGGCAAAGGAAATAATTGAACTGTTGGTGGTAAACTTTATTCAATACAGGTACTGATTTATAATGATGTACACTTTAAATCTGTGTAATTTTATGAAATATTAATTTAATAAAATTAAATATATATTGTGTATATATATGTGTGAGCATGTATCTATAGTCATAAAAATAGGGATGCATACTTCAATGCAATAAAGACCATATATGATGAAATCACAGTCAACATCATATTCAATTAGTAAAAATTGAAAGGTTTTTGCTCTAAGATCAGGAATAAGGCAAGGATGCTCATTCTCACCACTATTATTCAATACAGTTCTGAAAGTCCTATCCAGGACAATTAAGCAAGAGTAGGATTTAAAGGGCATCCAAATTGTAAAGGAAGAAGTAAAATTGTCAATATTGGCAGATGACACATATAAAGACAAAATAGCAGACTTCAGTGAAAGGCTTTTAGAAATAACAAATACAATAAAGCATCAGGTTACAAAATTAATATACAAAAATCTGTAGCATTTCTGTTACAAATAAAAAACTACCAGAGAGAGAATCAGGAAAACAATTCCATTTATAATCACCTCAAAAAGAATGAAATATCCTGAAACAAATTTAACCAAAGAGATGGACTGAAAGTATATAATGTTGTTAGAAGAAATAGAAGAACACAAAGAAATGGAAAGCTATCCCATGCATATGTGTTAAAAGAATTAATGTTATTAAAATAGCCACAGTCCCTGAAAAATCTACAGATTTAATGCAATCCCCATCAAAAACCAAAGGACATCCTTCACAGAAGTAGAAAAATATCATGAAATTTGGAACTACAAAAGTCCCAAATAGCAACAATGTTCCTAAGAAAAATAATATAAATGGAGGTTTCACATTTGCCCAATTTCAAAGAATACCATAAAGTGATAGTTATCATATTGTATGATATTAGAATAAAAACAGACACACAGATCAATATAACAGATTTGAGAGCTTAGAAATAAGTTCACATAAATATGGTCAAGTAGTTTACAACAAAATTAAGAAATACAGTGGAGCAAAGACAGTCTTTTTAATAAACGGTGTTGAGAAAATGGGACAACCACATGTAAAAGAATGAAACTAGACCACTGCCTAACACCACATGCAAAATTTAATTCCAAATGGATTAAAGACTTGGATATAAGACAGGACACCATAAAATGCAAATAAACCTGGAAATAAGTCTTGGAGATATCTTTGTAAACTCAAGTGCATCAGTAAGGGAAACAGAAGCAAAATTGAACAAATGACATTGTATCTTCTGTTCCAAGAAAGAATCTATTATCAAAATGAAAAGGCATCCTACTAATAGTGAAGATATTTGTAGGTCATACATCTAATGAGAGCTTAACATCCAAAATGTATACAAAACTCATAAAACTCAACAAGGAAGCAATCTAATTAAAAATTGATGAGAAAATCTGAATAGACTCTTCTCAAGAAAACATAAATAGATGGCCAATAGGCACATGAATAAATGTTTCACAACTCTTATTAGAAAAATCAAAATCAAAATCACAACGAGATCTCACCTCACATTTGTGAGAATGGCTGTTATCCAAAAGACAAGAAACAATAAATTTGGGGTATGATGCAGAGAGAAGGAAACATTTGTACACCATTAGTGAGAACATAAATTAGTGCAGACATTACAGAAAGCATTAAGAAGATGCTTCAAAATTTAAAAAAAAATAAATTGCATACAACCTAGTTATCCCACTTCTGGGTATTTTCCCAAAAAAACTGAAAACCACAAATTCAAAGAGAAAAGGTACCCTCATGCTCATTACAGCACTATTTACAGTAGCTAAGAGTTGAAAACAACCAAAGTGCCCCTTGACAAATGATTGGCTAAAGATGTGGTATATTTACACAATGGAAAATGCTGTCATCTGTAACACCATATTGATTAGATGGTATCGAACTTAGTGAAATGAGTCACTGGGAGAGAGAAAAACATAATATATTTCACTAACATGTGGTACATAAAAAACAAAATGAACAAAATTTTTTTTAAACTTTTAGACTTTATGATTAAATTAGTGGCTAACAGAAGGGAAGAGTGAAAGAGGGTGACTGAATCAGGGAAAAGGGAGTCAATTGTATGGTAAGTGGCAGAACTGGTCTTTTAGTGGAGATAAAGTATATGTAAATGTTAATTTATAATAATGCACACCTAAAACAGGAAATATTATAGTGCATCAATAAAAATGTTCTTTAAAAAAAAAACTTGGCTTTGAAATGGTGGAAGAAGGCAATTAGTTATTTCTTATTTCCTTCCATTGCAATGCTAACATTCTTCTCAAAACTTTCTACATAAAAGCTACCTTCTATTTTTCTCCTTTTTCTGAGAATTTTTCAGAATAAGCTTTAACTAGTGAAGCCAACTTCAAGTTTCTCATTTCCATTGTTGTGTTATGCTCTTTTATAGCTTCATGAACAATAACCTCTCATGTCTCAGGTTCATGGGATGAACTTGCTCTGCCAAGGAAGTAATAAAAATGTAGAGAATTTTTTTAAATGAGTGAGATTCAATGAAGAAACTTCCATCAGTGCAGGCAGGAAAGTTTTAGATCTTTAGACTATAGCCTTGGATAAAAGAACTTCCAATAAGGAAGACTACATGCAATCCATATGATCAATACTTATAAATGCAAAATTCTTTAACAATAAATAAAATCTCCTAAGATAACCAATGAATCAAATAAGAAATTAGAGGAAAAATTAGAAAATACTTTGAGATGAATCAAAATGAAAATTGAATATACCAAACCCTATATAACACAGATAAAGCAGCAAATGTAGGGAAATTTCTAGCTCTAAGTACTTATATTTTAAAAAGAAGGAAAATCTCAAATCAACAACAAAACTTTCCACTTTTAGAAACCAGAGGGAAAAAAATAATAAACTAAATCCAAAGTCAAAAACTTTTAAATATAATAAATATTAGAAAGGGAAATAGAGAATAAATAAAAAATAAGATAATGAACAAAACCAAAAGTTCTTTTTTGAAAACATCAAGAAAAATAACCTGTAACTAAAGTGACCAAGAAAAAAAAGTTAAAAATTGTTGAAATCAGGAATGAAAGAGGGAGAGGTCACTAGTGACCTTAAAGAAATAAAAAGAATTATTAGGGAATACTCTGAATAACTACATGTAAATAAAGCAGATAATCTCGTAAAATGGACAAATACCTAAAAAACACAAACTACCAACATTTACTCAAACAATCGAAAATCTGGAAATAGCTATGACAAGTGAAGTGACTGGGTTATTAATCAAAAAACTTCAAAGAAAATCCCGGGAAAAGATAATCCTGCCAAATCTTTAAAGAAAAAAATAATCAATAACCAACGCTTTGCAAATTGTTACCCAAAAAAATGTATAGAAGAGGGAAAACTTCCCAATTTAATCTACCAGGCCAGAATTACCCCAATATGAAAAGCAGATAGATATTACAAGAAAGGAAAACTAGAGACTTATATCCTTCATGAATATAGACAGAAAAATTCTCCAAAAAACATTAACAAGCCAAATACAACAATTTATAAAAAGGATTATAAACTCTGACCAAGTAGGATTTATTCAAGGCATGCAAAGTTACATTCAACATATGAAAATGAAACAAATTAATAAACCATATTAATAAAGAATTTTTTTAAATTTCAGATAAAGTATTTGACAAAATCCAACACCTTTTCATTATAAAAAGAAATCCAGGATTAGAGAGAAATTCTTCAACTGTTATGTCCAAAGAAATCCACAGGTAACAAAATAAGTTTACCCACACAAGTCAATTTGATTCAATACTGTATAAAATTATAGACAAGTTATTTAGACAAGAAAAATAAATAAAAGACATTAAAATTTGAAAGGAAGAAATTTTGTTTGTAGATAATGTGATATTGCATATAGAAAATCTTAATATTTCTGTTAAAGGGCTATTAATGGCAATAGATGGCCTCAGCGAGGTTCAGGATACAATGTACCAGAATCAATTATATTACTATATACTATATAATAATTAAATTACAAAACAATTCAATTTACCATAGCATCAAAAACCTGGGAAAAAAATTTAACAAAAAAAAGTACAGATATACACTGAAAACCAAAAAAGTATCGTAGAAAGGATTTAAAGAATACTTAAGAGAAATAATCTTGTGATCATGGGTTGTTAAAATGACAATAGTACCCAAATAGATCCACGGATTCAATGCAATCTCTGCCAAATTTCCAGTGGCGATTTTTTGCAGAAATTGACAAGCTGACCCTTATATAGAAGTGCAAAGGATTCAGTATAGTATATAAAAGTAAGCTAAAAAGATACACTAGACTTAACCAAAATTTAAAATGTTTATGCTTCAAAGGACACTGTCAACACATGGAATGGGAAAAATTTATTGCAAATTATATATCTGGATGTAATATCAGGAAAATACGAAGTCCTCTTTCAACTCAATAATAGACAAATAACCCAATTTTTAAAAGAGCAAAGAATTTGAAAACAATTATCTCTCAAAAATAAAATTACAAATAACCAACATGCCCATGGAAAGATGTTCAATAACATCATTCATCAGGGATATGCAAATAAAAATCAAGTGAGATGCTACTTCATACACACTCTCATTCTGTTACTAAAAAGACAGAAAGGGAAGAAAAGCGTGTGGGGAGATTGTAACCTGCATACAGTTATGCTGTGGGAATATAAAGTAGCATAGCCAGGTTGGAAAACAGTTTGGCGGTCCTTGAAAATGTTGAACATACAGTTCCCATATGAACAAGCAATCCCATTCCTAGGCATGTACCCAAGAGAAATGGAAACATATGTCCACACAAAAACTTGTGCAGGTATGTTCAGAGCAATGCTATTTATAATAGCCCCAAAGTGGAAACAATCCAAATATCTATCAACAGATGAATGGATAAACAAAATATGATGTAGCCATACAATGGAACATTATTCAGCCAAAAAATAATAAAGCACTTACTCTTACTATAACATAGATGAAATTTTAAATCATTATAACTATGTGACAGAAGGAAAACACAAAGATCCATGTATTATAATTTCATTTGTATAAAATGCCCAGAATAGGTATATTCATAGATATGAAAAAGAGATTAGAGGTTTCCAGGGGCTGATGGGAAAGGAAAAAAAGAATTAGCTATTAATGAACACAGATTCTTTCTGGAGTGATGATTAAAATGATCTGGAGTTAGGTAGCACTACAGATATTTGCACAACTTTTTGAATAAACTAAAATCATTAAACTGTATATTTAAGAGGGTTAATTTCACAGTATGTGAACTGTATCTCAATAATAACAAAGCAAAAATTATGTTTTATTTATGCACAAATCACTATACATTCTACTTGCTTGGCTAGGTCATCAATAAGCATTTGGAGCTAATTAGCATTTATCATAATTTATACTTTTCTCTAGTATGTTTCATTTCTGCCTTCGAAATCAGATACTTGAATTATTATGTTTTTAAAATCCTAGAATTATTCACTAAAAATCCATGAAATTAATAATTCTGCTAGCCTTTTATAATCTTTTAGGTCTTGGCAATCAAACCGATGTTCGAAAATTTACAGTTTGTCTTCCTGTAGTTACATGTGCACAATTCCTTTCTCCAAAGGTCTCTTGGCTGTTTTCTGAGAATTTAGTCTGCTTCCAAATATCAAAGCCTTGTGACAACTCTCAGAATCACTACCACACCTGCCCCTGCCACAAACTACCTTCTCGGAGCTCTTGCATGCACCATTGCCTCTAGGAATGTTTTTCCCAAATATATCCATTAGGTTTGTATCCTCACTTCATTCAAACTTCTCCTCAACAACCAACCTCCTCCTTTCTTGACCATCTCCTTAGAAGTAACACTCCCATTATATTTTATCCCTTTCAGTTCCATTGTATCTCCATAGCCCTTACCTAGTGATTGTGAATACACATATACACACATATATATGCATATATAAATACATAAACACATGTACATACTTTTACTCTTATTTATGTGTTTATTACAAGTGATAAAGGGCAAAATCTGATCCTTATTCTCTGCTGAATGTATAAAAATCTAACTATAACACAAAATCTGTCTAAATATAATCTTAAATTATTCTTATCTGTCCATTTATTATTTCTTGATATAAACTTCCTTATGGCATAAAACTAAAGCAGTTATCTTCAGCTTTCCTTTCCATTTCCAGCCTTCCCTTCCTTTAAATGAAATATTTGGGCATTTTTTTCCTTTGATAATAACTTTCCTAATCAAATGGCTGAGAAAAAAATTGATAATAAAATTTCTGATTCTAGATATCAAATATTGTAATGTACCTTAAAAATATTTATTGAAAACATGCCAACTATAAGCAGCGCTTGGTAATCTGGAACAGTATATTGTTGAAAAAAATATCATTTTGAGTGACCTTTCCAAACATGTATGTAAGAGATTTATAAACTGACTAGCTACGAGACAATATTACTAAAATTACATCCCTACAAAAGGGGAGAGATGTTTTTCTAATAGAAGCATGAGCATTTTATACCATTATTTTAATACAGCATCTCTGTGTAAGATGAATTCCAAGTTTACTAGAGAGTTGGATACAAACACATTAAGGAAAGCAGAGTAAAACAAACTACTGTACATATAGATTTTCAGTCAGAACAGAGGAATCTCTTATCTCTCAGCAGGAAAGTGTGAGATTAATTTCTCATGTAGTCAATTAATTTACACTTTAGTCACCAGTGCTGGAAGGTAGTATGGCCAGCTTAGTGTTCTAAAGCTAGAATGAGTAATAATAACTCACATTTACAAAGGGCTTCAAAATATTAATTATTTAATCCACACTATATTGCAGCATGATAACTCAGAATTACTGCATGTGCTTTTTAGGCTAGAGAAACTGATCTAAATCAATTGAAATCCATGCTAAAAGCAGAGTTTCTGACCTTAAAGTTGGTGCTTAGTCCATATTGCCTTGCCACTTCAGCCCTTTGGTCTCTGTGATGGGTTAATTAACCTCTTTTGCTTTGAATTTGTCCATAAAATTGTGATAATAAGACTAACCTACAGTAGTATACTGTGCAAATTAATTGATTTTTGGAAAGCACTTTCAGATCTCTGATAGGAAAGTACTAGTTGTAAACATCTCAATTGATTTTAAATGATAAATGATCATTTTTCATATCATTTTTCAGCAGTGATAGTGACAGAGATACTGAATAATATATAAAATGATGAAAAATTCTTTCTATCACTCAAAGAAAAGAACACTTGAAACTCCTACCTCCATTCAGTCAACCATGACTCATTCATTGGAAGAGGTTATGATGCATTCCTTTCCACAACTACCAAAGCTAACATGCATTTCACAGTACAATGAGAATATTGGCTATTACTCACAATGTGGTCTCTCATTTATAGTTGGATTTTAAATATGTGCACAATATTCCAAGTTGCATACAATTCTATTCTGCTTGGAGTATAAGCTATTTGAGAAAAGGACAGGATTTATTTGATTTATATTTTCAGTGTCCTAACTAGCATTACAAAGCATTTGTTTTAGCACTAATATCTTGTTAAATGTTATTGCCATGAATTTATTTATAAACAAACATTGTATAGTATCAGTGAAAATGCCACCATCATTGTAGATCTCAAAGAATTATTATTTCATATGTATTTACTTTTTTAAATGAGTTTTTCTACATAATAGTTCTCTAAAATACATTGAACTTGATTCTTAGAAAAGTACAACTAAGTTATTTCATCTTAAAACTACAAATAAATAATTTAAGGACTTTTATTTCAGACATGAACCCAAAGTTGAAGCTCTAAAGTCATATAAACCTAGAATTATATGGTGATAAAATGTTGGTGCTTAGAACAAGAAATGAAATACTAAACCTTAAAACGTGTCTAACGGATGCTTTGTAGCCATCTTCAATCAAAACCCAATATCCATTGATTTTTTTCCCAAAAACAAGAGGACCCGTTCCCCTCTGTGTGGCCTCTCTAATGTGGAACTCTTGCCCCAGTAGTCAGTCTCCACGAGTCCCCAGCCAGAAATAGAGACTTAATACCACACAATCTTTTAAAAAGCACAAATTCCATTCAAATCAAAAGGTAGATCCAATTCCTGGCCTGAAAAGTAAATAGCCATAATTAGATTACGCCGATATACACCTGTCAGTTAACCAAGTCCCACAAAGTGAGTACATCCTCAGTAAAGACAGTCCTAATATTCAAGGTCAATTAGAGTTTGATATATAGGTTTTGATATATATAGGATCCCATTTAATCTACCCAGAACAACTCTGAAATAGTCTCCCGACAGAGACCTGTGTATGTATGTAACAGCGTGGGTGTGATATATATATTTACAAGTATATATCATATATATATTATTCTAACTTACTTAACAAACACACATCTTACCTGATTACAAAAATACCTTGAATTATAAGCTATTAAAAGCTATAGTGCTTCATCTCATCCATGCAGTTATGAATTTTATTGCTGCCCTTATTTTATATGCTGAGATAAAACTACCTTCTATTTAGGCTTTCACAAAGAGTTAAAAATCATTTATATGTACCATTTTGGCACAACCTTTAAGTAAAGAAACTTTCCTATTCAAGGAGATTAGCCAGGCAAATAAAAATGAAATGATTTAAGTTAAAATCATTCTAAATTATCAACCTTTTACTCATGTGTGGTGATGGATGTTAAGAAGACATGTGATGATTTTGCAATATATACAAATATCAAATCATGATGCTTACTTGGAAATAATATAATGTTTTATCTTACTTATATCTCAATTAAAAATAAAAATAGAGCAAAATTTTAATAAAATAAATTATCAACTCTGTAACTAGCTACATAAAATTAAAAAAACATTTGTCATGTGATTTCACAAAGTATTCAATTTATAGAAGCTTAAGGTTCACACCAATTAGGATGACTATCTCTAAAATGGCAAATGATATATGTTAGCAAGGATGTGAAAAAAAAAAATGGAACCTTCGTGCATTGCTGGTGGAAATATAAAATGACGCAATCACTGAAAAACAATTTGTCAGTTCCTCAAAAGTGACAAATAAAATTACCCTATGACCCAGCAAGTCCACTATTAAATATACAAGCAAAAGAACTGGAAGTAGGGAATCAGACATATACTACAGTTTTTAGTACTACTGCCCCCAAGACCCAAAAGGTATAATACCCACCCCAGTGTCCATGCCACTATCCACTTGCAGATGAACAAAATGTGATATATACATATAATAAAATATTATTTAGTCATAAAAGGGAATTGAACTGATATATGGATGAATTCTGAAAACATAGTAACTAAATGATATAAGCCAGACACAAAAGGACAAAAATTGTATGCTTTCAATTATCTGAGATTCCTAAAAGAGGCAAATTCAAAGAGACAGAAAGCAGAATAGAGGTTACCATGGGCTGGACTAAGGGTGAATGGGAGTCATTTAATGGAACAAGGTTTCTACTTAGGAAAATGAAAGCTTTCTAGAAAAGTGCAGTGATGGTGGGTGCACATTGCGAGTATACTTAATGTCACTGAGTTGTACCCTTAAAAATGTTTACATTTTCTATTATGTATCTCTCCACCCTCCCCCAAAAAAACACCTGTAAAGCTTATAGGAATCACTGTAGTACGTCTGTTCAGAATTATTCATTGTCACTTGAACAACTACATTTTTCGTAGCAAATAGGGATCTTACTTTGTCTCCAATACATATAATATGAATTTGTAACCAGAAAGTCCAATTTCAGAAAGTGAAAAAACTATACACCATGTTCTAATGTATTAGATGTGGGAGTAAACAAAATTTACCTTTGTAATTTTGCTGAAGTTTATAGCAAAATACCCTTCGTGAGGTTTACTAAACTCTAATCATTTTCTTGAAAGATTAGCAGCAATTATCATTAAGGTTTAAGCATTTAACTGTGACTACTGCAATAAATCTTATTAAAATAACTGAAACATACTTTTTTTGCATGTGGCAACCTGTCTCTGAATCACAACCATCTGTAAGTGGTGATTGCCTGGTGCACACAGATGGGAGTAAAACAACCATCAGACTATACCATTCTTTCATCAGTGCTTGGTACCAAACAAACTGAAATCTGAGTCAGACTATTTGCATTTGAAAGATTATATGATCACTGCAATTAACAAATACTCATTCGCTTTCTGATATAAGATTTGTTAAGAGGTACCTGATTGAAAGTAGCGCTTGAACTGTGCAGTCTCTCTTTTTAATCTGACAGCCTATAAAAAAATCAGATGTTAACAATAGAGGAGCAGGTTTCAAGTTTTTATAGCACACAATTCCTTTACAGATTTAAAATGACAGAAGAAGGGAACAGAATAATTTATTCTTCTGGCTTGCAGCACAGAATCATGAAGGCTCTCGGTCCATAACTTCAGGGCTACACTAAACTCCTGTCAGCCTAAATCAGATACAAACGTGAGCATTCGCCCTGCTTTGCTTTTCCTTCAAGGCAGGGGAAAGGGAAAAAAAAAAGAGAAAAAAAATAGCTCCATGTTACTTACAAAATCCAAATCATTAAATAAGAAAAAAGGAAGCCAAAAATTAAGTAGATTAATATCTTTCTAGATATTACATTTAATAAGACCTAACTCTATTGTACTAATAATCAGAGAAGAGGAAGAGATTTGAGAGAGCTGAGTATGGAGTTGGACAAGACCAGATTTTCAGCTGTGCTTAGCTCAGTGGCAAAGAAGGAACCCTCAATGTTTTGTTAAATGGATAAATACCATGACAAAGGGTAAAGACAGGCTCCTTTAACATCTCAGTCATTTTGCTAAGAGGTCTTTTTCAATCCTGATGAACTTGAAAGTATTTCATACTTTTGCTAGATTGGATTTAGTAATTAATTAAAAGCGTGAATGTAGTCAGACTACTGAGACTGAAATCCTGCTTCCTCCTCCTACCTTAGTAAGTAATTTAACTTCTCTGGGTTTCTCTCTATTTATCCGTAAAGTAGGGATAATCATAACCCATTCAAAGCACTGATGGGAGGATTAAATGGGTCAAAATATTTAAGTACTTTAGAACAGGGCCAGGCATTTATCACTGTTCAATGAATAGCAATTAGCTACTATTCATATGAACAGGTACCTGCATATACCCTGGACACAGACATAGTCTGACTTCATGGAGCTAACAGACTGCTGGAAAGACACATTTTAAAAAACACAGATATACATAATAATTGCAAGTGAGAAAATGTGAGTACAATTATGGTAAACCTCATGATAGCTGAGCTAATTATTTCACGTCCGATTCTCAATCTGAAACATCTCAAAAATGTTTCATCTATGTGATAGTCTCTGTAGGAAATACCTACATTTCATAATGCAGAGTCCCTAGTTAAAAAAAAAAATCCTTGGTGCTTATTATTTTCTTCCCTTTTCTGCATAGTAGCTGATAGTTTAGATAAGAGCTTGTCTTTTCACTATTTGTCTGAGATGATTCTTTTTGCAGGAAAAAGTTTCTTAACCTTAAATGACCTCATTCTTTGAGACGCCAGATGCTGAAGAATATTAAAATTATATTTAAAACAGTGCTACATTCAAATTAAGATGTATTTTCTGCTAGATTACATTTTTAAAAGACAGTCATCACATATTATATACACTTACATATCAAATGACTGCATTTACATTTGAACCAAAATAAAAGATGAAAGTAGTTAATGAAGTTCTAATTCATTGCCTTGAATGTTTTTAGCCTACTACATCCAAATTATTTTTTTTAAATAACTATTACTAGAAAGGCTAAAGCAGTGCAGATGACTTCCCAAATATTTGCAATAGGTCACGTGAATGCCTCTGCAGCATCTCAACAATTGGACATAATAGATTTAAGGCAGAATGATAGGCTGCCTTGACATTTAAATAGATAATGTTTTCTATTAAGTCTTTTTTAAAAAACCTTGATTAACACCAGAAATATTTCTCACTTTACCAAAAGAAGCCCTCATTAAGGAAATTTTCACTGAGTTACATACAATATGCTCATCTGTGTACCATGAACTTGTTTTTACTCTATATTCAAAGCTGTATATTTCTCTGTTCTAGTTCAGTTCGAAAAGCCAAAAATATGAAACAGATGTGGTGACTTTCTGTGTACTGTGAAGCACAATTATGCTTCTTTGAATTGCTTAGGCTAAACAGTTGCCCTCCCTAGAGCATATTGAAACTGTTTGAGATTCTTTACAGCCAAGAGTCCCAGCTTGCTACCTGTCAGGAAGCAGAAATGGCAGGCCACAGCTGGTTGATTGCAGTAGAGGCTCTGTCACTGTCCTCCCCACCAAAGTCTGTGAAAGATGAAACACTACCAAGGAAATCTCAGCTAAATGGGTATGCTGTCTTATCCTTAAGGAGAGCCAGGCTGTTTGGAGAGTACATTGCAAAGTCCATTTAATATGGACCATTTAACTGCCCTCAAAAAACAGTTCAGTTTGCCCTGCCTTTGAGTTCAGAGAAAACATGTGCAATAAAATAACCCACAGCAAATAAAGAAAAATCTTCACACTCATTTGTTCCCTCCATTGTGCCTTTAAACCTGTGTCTACAAGATTTGCCTATGTATCAAAAGTGTAAATGTTGATTTTTCTGTTGCTGAGAATAATTTAAAAGCATGTGGAAACTGCTATAATTAAAGAGAAAGCTTGAAACAAATGGTAAATTTTTTCTCAAAAAGGAAACTTTCTTTAGACTGTGGGAGGTGAGGAAAGGAAGTTTCCTTTTCTTCTAAAATGAGTGTGTGTTGAATGCAATGGCATTCATAGAATCCTGTGTAGATCTTGTCAGTTTACAACATCAAAAGCATTTTTAATAGGCTGACCATATAAAACATTTTAAATGGAACAACACCATTTTCTTCGTATTTTCTAAAAATCCTGTTGTTTTAATATAAATATCAATTTTGTCCCATTTTTTAATAAGCCAAGGTCATCTTTAATGCAGGGCAAAAGAGGCAGCTGAATTGCGGCAGGCCGAGTCTGTTGAAAGGGCCCAAAATCTGCTGCCCTTTTATTCTGTGTTAAAGATGGCCTTTGCCAGCACTGACTGCAGAGGGCAGCAGCTGCTACTGCTGTTCCCACTCTGTGAGGAAGCAGGAACTACAGAAGAGGAACACCCTCTCCACCCCTCAAACCTGTTTCTTCAAAGGGAACAGACAACCAGGTCAAGCTGCAGTAAGTACTATGGTGGTTATCTCTGGTATTGTGGGCATTATTAGGCATTTCTGGCATTAGGACGGTTAAAGTGGAATGTGATCTAAGCAAGGCATTTAGAACAGGGCTTATAGAAGTGTCAAATATGGTTTCCACCTGAGGTACCAAAAGTCCTTGCACCAGTCCTGTTCATTGTATAAAGTCCTGCCAGCTCACCCACCAATCGGCATTGAATAATATTTATTTGTTGTTGGCCTGACAGCTCTACTCCTGCTCAGATGCTCCACCTCCTCCCCTCCCCTTGCTTGTCAGGGCATAAACCCATCCCATTTTTGCCATCCCAATGTTCCAATATTTCTCAAGAAAATATGGTCGGCCTCATTTTAAAACAAAAGCTAACAATGGAAATATCTATTTAAGAACATTTAGAGTGCCATGTTCATGGGGTCATAAGTTTGAATCAAATAAACAGATTAGTCCCCTAAAATATATTTGTTTCCTCAAAGGTGACCATGCATCACCCATGATGAATGCATTCAGCATTCATTAAGGAAGATCTGGGCATTATGCTAGGTGCTGAGGATACTGATGTGAACAAAGTATGTGCCACAAGGTGTTCATATGAAAAGGGGCAAAAATTTTACAATATATGTAACAGACATAATATTTTTACTGCTAATGGTACCCCCTATAGTCAGCCCTCTGAGTTTTGGGATAACAGAAATAAAGATATGGAGACAAGAGACCAGCAAAATTTCAGGAGATTTTATCATCTCTGAGAGTCAGATCACATTTTAGACCAATTCCCAGACTGCCATGTCTTGTCTTGTCCCCTCCCACCAATTCTGCCCTTCTCTCAACACACCATTCATGCAAAGCCAGGAGGATAATAAGAAACATAATCAGAAGAATTTTCAACCTTTGAAAATTCTATATACTGAAAGATGCCTTGTCCTATCTGGTCATTTTCCATTTTATTAACATATGATGAGTTTCATTCACCTAGAGGAAAAGACTAGTGTTTTCTCTTCAACATATTTGCTAATATTCAAACATTGCACAGGATATGGTCCCTGTATTACAGACCCACCCTCCATTCTTAAAAGTCTAGACATCAATGCACAACAAAGTGGTTGTATCCCGTGGATAATTATAACCTACATCAATGGGAAAGACAGTTTTCATAATTATCAGGAACAAGTTTTAGATGATTGTAACTCAAGCAGATGATATATTCATCTGAGTGTTGACTCTATACTGATTTAACTTTGGAGGGTCCAGGTACTTTGAGGTAGAACCCAAAACGATCAGTTCTTGAGTATACTTCTAATCATCTTACCTTGAATTATTTTGTTTCACACCTACACAAAGGCCTTGAAATTTGATATAAAGAATTTAATGCATTTTTCTGTGTTCCTTATCATGGGACATGTTTAAATATTCTTTGACCGAAAGGCCTTGGAATAAAATTAAATGTATTATGAAAGGGTTAGTAGATATAAATTTTAACTGTAAAATATACTTGCTTAAAGTGATTTCTAGAAGTTCTAGATTTAGAAGTAAGCTTATTATATTATATTTTCACCAGCCTTGAAGAAACAATGACTCCTTAATCAAAGCCATTTTGCCTTAAGGTTTAGCAAAACAAGGGCAAAGTTTGCCTCTGCTATTAATATTACATCAATAAATACAATCGCCTTGATAATAATGTGTAAAATGTACACTAGGATCAAAGAGGAAAGGATGAATTAAGGCAGTCAATAAAGGCCTTATCTAAGATGTTACATTTTGAGATTTGAATTTGCCAGAAACAAAAGCAAACAGACTGAAACAACAACCTATGCGAAAAGCCCAGTAGTTACAAACTATAGAAGTGCCTGGGACATGTTATTGAGATTGGAATCAGGATACAAGAGCTTAAGGCTGATCAGCATTCATGGGTGCTAGAACTTACGTTTCAGACCATGGAGTGAGCGTCATTTCATAATTTTAAGGAGTGGTGTAATTTCATCAGACAGCAAGCAAAGGTCAAAAGCATCATTTTCATACATCATCCACCACAAATACTACTCTGTGTATATAGATATATAATCCTATATGTGCATAGTTTGCATCACTAGCTGTTAACTCCTTAGTTTCTCTCAGTAACTTCTCGATGGAATATGAGACCATAGAAATATGCTGGAATTCCTACAGAAATCTCCAATTACAATGAAATTTAATTTTCAAAAATAAAATGTTATTTGAATTACAGAGACCTGAATGTTAGAACTTTCAATATCACTATATATAACCTAGAAAGAGTAGTGTTTTAAAATGGAAAAGAAAAAGTCTCTCAAATTGCAAAAAATGGTAATTATTCAACATAATGTTTCTCACCCCCATAATAGTTTCCCCTCAAATGTGTGGAATAATTTCTACAGAAATATGTAGATGTATACAAACTGAAATGTCTAACATTGAAAAGAAACACAAATGAGTAGGTATTTACATATGGAATAGAGCTCATAAGAAACCAAGTTTTTGTGATAATGAGATGTTTTCTAAACTCTCCTTCATTCTGGAACTTTACTCAGAGATAAGCCTATATATTCATATGACAACTAAGAAATTCAGAAGGCACACTTAAAATCTGAAAAGACGAGAGCTATTAAGAAATGACCAGTTTTCCATTTCAAGTTCATTGATGGGTCAAAGAGTAAAATGAAAATTCCCAAGACAGAGAACTTAGAACAATCCTTCAGCTACTACTGTCATTATTGTAGGGCTGATATTAACCCAAGTCCAGTGAGCTTTAAATGAATTTAAGTAAGTTCCCACTGTTTAAGGTACAATCTGAAAGGATCATTAATGTCTGTGTACAATCATAAAAAAGAGGGGAAAAGGCTTTTCTCCATAATGTTTAGCAAATAGTGTTTATGAGCCACAGAGCTCAAGTAAAACACAAGGTGATTAATTTCCTTCAAATTTATCTGAGAACAATTGCATTTAAAAACTTTATCAAGATATAATTGATTGTCTTGTTAACAAGATAGTGTCTTCTCGGAGGAACCTCATATCATATAAAAAGACAAGAAAAATGACCTTAAAGTTTGACATTATTTGCAACAATTCAGAATATCAATTACAAAAGTATTAAATTTCTTATCTTAAAAATTACATTCAAATTACTTAGTCAATTAGTTTCTTTTAGTTACAAAGAACAAAAGTCCAACTCAAAACAGCTTAAAACAAGGGAATCTTTCACCTTACATGATTAAATCCTGTGCTAAATCCAGTTGCTACAAAAAATTAATCAGAACACTGTCTTTGTTTAAATCTTAACAATATTTCCCATTGTATTGCCTTTATTATCAATATGCTTTTTCCCTCACAGTGGCTAAAGACAGCCTACCATCAGCAGATCAAAAGAACTTTCTATCAGTTTAGTAACCCAAATGGAAAGGGAGCCTCTCCTTCCTAGTAGTTTCTGCTAACGTTTGAAAACTGACTCAGTTTGAGCAATGTTAACAAACATACCCATCTCTGAATGATTTTTTCTGTCTAGGGATATATGATACTGATTAGCAATTTTGGGGTCACATGCCAAACCAGGAGTCATAGTGAGTTCAGCTCATCTGGATTGTATTGATCAATAATGAAGGAAGGTTAGTCCCCAAAAGAGATAAATGCATATTTTTCACTCCACTGATAAAATATCATCATGGATTTGTGTCACTTTTAATAACATAACTTTTCATAGTTAAAGCAAAATTGCCCTATTTCTAGAGATAAGAACTATCCCATTTATGCTCTAGTGAATATTGTAAAACCAAAGCGAAATATGGAAACTCCTATTTCTGACAAAATCATCGAGTGCTTCTGGGATCTAGACCCACTCCATGTTCTTTGTTTTTTTCTGTTTATTTGGATTCAGTCATTTTAAAAGTTTTTTTCAAGAAAGTCTATTGCCTATGGATAAAGAGAGGCATTATCTACAGGTAAATATATATCAGTCGTGTATCTTGAAATTTTACATGAAACAGGAATGATCATAAGGAACTAGAGATAAAGCCCAGTAAAAAAGAGACTAAATAAATAACATTGATACGAAAGTCCCAGGAAGTCAATATTAAGTCAGGAAGCTAAGACTACAAAGACATAGTCTACCCTTGGGAATTCAGAAGTTTAATAAGGACTGCTATCGGAAGCAAGAAATTACGAGTGTAAGGAAGAGGGTGTTCGTTGCATTGCTGACAATTGTTAAATATGAAAGACAAGTCTCCAGTAATTAGGTGTTTTATAACTGGAAGTTTGCAAATTTTGACTACCTTTAACACCACCACCCCTCACAACCACCAACCTGTGTTCTGCATCAATAAGCTTGAAGGATTGGGTTTCTTCTTCCTTTAGATTCCACATATACATGAGATCTTAACTATGTATGGTGATGGATGCTAGCTAGACTTACTGCTGTAATCATCTGGCAACATACAGAAATACCAAATCATTATGTTGTTTATATAGCTGAAAAAAATAAGTTATATGTCAATTATATTTCAATTTTTAAATACATTAAGAAAGGATTCTCATATTTTTCATTTAATGACAAAAATATAGAAAGTAAAAAACAAAGACAAGTCACAGCATCTGGAAATATATTTTCATTCAGAGGTATCACTAGTGTTCCCCACGTGATTTTTTTATCCAGTTTGAAGAAAAGGAAGAAGTTTAGGGCTTTGCAGCTTTTAATAGATAAGACCTGGTGATCTTAAAAATCAGTCTTACTCATGAACCATCGTGAGGTCACAGTTTCAAACTTAAAAAAAAATCTCCTTCTAATACATTCTTATTTCTGGTACACAGAAGGATATGAGAGGAGATCACATTGATTGATATGACACTAAATCAAAGGACATGTAGTATGGCCAGGGTTACTGGTAGAGAGTCTCAAGTGACTCAACTGTGGCTCTTTTCAATAATTCCCCAAAAAGAGCATGTAATTTGGGAATGAGTCATAATTCAACTCTTGAGCATTTATATTGTTGATTCACATATCAAAACTTAAGTGAAGAAAATGACCCAAGCTACAATAAATAAAACAGAATCCTATTTTGTGCTCTGTCTTAAAATTTGGACTAATTGTACAGTAACTCCTAATGAGATCACGATTTACTAATTTCATAAATTTGCTGATATCTGTAATGTTCCAGGTACTGTGCTAAATATACATTTGTGTGTACACGTATATATATATATATAAATACATGCAAATAAATTGACAAATAATGTGATCAGTATTATTCACAGATGCATGAAAAATGTGATAGTGGCTACCAAGGAACATAGGAAAATTTGCTAAAATTTTTAACACCTGAATTAGATATAAGGATGAATAGTCATTTGTTCACTTGGAAAGATAAGAGAAGGGTATTACCTGCAGAAGAAACAACACTCATAAAAACACCAAAGGCATAAAATATTGGGCAAATAAACAGAGGTCAGTCAGCCTTACTAGAGTACATGCATGAGGTGACAGATGAATAGTTAGAGGTCAGATTGTATGGAACAATGTATACCAAACTACTTTTGTTTGAATTTTACACTTAAGTGAGTAATAGATCTTTTCCTTAAAAAAAAAATAGTTGTGGTTACTTTTCATAGTGAATGCTTGACTAATATAACTTTTACCGCTATGGAAGAAAGATCAGAGTGAGCAGAAGGCAGGTAGGAGGCAAGTAGCCACACTAACCAGAGCTATAGAATGGACAGGAACTGGTTAAAGAGACAGAATTTGGTAACCAATTTAGAATAATTGTGGAAACAGTAGAAACAACTGATAACATATCTAATTTTAACTTTAAAAATTAAAAGAAACATGATGTCATTAGCTACACTTAAGATTTCAAAAGGTGGAGCACTGACCAAGATGGGTACCTATTCACCAAATCCATGCTTCCCTTTTGCCTAGAGAGATCAATGGGTGACATTTTCCAAACTCCTTTGCAGTAAGCTGAATCCTAAAACAAACGGATTTGTTTTAATACCTCTGATATATTAAGGCAGTTGAATAGGAATCTGGACTTGGAAATTTGGAGCTCATGGAGTTTGCAGAGAATGTCATGTTTAGACATGAGAGCAAGTAGAGAGCTCCCCTTAGACCATCACATAGACCTAATCCATGTCAAGGCACTAGATATGAGATTATATTATTCCTATAACATTCATACATAATGTTAAGAAACATTGAAAATATAACTGGATACATGACATTGAAAAATAGTAAGGACAATCTAACACTCATTTCTCTGTAATCTTTAATCAGATGTTGGAAATGTAAAGTAGAAGACAGGAAGTAGGTAATGTAGTTTTATTTCACCCTACATTGTGAAGTGTATCTGCAAAGCTGATTTTATCTGTGAGGAAGGAGACCTACTAAATAAAAAGCTCAGACACCATTATATTTATTCTTTATACCCCCACACTTCACTAAAATAATTTGAAGCTTCCTAAATGCTGCAATTTGGAACATACAAATTTTATCCAACTGTTAAAGAACTATATCTTTACCTACATACAGTAGATGTGTGAATAATAGAGCTTATTTTATATTTTAAATGTTTAGAATATGTATTAATCTAAGTCTTTTCTCATCTGAGACATGGACAGTATAAGAGAAACATGGGAAAATACTGAGGTGCGATTTCTGAAAAAAGAAATGTCGTTCTACTAATATTTATAAATGTTTCCATTAATTCTTAGCAGGCAATTTTAGTCAAACTATTAAGTCTAAATAGTTTGCATCCAAGCAGTTTTATTTTATACTGTTACTTTGAACTAAAAATGAAAAAGTCCCTCCCAAAAACAACTACTTAAAGCAAAACAATACTAACAGAAATAGTTCCATGAAAACTGTAAGGATATAGGGAAAAGAATTCCTTTAGTCATCCCTTGCTTCATTCCTTATTCAACTTTTTCCCTAGTGAAGTACTGACTAAATTTGCCTTCACTTATTTTTAGAAAGCCTGCAGGTAAAAAATTAAAGGTGTCTGAATTATTTAATTTAAAACTTTAAAGGCATCTGAAGCATCTCCTATATTTTATATACTTTGAATGTATCATGTCTACTGCTGGAAATGTTAAGTTCAATGATCCTATAAGCCCAAATGGCCATCCTGTACCCAGTGAAAGATGTCACGTGAGCCCTTTGGCCTTGGAGAATCTAACCCAGAACTGGCTTATTTATGAGAATCATATGCTTTAGTCACTAATAAATCTTACAACTATAATTTATGAAGAAACTGATTTTCTTTATATTAAGTTATGGAAGTCAATGATGGCTATGAGGTGAGCTACTTAGAAAGTAGTCTGTAAATCCAACTCTATTAAGAAAGAGTTTTAGAACATTTTTCTCTTAGCAACAGAAGGAAGAGTACTTCAGTCTAGATTGTATTTTCTTATGGAACATATTCTAGTGGTAAAAATGACTGAATATTTTGTGACTTTAAAATGCAATAATTAAAACATAATCTGTTCCTTAAGAAATCTAATTTTTTTATTTGAAATGCGTAATTGGAATAGCCCAAACTAAATTGAGATTACTTAAAAAGTAAATCTAGGCATGCCTGGGTGGTTCAGGCAGTAAGTCAGCAGCTAGGGCAAAGATACGCAAAGCCCAGGGACCTGGGTTTGTAATCTGGGGCCAGTAAGAACAGTCAAAAACGAGTAAATGAATAAATGATGGATAAGCTTCATTCTCTGCTCTATTCCTTCTTGTCTGCCTGCTTGGATTCCAGTTACTTTCTTTCCTCATAAAAAAAAATAAACCTAAACCATTTTTGCAAAATTAATGCATGCACCTACAATACATGTATGACATCATCACACCATTCATGTCTTAAAATTTCATGTGCGTCTAAACCACACACAACAAAATGTTCTTAATTTCTTGGAAAGGGAAATTTGTTATTGACATCTTTTTTAAGTCCTTTGAGTTTCTAGTTCAAAATGACAAGACTACATTCACCTCCCTTTCCTTCCTAATATTGATGTGGTGAGGGTCAGTGAGACACACTGAAGAGACGCTGCATCCATCCATAAAGAACTCATGGAGAGTGCTGTTTGGTGAGGAACACATAGCAAGTTTATTAAAAGTCGAAACAGCTAGTTTAAGTGCCCTGCAAGCCAGAACAGTTACATCAAAGGAATGAACACTTGTGTCTATGACCTGTGCTGCCTGCCTCTCACTCAGACAAGATGGATTCTTGTATACATAAGGAGTTGGGGTTTATGCATGTATCCAGGTTACCTCTAGGGTGTGTCCTAGACTCAAGTTGCTAAGGTGGGGTCCTTGATTTTAGGCCATTACTCTTAGAAGTCTTGGGTTTTGCCAGCTAGCTTTCTACTCATACATCTGCATACTGCCCTAAAGATTTTAAGCTATGCTGTCCCTGCATCAAAATCTCATTAAAACAATAGAAATAAGAACAAAAAGGGATGAGTTTATTGAATAGCACCAAGATTGGCAATCGGATCGATCAGTAAACCAGAGAAACTTAACACCTCTCAGGCAAAAAGTAAGTTAGGACAGTTTGAAAAGCCACAGGAGAAGACTAAAACAAAAGTGGAAGTTATTTTCATGACAGAGTCCCAAAGAGATGTCAAGTTTGGAGTGAAGAGGAACAGGTAACAGAAAGGGTGGGACTGTAAGCAAAGAGAAAAATGAAAGAACTTTTTTCATGGATCAGTCAGTCAATGAGCCCTTTTCTCAAGCCTTCCTCTTCTTTCTCATACAGAGTCCCAGGCAGCAGCATTTGCCCCATGATGAAAGTTAAAAACCATATGTTTTCTAAAACAAGTGAAGGATTTTCTAGGATGGGCTGAGATAACTGAGGAAGATATGGAGCAAAGATAAAGGTAAATCCAAAACTCTACATCCAATGCATATGGAGAAAAAGGACTTAAAGAGAAGCCTGATCTTTTCAAAGCAGAAAATTCCTTACTGAGTTCTATTCTTTTGCTTATTTTAGTTGTCTCCTTCCTGCCCCCCACCTCCTCAGGAGAACCTGAGTCCCTGGGCTATATGTGGACTATTCCCCCAGGCACAGGCTTAATACCTGAGCCACTAGAGTGTGCCTCCAGATAGACTTTCAATGCTCATGGAGCCTTTTATTAGACAAAGAGTGCACTACTATTTGTACATTGGTCACTACTTAGTTTATTAAAATAATCTCTACTACAAAACACACTTTTCTTGAGCACTTTGACATTGAGTAAACATTTGATTAATTTCAATTCCACTCACAAATATAGTACGGCTAAGTCTTTTGAATACTTCATATCTCTCAAACAATAGGCAGAACTTGAATACAATAACAAAATATATACATTTACAATAACAGCAGTTATAAAATGTTAATGACACTGGATATATATCACTTTTCTTATACTTCCCTAACTTTCAGTAAAGCAATTATAATTAAATATAAAAATATATTACTTTTATAATTCCTAAGGTTTTAGTAATTTTTTAAATCAAAAAGTCTATGAATACCATCTATAAGCCAAAATTGTAGACCTAGTTTGTCAACAGCTGACACTTGAGTGGAGCACAGTACCTACTGACACAGTTCAAAGAGATATATACACATACCCATGTTCATCACAGCATTATTTACTATAGCCTATAGTTGGAAATTACCTAAGTGTCTCTCTTAGTTGATTAGATAAATATATGGTATATATAAGCAATGGAACACTACTCAGTTATTTATAAAAAAGGTGAAATCCTACTATTTGCAACAGCATGGAAGTAGAGGAAATTATGCTTAATGAAATAAGTCGGACTGGGAAAGACAAAAATTGTATGGTTTTTCACTTTTATGTCATATTTAAGTATAATATACAAAGAACAAATGAATAAACTAAAAAAAAAACTTTTTAGATGGTAATACCAAATCCATAGTTATCAGAAGGAAGGGAAGGTGGGTGTAAACAGGGTAAAACTATTAGAATGCATTAGTTAAGGATAGAGGTTAACTTTCAATGGGAAACTGAATATAGTATATATAAACGGTGACTATATAATTATGTGCACTTGAAACTGATGTTGTAAACTAATGTTATTTAAACCTAAAATTTTGCATCACTTTTTAAAAAATCTATACTAAAGTCATTGATCACTTAAACTCCCTTACCCCATAAAGTTGTATATTTTTTTTATTTTAAGACCTTTATACCTCAGTGGTTTATATAAGTTGAGTTTTTTAAACTTTTTGCCTTTCTCAGAAATAAGATATTCTTTTAGAGCAAAATAATCAATTACATCTGATAAAGTTTCCTTTAATTATGATCTGCTGATTCAATAATTAGTATTATAAAATACCTGTACTACTTCTAAGTATTTTAGTTGAATTACTATGGGTTATAAAACTTAGACAATTTATGTTTCAGAGATAAAAATTATGCCTATTCCATCATGTCTAAGATACTCCTTTTTATCCCCACATTTGATACCTTTGAAATTTGGGTGCAACTTGCAGTAAATGACATCATCTATTCTACTTCAACAGGGAACAGGTGTGACACTGTTGCTAATACTTGCTCATATGTAGTTGGCTGCTGTCTCCAGTGGTAAGACTGTACAATATCAAACCCTTACATCCAAACAACAAAATGTTTAAGATACTATCAGGAAAGATCAAGAGGCTTTGTTGACCAAAAACTTTCCATCAATTCCTTTTTTCAAGAACACCAAATATAAGCATCGAAACTTGCTAAAGAGAATTCACTGGCTTGGGAAAAAAAATCAAAAGATAGTTAATTGAACTTACTTCTAGATAATGCTATCATCAATGCAATAGATAGAAAAAAAAGTACAAGTTTGCAGAAAAACACAGACACTGATGACTGAGTCAAGAAGTGCTTCAGAAAACTCAGACTTGGAACTAAAGTTTAGTTATATCTTAATTATTTTGTTTAAATGTTCCTCTTTTATATAGGTACAGAACTGAAATTTTCTATAACCATTTATAAAGATTCTATGTGATAAGAAATATTTGTGATAGTCATAACCAATAGTGATTTTTTTCTTTATGTAAAAATAATGATAAATCTTATACTCAAAGACATCTTAAATTTGATGATACAAATCTATTGTCCTTTCAAGAAAATGTAACTGATTTATCAGCTGTTTTATCATTTTTGGAAAAAAAGTTGGATCCTCTTTCTAATAGGATCATGAGTATTTTACATCTGCAGCTTATAACTGAACTCCTTATTCTAATCTATCCTAAATTCTTTGTGATATTTCCAGTAATCACATTTCCCAACCTCCACAATTGTATTGCCCTCTCATCAGTTTTGATTTTCTCTTTCCTGATGATAGATAGAAACAAGTACAAATGACATTTTATAAACAGATACATACTTAACAGAAGGAACAAACATCATAATTTCTTACTTATTAAAATTAGTAATATTTAAGCAAAACGTATTGTGTTCACTGAATTTTATAGTGATTTACCTAAACATCTGTTGCTAAATATGAACAGACAATCTAATAACCTGCCATTTCAGGAAAACCAAAAGCAAAAAAGAAAAGAGTCAAAAGAAACAAATAAGAAAATGACCCATGGTAAAAAGAGATACCTTTAGAAAAGAGAACATATAATAAAAATTGTAATTGAATTTAGGAGATTTAAGGTAATCGTTGTTTCCATAAAGCAAGAAAAAGCTGTTATGGGCAAAAGGAGCTATCAAAGAATAAGAATCCTGAAAATTTGACAAAATTGATTTGTATTTTAAAAAATACAATGGATGAAATGAGAAAGTGAATAAAGGATTAAGTAATAGGCAATACCCAAAAGCAAATAAATAATCTGAAAGAAAAACTCAAAGTCTCTGAACATAAAAACAAAAAGCAAAAATAGAAAATATGACAGAAAAGTTGAGGTAGACTAAAACCATAAAATCTAATATCCATTATAGAGAAATCTAAATTATTTTTTAATTTTAATCTTAATATAAAAATACAATCCAGAAGATATATTTGAGCTGAGGAAAGAAAGGAGTCTCTAGGCTAGTAGCAGCTGAGATGTTGAATTTAAATTTTTAAATATTAAGAAATAAGACTTTAAAACCTCAAGCAGGCATATACCAGAGAAATTTCAGAACTTTAAAGAAAAAATTATTTAGTCTTTTAGAGGAAAAGAAAAAGGTTACTTAAGCCTAAACCAATACTGGAGTTTCAATATATCATTTTTTGGTTGTGACTGCTAAACTAAAAGAAAAAATGTCTTAAAGATACTCAAGGAAAAACATGTTTTGAACCTAAATATGCTTTAAAAAAAACTAATCAAACCACTATGAAAGTAGAATAAAGTCTTTTTCAGATATTCTAGGAGGCAAAAAATTAACTTCACAAGCATCCTCTGAAAAAATTATTTAAAAGATTTGGTAAACACTGAGATAGTGATCCACTAGCCTTCTCTCCTCTTCATTATTAGCAGGAACTTTATTTTATGAGGTTGTCGATACTGTAGCTTAAATTTTCCACATTTATGTACAGCTGAGGGCCAATGGCAGGTAAACAAGTCATTAGGTGAGGCTTATGAGAAAGCTCCTTAAAGGAGTCTGGCTGGACTCTAAGGAGACTTTTTGATCCTCCCTCCTGCTCATTCCCTTGCCTAGAATGTGGACAAAGGTAGAAAAGACCTTGACAGCAAAGAATATACCTGATACACTGTACAGTATAAAGTAAATGTACTTGTATTCCTGATTATAATGGAACCACCACATCAGAAATAGATTAGCTACATTCACTATTCTTCTTTTAATTGGGAAACATACAGATAAAAAAGAATGTCTGTGTGTATTTTCAGTTTAATAATAATGAAACGGAAATCCACACATCCACTACCCAGATTAAGAATTAGAATATTACCATTTCTTAAAATCCCCTGCATGATGCTCCCTGATCACAATATTCCTCTTCCTTCACAGAAATATTCACTCACTATCCTGAATTTATGTCAGTTATTTCTCTGCTGTTCTCTATAGCTTTATCAAATATATGTGCCCTTAAAATATATTCCCTTGTTTTGTCTATATTTTTACATCATATAATGTAATGTATATTCCTCCTAGGACTTGTCTTCCTTGATGAAGAAAGTCTTGAGGACTTGAGAAAGATAAAGAAACATCTTTAAAAGTATCTCTTAGTGTGGGATTGACAATGAATATAAAGTTAGGGTCAGAAATTTTTATGTTTGGTACTCCAAATGATCTTTGAATTATTTTATGCATAGTCATAAAACACTTCTGAAATGTAAATAATAGAAAGTTTATTGCAAGATAAAATAATTTTAACATCTGGGAAAAGTATATATCAAACTTGTTAAAACCTACTCCTTCTACTCCACCCCCTTCCTACTTACATGTAAAGTAGTATCTTTGTATCTCTAACAAGGTGCTCATTTTCAGTTCACTGTCTTTGAAGAGATTTCTTATTATATATCTTTCTTCTTATTGAACAATTAAATACTATACATTACATACTGTGTCTCTGTATGCCTTCACAGATTACCTTTATGTCTTTAGTGTAATTACAAAAAATGTAAACCAAAAATATAATCCAAGTACTTTACATTTGATACTACAAATGCCATTATAATATTTGCCACTAATGAAGGATCACCACAAATTTATACTAAGTCATTAAACCCAAAAGAAAACAGAATGAGTTAATAATGGTTATAAATATAATCATCCCTTCATGTGATTTTTTATCCTAATATTTCTACAAAATTTTTAAAAACTACTTTATCCTATTTTTGCAAAAGAACAAATATGTATGTATATGTGTATATTCATATGCAAAGGAATAAAAAGATGTTTATAAAATCCTTGACAACTTCAACTCCCAGAAGGAAAATAGATGTTGGAAGAATAATAGTTTCCACATTTTTCTGATGACAGTTCTGTATAGTTTGAGTTTTTAACAATGAGATATAGTTGTGTTTTATGTAACATATATATTCATGTATATAGAATCAATGCCTAATATTTTAGAGCGCTTCATATTAATTAAAACTAAATGTCTCAAAAATTATAAATAAAAAATAATTTTAAGGAACTAAGGATTTAGTATTTAAACAAATACCATGAAAAAATATAATCACTAAAATAACATTTATTTAAATGAATTAATCTTTCAATGTTTCTGTCTTTATGCTTAGATTTCTACATTAAAGTGTGGTTCTTTCCATTATAGCAATGAAAATGGTAAAACAAGTATGTCTTCTATAAACTTATGATATTGTAATTCTTAGTCTATAATCATTGAAGGGAAAGTGGTAGAGAAGGAAATGGAGTAAATAAGATATAAATGTAGGCACTTTTGACATATTTCTAATGTATTGATCTTTTTCAGGAAAAAGGGTATCCAATTTCCTAATTATCTCTCCTATCCTTCTAAATGGTGGAGAACTTTAAGTGAAATAATAGAAACTCCTGATTGGTTACCACTCTCCAAATCCACAACCCACTTCCTGAAACCTTGCTGATAGCCTCTCATGTGGAACATTTCCCATCAGTAGTTGAAATTACCTTTCGGAATCTCCAACATGTTTTAGAATCTTAGGATGAATAATTAATGCAACTGCACTCACGGACCTTTGTAATGAGCACATATTTTATAAGTAAATAACTACTGTCCAATACCAAATGAATACCAATGGAATAGAGATTTCTGGGAAGCAGACTTGGTGTTTTGTTCAAAACCTGAAATTGACACTGATATACTAATGTCTGTTCACAAACTTCCACTTTTATTTGTTGGTTTTAGACCCATTTACTAAGTGTGTCAGCTTAATTTTCACATTGGCAAATGAATGTTGTTTGTGGCTCATAAAAGAGAATGGAATTAGCTATATCATTTAACCACAGGAAGCCACAAATAATGTTAACTGATAAGCTGGCCATAAATGCATTCTTTTTAACTGTTGGATTATGCATTCAATTCTCTGCACCTGAAAGCAGTTTTCTTCCTCTTTCCTGTATTTGTGTCAATCTTTTGTACTTTGTGAATCATCTCTGCATTCATAAAGGATTTTATGTGAACCAAAGCCTGTACATATTATATGTACACACATACATTATAAAATAGATTAACCTTATATGCCTGCATGACTTTGAATCTTTTTCCATTTAATATTTTCTTACAACTGTAAAAATCTAATTAAAGGACTGCACTATAGAAAAGCACATAACTAAGGATTCATGAAATTAATTATTTTCTCTGGTAAATATAAAAAAAAAATACATACTTCCCTGAATTATCTGTCTTTATAAGGTTAGTTTTTTTCTGACCATCTATTTAAAGGCATTTTTCAAGTAGCACTATTTCAAGCAATCATAAATTTGTTAGCTTTTTTCTGGTCAGTTAGGACACATAAATTACATAACATTTCTATTTGCTTTGAGAGCCTCAAGTGAAAAGAGGGAACTAGGTTGCATGACAATAAATGAATGAATATATTTACAGAAAATATCCTTGAAGTTTATTGACCAAAGGCAATTGGTTATGTGAAGAATCTACTAGAAGAGCTAACAGAGCTAGAAGTAGCAAGGAAGTGTCAGCAGGATCTAAGTTCAGTCCTACACAGTTACTGGGAGAACTTGGATATGCAATTCTAATTTTTCTCTATCTCAGTTTCATGTGTAAATGGGAATCATTATTTTTCTCTCTTAGAGCTGTTTTTAGAATTAAACAATCTTTAGAGTTCATGACACACAGTAAAAGTTCAATAAGTATTAATATCCTCCGCACTCTCTCCCTTTCCAGTTAGTTCCAATATAATATCTAAAATACCTAGGTATCATCTCTCAGAAAGGACTGGTATGAATTCTATTTTGCAATCTGAATTTAATACAATCCTCCTTTCTTACTATATTCTTCTTTCATGGCATTTATTACAATGGTGTTCTGTATTTCAGTCATTACTCATAACTATTTGTTTAATGTCTATCTCCTCTGCAAAGCTGTGACTCAGAACCATCACCATTTCTGTCTGCCTCATTGCAAGCTCAGAACCTAGCACAGGTCTAATGGGTACTTACTGAATGAATGACTATCCAAGTCTTTTTTTTTTTCTTTTAAAGTAAAGTTGCAGGTAGGTGCTAGTAAGCAGACAGGAAAAGAGAAGAGAAAGAAACATCCATTCACTTTATTTACTTTCATTTCAATTAATTATTCACCCTGGTTGCTTCCTCAATCCTGGGTCTCGAACCCAGGACCCCGGGATGTATGTGGACCGTGTCCAAAGGTCTCAGTCATGAAGCCATGAGGACATGCCCCAAGTCTTTTTCTCTAAATTTTCTAAGGTCACCTGACTTCTAGGCTGATTCTTACTTAGATGGCCACTGTAAGTACATTTTACCATGAAATAAAATACAATTATTTCTAAGACAAAAAAATTAACGGGAATTTTACCTATACATCAAAATAAGCTTAACTTTCCATATGTCCAGACAGAAGGTTTTCAAATGGTTTGTTGCATCATATAACACTGTTGGTCACTTTCAAAAACTACACTGATTCTACTTCAATCATTCTATAGCAATTCTTATATATAGATTTTGACAAGAAAATCAATTGGTAATGATCTTACTATACGAAAAATAAGCATTATTGCTTGATTTGTTGCTGGAGTCATTATTTGCATAACCTAAGGGTCTGTAAGATCTGACTTTAAAATCATTTTTTACCTGAAACCTTTACAAAAGGTGGAAGGAACCACTTATTAGCATTCCATTCTCTGAGCTGTCTGCCACAGTCATTATTTACATTAAACAAATTTTATTTTGTAAAATATTTTCAAAAATGATTAGTAAGAGTCTCTCAGGAAAAAAAAAAGCAGCAAACAAGTACAATCCTGATTTTCCAAATTCACAGCAGTGTATATTTTATTTCTAATGTATTCTAAATAAAAAAAAAAACTTACACTGCAAAGGAAACCTAGCCACTACATAGAGTTGGGAAAGGACTAAACTGATTAGGAAACATTTGATAAATATAAAGAAATGACATGGAAAGATGTTTGCAACAACAGCAGTGGTGAAAATGTTCAAGAAAGGGAATTCCCAGAAGTCTGACTTGCCAGAACCAGAAGACTAAAAGTAAGGTTGCTAATACTCACTGACAGGTTTAATCATTTCTAAAAGACTTTTATTTATTTGATCTTTCAAATGAATAAGACACTTTGTGAACAAGTTACAAAACTTTTTTCATTTAAATCCTATTTTAATAAATGATCTTATAACACTAAAAGAATAGTTATTCCTCTATAAAGAAATGGAGGCCCTGTTAACAAGTAAAATGACTAGGATCTTAAATTTATCTCTTTCCAAAAGTTTCTGGTTCTTTATTACTATGCTACGCTGATTATATACTCATTTGTGTTAGACAGCCCCAAACTGAGAAGCATTTTATCAGAAAATCAGTTTTAAAACCACAAGTTCAAAAACGTCTGCTTATTAGTCAAGTAAATCTGCAATTTAAAATCTGGGCAGACTTGTAAAATATCCCTGACACATCTGCCTTCCACAATCCCACTGGAGTAACTCAACTATTGCAAGCATGCTGGCAGAGACTAGGGAATGTCTCAGAAGTCCTGAGTTCTACCTGGGTCTCTAAGGAGGCCATAAGTGCTTCTTTCTCCTAGAAACACATGAAACCCACTAAAAAAAAAAAAATCGCACACACACCTGAATAGCTTCTCCTCAAAGCTCAAGGCAGAAACTTTATTTTCTTGACTTTCCAAGAGAGTATAGGTAGTAAAAGTCAACAGAACCCATGGATCCGACAAACAGTGAAAGAAACTTTCTCCTAAGTACTTTCCATGTGGATTCCCATTGGTCCCAGTTTTCTTCAAAAATAACCACACAAGAAAATGAAATTGTGTCCAGTCTTTGCAAAGAGATAATTTTACTTGCATCTTAAAAATTTCAGAGAAGAGACTTTTTCTTTCCAATAAATTACAGAAGACCAAATGTTGGTTATTTGTTCATTACACTAAGGAAAATGGAAATTGTGTCTAAAGACTGATAATCACAAAGCCAATATAACACAAAGGTACACAAACTAGGGAAGTAGATATCTCAACTGTGAACAAATGAAAAGGTATATATGGTCTCACTAATTTTCAAGGAAAAAAATAAAATTTAAATAAGCATGAAATACCAAATTTTCTTAAGAATAGAAATCCCAATTGGAGAAATATAATTGAGTAATAAATTCTTCATGACAGAGGGATTTATGTACAACGATTTCCATGTGTTTAAAACTGAAATTACCTTGAATATCACCCTCAGGAAGATGATTACACAGACTATAGTATGTCCATTCTATGCTATATACTCTAGTGAGTAAAAAGATTGCTTTTTATCATAAAAGATCCTGAATAGCAAAAGTAATCCTCAGAAAGAAGACTAAGCTAGAGGCATCATGCTCCTCAATTTAAAACTATATTACAAAGCTACAGTAACCTAAATAATATGTTATTGGGCTAAAAACAAGAGAAATATATCAACTTAAAAGAATAAAGAGCCAAGAAATAAACCCATACATATAAACAGTTAATTTATAAAAGGAGGAAAGAAAATGCAATGTGAAAGCATATTCTCTTGAATAAAGGTGTTGGGAAACTGGTTATTCACATGCAAAAGCATGAAACTAGAATACTATCTTACACCATACACAAAAATTAACTCAAAAAGACTTAATACCTGAAATCATAAAATTCCTAGAAGTTTCTTGAATTTGGTATTAGCCGTATTTTTTTCTGTATTCTAAAAGCAAGAGCAACTAATGCAAAAATAAACAAAGGAGACTATATCAAATTAAAAGCATCTACACAGCAAAGCAAACCATCCACAAAATAAAAACACAACGTACTGAATGGCAGAAGATATTTGCAAATCACATATCCAAAATATACTAAGAACTCACAACTCAAAAAAAAAAAAACAAGGAAAATCTACAAATGACCAACAGGCACATGAAAAGATGTTCAACATCACTAATCATCAGGGAAATGCAAATCGAAACCTCAATATGACATCATTCCACACCTGTTAGAATGACTATTTTCAAAAAGATGAGAAAAAACAAGTGTTGGCTAGGATATGAGGGAAAGGAATCCTCATACATTGTTGATGGGAATGCATATTCAATATAGCCACTATGGAAAACAATATTTATGTTCCTTTAAAAATTAAAAATAAAACTAAACTTGATCCAGCAATTCTACTTCTATGTATTTATCTGAAGTGTAAAACACTAATTTAGAAAGATAAATTCACCTCTATGTCCACTGCAGCATTGGTTACAATATTTGATATAGATCTATGGATGAATAAAGAAAAAAAATTGTATTTATGTACAGTGGAATACTACTCAACCATGAAAAAGAATGCCACCAGTTGCAAAACCTGGATGAACCTTGAGAGTATTATGCTAAACGAAATGAGTCAGCGGAAAACAAACACTATCTGATTTCAAGTATATGTTGAATCTGAAAAGGAGATCAAATTTAATTAAGGGAACTAGAATATAAATTGATGCTTATAGAGGGATGGAAGTTTGTTGGAGAGGAGGGGAAGCAAGACAGGTGAAGTGGATCAAGAGTTATAAACTCCCAGTAGAAACATAAGTCAAGGAAATGTAATGTACAGTGTGGGGACTATAACCAATAATATGGTTATTACAAATTTGAAAGTTTCTAAGGAAAGATACTACACTTTACTGTGATGATCATTTTTCCATGTATACAAATGTCAAATAATTTTATACCTGAAACTAAAATAATGATGAGTCAATTGTATTTCAGTAAAAATAAATAAAATTCAATAGTAATATAAACATGTGTTAAAAGAATGTGCTCTATTAACCCAGAGGTCTACAAAAGTCAAAGTAGGCACAACCTGTTAGAGCAGCGGGTTGGTCAGCTACCTAGGGATGGCTCAGTCCATACATCCCAAGGACCCGGTTTATGTCCTGGGCTTAGGAGAACAACTCAAAATGAACAACTAAATAAAAACAAAAGTAAAGTGTTTCCCCCTCCTCTATCTTCCTCCCTTCCTGCCTCTGCTCACCTTCATTTGTCTGCACCTGTCCTTTAAATAAATAAAGCAAAGTGTAGGTCAATGTGTACAGTAAAGTTTATCTTGAAATATATATATTTATATATATACATGTTTGATGTGTTTGTATGGACATGAAAAAAGGTGGAGAATGTCATACACTGTGATATTAATATAGCTGACATCAGGAAGTGAAAATAAGATATAAGAAAACCATTCACTTTTCCTTTATACATCTTTAGATTTTTGTACCTGCTACCGATAGGATATTGTTTTATTGCTATGAAATTATTTAACTAAAAGGAAAAAAGTATTGGATATAATTATTTTCAATATAGCAATGATGTGACCTTTTATGAATTTAAACTTTCTCAAAGTTAAATATCTGAAATGACTGGATTAATCTATATTAAATGAACTTCTATAATTTATTTATATTAGGAAAATAAAAACTACTAATCATCTCCATATAGGCAGTTTGCTAGCCAAATACCTTACAGAACACTAAATTTTGTGTTTTTTCCTGGTCATTTTTATCATCTCTGCTTTAAAAAGAAAAAAGTTAAGGCACACCTTAGTGGAATAGTGGTTGGATCTGCCACCTCCAGTGAGGCAGGGTCCATATACATCCCAGTGATCTGTGTTCACATCCCAGGGCCAGGGGGAACAATCAAAATTAAGAACAAAATAAAATAAAAATGAGTAAAAGGTTTCTCCTCTCTCTTCTTGCCTGCCTATCTGCTTGCCTTTCATTATTACCTGCACCTTTCCTTTAAAAAAAATGTTAAGTAATTAAATGCCAACTAAACAGAAAATACATCTATTCTGAAGCTAGAATGTTTCTGTCCTCTAAAACCTCTTACTTTAGGTAAGCTTTTTAATACCTTAATTTTTCAGAGAAGTTCAATTAAACATTAGATTATCACTCACACTTCCTTTTATCCCCAAAGGTTTTCTATTTTCTTCTGAATGCACTCTTAAGAAAAAGTACAGGATTTAAATTGTTGGAAAGAAATGATGGATCAGTGGTAAGCTTTTGGAAAAATACTGTTATTAGTTTTTATTTTTAAGGATAGGTGGAGACAGGAATGAAGGTGAGTAGGTGTACAAGCAGAAAGAGAGAGGAGGAAGAAGAATTTTATACGTTTTTGTTTAGTTATTCACACTGGTTGTTTACCTCCATGGACCTAGGACTCAAACCTGGGTATGTGGAGTGTACTCCTTCAGAGGTGACTGACCTAACCACTACTCCACGAGGGCACACAAAGAAAGCTGAAACAGGAAAGCACTCACATAATATCAGGCAAATCACCAAATTAGATACAGCAGTTAGAAGAAAAGTTCTCAATTTAAAATGTTGTCTCTGTACTTCAAAATGTGCAGGATTCCTGGGTTAAAAGAACCTGAAATGTGTGCAAACACATGTAAGGGTATTATGCATGCATTCCAAATAACTCTAGAAATAAAAGATGTTCAACATATTCTAACTCCACTCATCTGATCCTTTTCCCATCTTTAATTTACAATCTCTTTCACTTCAATTAGACTCAAAACAAAAAACACCTATTCCCTACAGAACAGAGGAAAATGCTTCCTTTTTTTCTCACTTCTAAATATTTTGCACCACATATTAGCTAAATGCTTGGTTTCTGATTCTTTTTTTGATGAAAACTATACTGCCTCTTCACCTGCCTGAATTGCTCTAACCTCCTAATTCATAAACTGCACTCTAAGTTGAAACACTTGCAAAATTCCAAGACAATTAAATATCCCATATAACAAAACAAACATGAAATATGGACAGTTCTCAAATTTCAAATATACATCTCTTAGAAAGCTTCAGTTTGTTGTGTGTTTTCACACTGTTTTAACTTACCTTTGCATATAATATATATATATATTTCTGTAATATTTTTTCACTTCTGTATAGTCAATTAGTGTAATCTACCACAACCAAGCAAATATTATTTCCATTATGCTATAAATTCCTAGATGAGAAAAATTATTTAAACATTATCCTCCAATGAATATGTACTTATTAAATAAATATGATAGATACATAACATATTTATTACACAGAGATTATTATATATAGATTATATACATACAGAATATAATAAAGATATAATCCAATTTTTAAGAAAAGGTACAGGCAAGAATGATGGTGATTCAGCAGGCAGCTGGGAATTTTTAATTAATTTTTATTTAGTTGTTCAACTTGATTGTTCCCTCTGAACCTGGGATATGAATGGAGGTCCTTGGGATATATGTGGACTGCACTAAGCCAGGAGGTGGTGGAACTAACCATTACTCCACTAGGGCACACTTAGAATACATTTTAAGAGTAAATATATTAACACTATGCTATAAGTTATCATTTCTATGCCTTTTGGCTTGTTACAACTGAATAAAGCAAGAATATCTACACTCTTAAGAAAGTCTTGTAATAAACAGGTATTTACACAACAGGGAGTATATGAATTACCCAATAATCATTCTTAAAAGATTTGATTGCTGGTTACAAGAGTCTTTTAAAAAGAAACTTGGACAAGAGCAAACCATTAAAGTCCACTATCATTAGCATACATCAGAAATTAAATATGAGAGTATTTTTAAGATGGTGACTAAAATTGTTCTCTGATTAACTAAGTGGTACAACTAAACTTTTCCATGGAAGTGATGTCACAGGGAGCCTCACAGCACACCAGCAACTCAGTAGCAACAGCAACCACATTGAGGATATAGCATGAGGAATTTTGTGCACCTGAGTATCTAAAGGTAGGTCTGAAGAGATACACATGGTAGAGGCAGTAGGACAGCTAGTTGTGGCTGTGGGAGCAGTGGCAGAGGCAGCCAGCAGGACTAATTAACAGACCAGAGGGCCAAGGCTCACGTCTCAGGGAGGGTGACACAAAGATTCCTGGAAGTATCCACACTTGACTTGCATGAATCCCGAAGAAGATAGGTTGATATCAGGACCCCAGTCCTCGCATGGGTTGGAAGCTCACGTGGAGCATGGGCTCCCTGAAGCCCAGGGAGTAGAAAAGAGAGGATTGCATTCCTGCTCACTCACCACTTGAAGCCCATGATCTAGCAGAGGAGAGCTCCAACACTACAACACATAGACTGCCAGACTTGGTTGTGGGTGTCCTGAGAAGAGGACTGACCCAAGTGATACCTACGTGAACAGACTCCTCCACTCCTGCAGAACACAATAGCTACCTCTTAACCCACATGCCCTTACCCCACCCAGAAAATAACATCCACCTATCTGACTTAGCATGAGATCTTACTCAGATGTTCACAAGGGTAAAAAATATAAAAGAAAAACAGTGTTACCTGCCAATAAAAAAGCAACTCAGTTCTAAGTATTCCACAGGGAAAAAAGAGCTCATGACACCTCAACACCGTAAGACATTGCAGCATCACAAGGTGCTAACACCTTATCAGAAACCAATCACAGACATGAAGGATGAAGAATTCAAACTAGTAATCAAAAAGAAACTCAAAGAGATAAGAGATAACTCAGAAAAATTCAAGAAATATAAGAAGACTCAGCAAAACAAAGCAACAAGCTCAATTTTAAAAAAGACAAGCAGATGACAGAAAATAAAGTAAATAAACTAGAACTGACAGAAATTCAGAAGGTGAGGAATACAAGAAACAAGATCAAGAGTACCAGAGAGTTATGAAAACAGAATTTTCCAAATGGAGGAAAGGAACAGCGATCTGGAGGATAAAGATGTAGAAAGAATCCTGGTGAAAGAAGAAATAAATTAAATCTAAAAGTAAAGAAAGATTTTGAGAGCTATCCAATTCCATTAGGAAAGAAAACATAAGGATAATGGGTATCCCAGAAGGGAGGGAGACAGAGAGAGAGAGAGAGAGAGAGAGAACATAGAGAACATAATCAAAGAACTAATTGCTAAAACCTCCCAAACCTGGAGAGGGAAATGAACAAGTCAATAAAGCCAAAAACTTCTGATTATCAAAATGTAGTGAAGCATATGAAAAATGCAGTGTATAAAGCATAGTAAAAGTATCAAAATTCCAAGACAAAGAAAGAATATTAAGGTGCCCAATGGCGGCAAGGGAATCAAGTAACATATTAAAGGTAATTTGATCAGGCTATCATCAAACATCTCGGCAGAAATTCTACAGGCCAAAAGAGAATAAATAACATACTCAAAATGCTCCAAGATGGGGGGTTGGGGGGGTGCTGCCAATCAAGAATACTATATCCTACAAAATTCTCTTACGGATTTGAAGGAAAAAAATGTTTTTGTTTTTTTTCCTGACAAACAAAAGCTTAAGGAATTTGTGGCCACAGGCCTCCCTTATAAGAAATGTTGAATATCCTCTCCTATATAAAACAAAAAGGAAAAGATTTAAAAAACACTATGCAAGGTAATAGATAGATAAAACAGGAAAACAAAAGTCAAAATGACAACATCAAGTCCTCAAATATCAATAATCACCCTGAATGTAAATGGACTGAATTTACCAATTAAAAGGCACAGAGTGGTCAGATGGATTAAAAACAATACCCAACTGTATGCTGTTTGCACGAGATTTACTTAAGATATAGAGTCCATCATAAATTTAAAGTGAAGGGATAGAAAGTAGTACTCCAATCCAATCATGAATCTAAAAACAGCGTTATATTCATGTAAGATAAAATAGACCAAAACAGCTAATAAAAAATAAAGACGATCATTATATAATGAGAAAGGTATCAAGACAACAGGAAAACATAACACTACATACATATATATGTATATATATTATATATATGTATATATATTATATATATCTCCAGTATATGAATATTCAAATATATCAAGCATATTAATAGATCTAAAAGGGAAATACTGACAGAAACAGAGTAATATATTATGGGATATTAACACCCTAATAACAGTAAAGGACAGACAGTAAAACAGCAATCAACAGCCTTAAAAGACAAATTAAATGAGACGAACTTAATGTCTAGAGTATTTCATCCTCAAAACAATAGATTATACATTAAGTGTTCATGGAACATTCTGAAAGACAGACAATATACTGGAAACAAATCAAGTATCATAAATTTACAAAGATTGAAATCATATCTAGCATATTTTCGGATCACAATAGAATCAAATTAGAAATTAACCAAAAGAGAAAATAGGGGGAAAATGTAAAGGAGGGGATAATAAACATGTTACTAAAGACATATTTGATCAATGATGAAATCAAAGATTTTAAAAAATTCCTGGAGTCAAAAGAAGATGATGACACGACTTATTAGAACATGAGTTGCAGCAAAAACAATACTAAGAGGGAAATTTATAACAATAAAATCTCACCTCAGGAAACAAAAGAATAAATAAAAAAATCTAAGCCCTCCTCTAAAGGAACTAGATAAAAGAAGGAAAACATAAAACCATAAGTCAGTAGAAGAAAGGTAATAGTGAAACTCAGAACAGAAATTTAAAAAAAATCTAAAGAGTTCTTTAAAAAAATAAATGAAACTGAGAGCTGGTTCTTTGAAAAGATGAGTAAAAAAGCAAACTACCAGCCAGAATCACAAAAAAAAGAGGAGCAAGAAAGTACAAATAAAGTTAGAAATGAAAGGAGAAAAGTTGTCACTAGCATACAGAACTAGAGGATGGTAAGAAAATATAATGAAGACCTTTGTGGCAACAAATTGGATAACCTAGAAGAAATGGACAAATTCTTAGAGATATATAACATTCCAAGACAAAATTATGAAGAAGTAGAAAACCTGATGAATAGCAAGGAAGCTGAAACAAGTAATCAAATATCTCCCAAAATATAAAAGCCTTTGACTAGATGGTTTCACTAGTAAGTCTACAAAACATTCAAAGAACTAGTAACAATCTTCCTCAAAATGCCTCAAAAAAATAAAGGCAAATATCCAAAAACTTTTTATGAGGCCAACATTACTTGGATTCCAAAACCAAACAGGACATTACCAAAAACAGAAAATTACAGATCAGTATCTGATGAATACTGATGCAAAAATCCTCAACAAAATACTAGCAAACTAAATTCAACAATTCATTAAAAGAATCATACACCAAAACAAAGTGGGATTTATTCTAAGGATGCAAGCATGGTTCAAAAGATACAAATAGATAAGTGCACATTACATCGACAAAAAGAGCAGCAAAACCCATACGATAATCTCAATAGACAAAAAAAAAAGCATTTGAAAGATTCAACACATTTTATGTTAAAAACTCTCCAAAAAATGGATACAGAAGGAACTTACCTCAAGATAAAAGTTATATATGGCAAACCTATAGTAAATATAATACTAAAATGGGGAAAACCCAAAACTTTTCCTCTAATATCAGGAACAAGATAAGGATGACCATGTTCTCCATGATTATTTAACACAGCATTGGCAGTCATATTGCAATTAGACTAGAAAAAGACATAAAAGATAATCAAATTAGAAAGGAAGAAGAAAAACTATTACTAATTGCAGATGACATCACAAAATATAGAGCAGAACCTAATGACAATTAGTTTAAGCCACGACAAATAATAAATGTGTAAAGTGGTAGACTAAAAATTAAAAATTCACTGCATTTCTATATACAAATAACAGAAAGCAGAAAGAGATATCAGGAAAACAATTTCATTTACGATTGCATCAAAAAGAATAAAACAAAGATGGACCTACCATTTGATCCAGCAATCCCATTCTTGGGCATAGGCCCAGGGAAAACAAAATCTCTAATCAGAAAATAATATCTGTACACCCATGTTAATAGCTGCACAGTTCACAACAACCGAAACAGGGAAACAACCTAAATGACTAACAACAGATGAGTGGATAAAGAAGCTGTGGTATACGTACTCAACGGAATTCTATGAAGATGCTGTAAAAAATGATATTGTGCCCTTTGCAACAATATGAATGGAATTAGAAGGCATCATGTTCAGTGAAATAAGAGAAAGAGAAATACATTATGGTTTCACTCATATGTGTAATATAGTGAAATGAAACAAGTAAATAAACCACATCAAAAATTCAGAGGACACAAGATGATGGCTACCAGCAGGGTGGGAAGGAGGAGAGGAGAGAGGAAGAAAAGGTGGTGATAAAGGACACTGGAACTCTGGTGGTGGGTGTAGTGTGAAATATAGACTGAGATATAATCTCAATATTCAAAATTGAATGTAGCATTGTAAACAAGAGATAATAAATATCAATAATTTTTTTAAAGAATAAAATATTTTGGAATAAACAACCAAAGAAGTAAAAAACCTATACTCTGAAAACTATTGTTAAAAGAAATAGAAGACACACACATCGAAAAAAAAAAGGAAAGATAGTCCATGCTCATAGATTGAAAAAAATAGCATTGTTAAAAAGGCCATGTCTTATAGTGATACATAGATGTAATGCAATCCCCATCAAAATTCCAAAGGCATTCTTCACAGAAATAGAATAAAAAATCATGAAACTTATCTAGCAATAAAAAACACCCAAATAGTAGGAGCGGAGGGGTGGGGTTAAAGAGAGGTATCGTTCTCCTTGACTGTAACTATTGAAACTATACTATAAAACAAAAGTAATCAAAGCATGGTTTGGGATAAAAATAGACATACAAATCAATGGAATAGAACTGAGAGCCCAGAAATAAATACAAACATGTTGAACAAATAACATAACAAAGGAGTCTAGACCATAATAGGGGCAAGGGCAGTTACTTCAATAAGTGGTGTTGGGAAAATTGAACAGCCACATACAAAAAGTTGAAATTAGATCAGTATTTCACAACATACACAAGAACTAATTCAAAAATGTTTAAAGACTTGAATGTAATGTGAGTTTTATTTTCTAATTACCTTAGTCTTCTTGATAACTCCAATGTCTGGCTTTTTAAATTAAAGAACCGTGACTCAAGCTTACATTATGAATATTTAAAGTTTGTTTTGGAAATAGCCAACATATTATACCCTCCTGAGTTCCTTTTGAAATAAGTATTTACTGTGATAAATTGTTATTTTGCTGACCTGAAAAATAAAATAAAATAAATGTTTTAAAAAGATGAATAACTAAATAAAAATAAGAATATTGGGAAGACAGACTCTAAACAAGTGTTGACAAGAATTCAGAAAAGGGACTCTTAACACACTGCTGGTGGTAGTGTAAAATGGTGCTACTATTATGTAAAGCAGTATGAAGATTCCTCAAAAAATGAGAATGAAATCTCATAGGTAGCAGTTATTCCTCTGCTGAACACTTACCTTAAAAACACAACAACACTGCTTCACAGAGATATCTGGCCTCCATTTTCATTGCAGCATTAATAGTAAAGAGTCTGAAACAACTTAAATGCCATTGACAGATGAGTGGATAATGAAGTGTGATATACACATAAACACACACACAAAATGGAATACTAATCACCTGTTAAAAAGGTGAAATACTATGAATTGCAGTGAATGGATGGACCTAAAGAGAATTATTATTAGTGAGATACATTAAGGAAGACAGACATATCATTTATCAAATCTGATATATAAACAAAGTGAACAAATAAACTAAATCAAACAAAACAACTTTTGTCAATAAAAGTTAATTTTGGTTATAGTAAGAGAAGGGAAAGGTGGGTAAGTGGGATACAGTGAAGGCAGAACTGAAATGGTGGTGAACTTAATTTACTACATACAGATATGAATGTGGCATTATACACACATTACACCTATATAATTTTATAATGTAACATCCAATAAAATTAATTTTTAAAAGAAGTTAAAAGTGATCTTTTTTCTGTAAACTATGAGCCCAAATGTCTGCTATAGAGAACATAAGAAATTGCTGGAAATCCTCCTGGTATACTGAGATATTTTCCTTATTACTATACACACATTTACTTATTCATGAATTTACTAAGTGTCCACTATATACTAGATACTATATTAAGTTTAACAGGGGGTAAGAAAACAGATGAATCTGGTTTTAAATCCCTACTCATTCACTATTAACTGGATAATATCTGAAAGCTTCTCACTGTACTTCAAAATGCAAAGGACTCACTTTTCTCCTCTATAAAAGATATATTAATAAAAATGAGTCCAAAGAATTACTGTGAGAATTAAACACATATTTGTGCTGTCTAGTACTTAGCAAGTATTCAATAAATGTTAGATGCTTTATTATCATCACTGTCATGTTTATTTCATTACTCCTCTCAGGGATTTCATATTCCATAAAATGTTAAGAGAACAATGAAGAGAATAGAAAAGAAAATTCTACATCAAGATATAAGTTGTGAAAGACAAGAAAGACTATAAACTTGGTATAAAAGTGTTGGGGACTTGGGCCAAGCCACAAAGCCAGGCTGATGCAATCCAACGGAAAATTGCACTCAGAGGCACCTCAGCCACTTCCCTGTTTGCCTAACGGTCGCCTCCCTATTTCATAAAGCATAAACATTAGCAACCAAGAACATTAGCAACCAATCAGTTAGCAACCAATCAGAGCCTTGATCACGCGCACTAGCAATCAATCAGAGTCTTGATCATGCACTGTACATGCACCCACCCTCCAATCCAACTAAAGAGCACGCAGCAGACATGCACAGGGGCCACCTATCAGAACTACTTCCCTTCTTTTCCCTTTCTATATAAGTCCCTCCATCTTAATAAAATTTTGCAGCTTGATC